>OZ020197.1:32389062-32746939 GCA_963971165.1 Philopedon plagiatum | reverse complement strand
CTTTAAAGACCTACTCTTATTCTAGTATTAATTAAGCGGGTTAGTATTCTTTGGTAAATATATAATATCAGAGACTATAAAGAATATAGACAAATCCTCGAATACACCGAAATGGGACCGAAAGCGGGCATCCATTGAAACATTTATGTGAATTTACTGGTTTATGGTTTAGGAATTTGTTTGTTCACCATTATATATCTATAGAGTACATATAAATGCATGGATATATTGTGGACAAACAAATTTCTAAGCCATAAACCAGTAAACCCTCAAAATGTCTCAACGGATGCCCGCTTTTTGGTCCATTTTTGTTACACGCCAGTGTTCGTCTATGTATTATTTAGTCTATGTATTATTTAGTCTATGATAATATTATCCATTTACATATAGAAGCACATTAAAAAAAATTATGAACTTGAATAGTAATCATCCAAAACGGAACCGATTCCTTGAAATCGATCCCTTTTACCACAAAATAAATCGATTTTTTATGAAACTGGATCCGTTATTTGATTCGTACCATTGAATTTAGAGAGGCAAATGTTTGTACCCCGCTCTGATAATTAATTAGGCATAAAAAATACAACACTAATAAACAGTTAACCGCCCGATGGAAGAATACTTTAAGCTAATTCAGATAAACTAACTTTGTGGCAGAAAAAATTACTAACAATTTATGGCCAATCTCTCTGTATAACAAAAAATTCTTTTTCAAACAAAATTTAACTCACCTTTTAATAATCCACAGCCTGCTTTTGTGCAATCTTTGACTAGATAAGCCTCATCGTAAGTCGTTCTCTCCAGTTGTTTTAATTGCTTCTGTATATTTTTTAAACTTTCGGAAATATTTTGGTATAATAGGTCTCCTCTTAAGCAAGAAAAAAAAACTGGTTCAACATCACCCAGAAAAAAACACACAGCAGCACTGATTTTCTCAGTGATTAAGTGGGAAATAAACGATAATGATTCAAAAGATTTTAAGGCACTTATTAAGGCTTCATGGCAAGAACGATCTTCAATATCCCATCCAATGATGAAGAAACTTTTTTCTAACATTTTGGCAATTTCATCATCATACAAGCAGAGAGCAAAATTTCTTGAGAACGCATCTTGCGAGTTATGTAGGTAAAGAAGTAACGTTTTTTTCTAAAAAAAAGAATACTTCTTACAATAGTTTTATTGTTCAACAAATATTGCTATGATTGCTGTACGTATGCCGGGTGACACAAAATACTTTTTTCTAGACAAGTTAGCCAAACAAAATTTTAGATAGTCATGATAAGTTAAATTGACACGGAGTTCTCTAATGGAGCTAAAACTGATCAATCCGGCGCCCTTGCGCCGTCCACACTCAGTTCTCCAAACGGACAACTTTTTCTAACCTCAAGGAGAAATGAAAACTTAATTATTTTTATTAACAAACCTGAAGATACGCAGGGCCATCGAGAGCCGGGACGCATTTTTCCGTTTCCTATTGGGCTAGCGCAACCGGATGCGCTAATCGTGTAGGAAACGGATGCGAGACCTGTAATTCCGTTCCCTAAGTGGTTTACGCACCTCACGGTTTTATTAAGCATGCCTTTGCCTACCCGAAAAAGAAATATGTGCGTATACGCCTATCCCATCTAATTTATAGGTGTATTTTTTTCAAATTTACATACAAACTAATAATAATAAGGTAATTGTTTGCTATACCAATTTCTGCTATTTTTGCGTTTTTTGGAAAATTCTTTTATGGTCACATTCTACAGTCGTTCCTGATTGCCAATATACTTGCGCAGATAAAAAATTATGTTGCTTTTATTAATTTTTAATGAAACAAACTTATGGGACCTGGGAGCGAATAGGTGTTTGCTCAGGTTTGCTGGGGTTTATTCAGGTTCTACCCACTTTTACTTAGTCTTTTTAAAATATTTTAACAAAATTAATAATAATTAATGTATTTTATATATATTTCGTACTATTTTTAGGTTTTTAGGTTAGGTTAGGCGCGATCATCGCAACGCAAAATTATAAATTTAGAATACATCGAAATCAATCGCACTGCCAAAACAATGCAATATAAAAAAAGACTAAGTAAAAGTGGGTAAAACCTGAACAAACCCCAGCAAATCTGAGCAAACCCCGCCCGTAGCGCACGCGACTAATACTTGCATAAGGTGCGTTAACCACTTAGGGAACGGAATACAGGGCTCGCGTATCCGTTTCCTACAGGATTAGCGCACTCGGTTGCGCTAGCACTATAGGAAACGGAAAAATGCAGCTGGGACGGGCCCCGGGCTGTAAAGTTTTTCTTGTCAACAAAAGATGAGTTTTTGCAATAATACTTTTACTCTAAATATACATACACTACCCACAAGTATAATTTTGTTTTTTCAGAATATCTTTTATTACTTTTTCTTTCTCACCAGATGTTTTATTATGTGTAAAAGGTACGTTTGCATTTGTTACACTTGCATTTATGTATTACCCTAGACTAAATAATACATAGACGAACACTGGCGTGTAACAAAATTGGACCAAAAATCGGGTGTCCCTTGAGACTTTTTGGGGGTTCATTGGTTTATGGCTTAGAATTTGTTTGTCCATCATTATATATATATATATATATATATATATATATATATATATATATATATATATATATATATATATATATATATATATATATATATATATATGTATATATAGAAATAGGAAAAAAATGAAATTTGTACTAGAAAGTTGAAAATTGGTGCATGGGTAGAAAATTAAAAAACAAACAACTTTTTCCTTTAACATTTTTCGAAATTTTAAATTATAACCGCCTTTTGGACGTTTTTGAAAAAAATGTCAAATTTGACAGTTAAACAAAGTCACGTGACTGCTCATGTGCATGCCATTGGCGTCATTTTTAAAGCAAAAACTAATAGTAAAATCAGAATTTCCTTTAACCTGTAAGGAAAAAATTTCCCATATGATGCGGACTTTATGTGTGACACTGTATATATATATATATATATATATATATATATATATATATATATATATATATATATATATATATATATATTATATATATGTATATATATATATATATATATATATATATATATATATATATATATATATATATATATATATATATATATATATATGTATATATATATATATATATATATATATATATATATATATATATATATATATATATATATATATATATATGTATATATATATATATATATATATATATATATATATATATATATATATATATACAGTGTCACACATAAAGTCCGCATCATATGGGAAATTTTTTTCCTTACAGGTTAAAGGAAATTCTGATTTTACTATTAGTTTTTGCTTTAAAAATGGCGCCCAATGGCATGCACATGAGCAGTCACGTGACTTTGTTTAACTGTCAAATTTGACATTTTTTTCAAAAAATGTCCAAAAAGGCGGTTATAATTTAAAATTTCGAAAAATGTTAAAGGAAAAAGTTGTTTGTTTTTTAATTTTCTACCCATGCACCAATTTTCAACTTTCTAGTACAAATTTAATTTTTTTCCTATTTTTTTAAACTCGACATTTCTGGGTTTTTCAAATTTTACCAAACCTGTACAAAAATATTCCTTTATACCAAACTTATCTTTTTAATGTATTTTTATCACCAATTGTTGTTCTAAATACTGTTTTTTTATTATAAAAATAGGAAACGCCAGCAAAAACTATGTCAAAGTTGATGCAAAGTTGACATAATTTATACAAATAACTGAACATTTGACTTTATTTCGGCTTTTTACTAAGATGTTAGATGCATAAAACCGACTTAAAAAACAATTCCAACGAAAAATCCTTAATTTACCTTTTACTGCACTTTCTTAAAAATAAAACCTTGTCTTAATAATAACGAATAATTACAACGCAAAAGGAACTAAGAGCAGGCCCACTCTAACCATTGGACCAATAGAGGCTGCAGCCCTAGGGCGCCGGACGCCCTGCGCCTAGGGCTGCAGCCCTATTGGTCCAATGGTTAGAGTGGGCCTGCTCTTAGTTCCTTTTGCGTTGTAATTATTCGTTATTATTAAGACAAGGTTTTATTGTTTAAAAAGTGCAGTAAAAGGTAAATTAAAAGATTTTTCGTTGGAATTGTTTTTTAATTCGGTTTTATGCATCTAGCATCTTAGTAAAAAACCGAAATAAAGTCAAATGTTCAGTTATTTGTACAAATTATGTCAACTTTGCATCAACTTTGACATAGTTTTTGCTGGCGTTTCCTATTTTTATAATAAAAAACAGTATTTAGAACAACAATTGGTGATAAAAATACATTAAAAAGATAAGTTTGGTATAAAGGAATATTTTTGTACAGGTTTGGTAAAATTTGAAAAACCCAGAAATGTCGAGTTTAAAAAAAAATGGAAAAAAATGAAATTTGTACTAGAAAGTTGAAAATTGGCACATGGGTAGAAAATTAAAAAACAAACAACTTTTTCCTTTAACATTTTTCGAAATTTTAAGAAATAACCGCCTTTTTGGACATTTATTGAAAAAAAATGTCAAATTTGACAGTTAAACAAAGTCACGTGACTGCTCATGTGCATGCCGTTGGGCGTCATTTTTAAAGCAAAAACTAATAGTAAAATCAGAATTTCCTTTAACCTGTAAGAAAAAAAATTTCCCATATGATGCGCACTGTATGTGTGACACTGTATATATATATATATATATATATATATATATATATATATATATATATATATATATATATATATATATATATATATGCATATATGACATATATGATATATATGATATATATGATAAACGAACAAAACCATAACAGTTAACCCATTTAAATGTTTCGGGTAAAAGTTTCACCTAAGTATTTAGGGGATCTTGTGCAAATTATCTGAAACAAGACACCACTTGATAGGAATATAATTAAAGACATATCAATTATTTATTTTTGAGAATTAAATTTTGAGTTGCGAACCCCTCAAAGCAGTGCGTGCCCGGGGAATTTGCACCCTGCCCCCCCCCCCCCCCCCTCTTAACGGGCCTGAAAATAAGAAAAATAGTATTTAGGTCTTTGTCAAAATATACATTACCCCTTTAAGTATTTTATGATTGTGTAACCTTAAACATTTCCAGGTAGGACACAGGTAACTGATAGAAAAGGTAGGTTAATGAAATGAAATTAATATTAGATTTTGTCAGGTTGCATTTATGAATTTATTGATCCTAAATAATATTTCTTTTTTTTTTCAAAAAATCGAACCAACTTCACAAAAGGAAAAGCACTGAAAAGTATGACATAATATTGTTACGTATTTATTATAGCGATTAATGCTCAGCGTTTTGCTCATTATTATAAAACATTTTTTTCTTTTTAGTGCACCTATTCTGCCGCCCTCTCTTTATCTTATCTCCCACTCTTTAAATTTGTAATAGCCATGTTAAATTAGATTTTTTGACCTCAATAACCCCAAAAATGACATATAAGTTAACATTTTTGAAGAAATTCCAACCCCCCTCAGTTAATTTTTATAACATCCGTTACACAAAATTAGCTTTTCTAATCTCAGTAACTCTGAAAATGTCATTGTTGGGCAAATTACCAATTATCCCCCCCCCCCCCCCCCGTTAATTTTCTTCACATCTATTACACAAAATTATATTTTTTGACCTTAATCAGCCGGAAAATGACATTTTTTGAAAAATTGCCAATCGCTCCTCTTCTCTCTCCCCTGTTAATTATTTTTGCCATCTGTTATTCTGTTAGATAAAATTAGATTTTATGACCTTAGTAGCCCAGAAAATGACACATTTAACATTTTTGGAAAAATTTCCAGCCGCTCCTTTTTATCCCCTCCCCCTCCGGTAATTTTTTTAACATATATTAGACAAAACTACATTTTCTGACGTCAATAGCCCCGAAACTAACATATTCGTTATGTTATCATATTTGAACAAATTTTCAGCCGTGCCCTTCAATCAGTCAGTCAGTTTCTTCTTTTATACAGGTTGGTAATTTGAAAACGAGCAGTGGGCTATAAATTTAGAACCAAGAAAGAAATTTCAAAACGCTTTAAACCGTTCTCGTAGCATGAAGGGGGAAGTAAAATTATGTTATTTTTATTGTGGTATAGAATTATCCCCTAAGCCGTTACATCCACCCCCTTAAAAATCTTAAAGGGGAAGGTAGGTTAAGTGACACCTTGTTTGAAAGACCTCTCAATTATGTACAATGTGACGCTTCGGTTTTTCAAATTGAATAACCCATTGATGAGTTATGCTTTTTGAAATATTTTGATTTGGAATGTAATTATCTGAGATCGCATGGCGATTTTACACCAAAAGTAACGGGAAATATCCAGATTGAAGCAAGACCTCCTAGACACGATAAAACAGGAGTGAAGTAATGTTATTTTCGTTGTAGTAGAATTATCCCCTAACCCGTCACATCCACTCCCTTGAAAATATTAAATGGGAAGATAGGTTAAGTGACACCTTGTTTGAAAGGCCTCTCAATTTGAAAAACCGACGCGTCACAATGTTGAGTTATAACTGAGAAGCCTTTCAAACAAGGGGTTACTTAACATGTGTTCTCATTTAGGATTTTTAAGGGGGTAGATGTGACGCTTAAGGGATAATTCTACCACAATGAAAATATCATTACTTCACTCCTGTTTTATCGAATCTAAGAGGTCTCGATATTTTTTCGTTACTTTAGGTGTAAAATCGCCATGCGAACCTAAATAATTACATTCAAATTCAAAATATTTCAATGAGCCTAACTAATCAATGGGTTATTCAATTTTAAAAACCGAAGCGTCACAATGTACATAATTGAGAGGCCTTTCAAACAAGGTGTCACTTAACCTATCTCCCCATTTAAGATTTTTAAGGGGGTGGATGTGACGGGAATAATGAAAATAACATAATTTTACTTTCCCCTTCGTACTACGAGAACGGTTTTAGGCGTTTTGAAATTTCTTTCTTGATTCTAAATTTATCGCCCATTGATCGATTTCAAATTGTCACCCTGTATATTATAGAGAGTATAAAATAAAATAATATTTAAGGCGAAGCGCTCTAATCAAATTTTTGGATGCCATTACATTACGTGTGGTAATATGTATGTACTACGTACAAATAAACAACCTTAGCATTACATTAAAATATAAACATAATTAAAGTTATCTTAAAATATATAGCAAATTTGCTGTTAGCTGTACCTTCTTTATTAATAATTTATTCTCGAATAAAATATTTGGGAAATATACCTATTTATATTGTTATTGTAAATAAAGCGGTATAACCATTGATGTCGAATCAGATATAGATACCGTTATTTACATTTTAGAGCAATCAGGGCAGGCCCGGATTGGAACAGGCGAGTGAGAGAGACAATCTCGATAGGCCGCCGGCCCCAAGGGGCCGGTGAGGCCGAAGGCCTGGGCACTTAGACTCTACCCACTTTGAAACTTCGAATCATAAGATTTCCCAACCACAAACATAAAATGGAAAAACCTTGAAAACTATGTAAATTATTATGTTTTATTTATATATTAATTATTACATATTTATTTTTTATATTAAATATATTTTTCAATATCATTTACCTCACGTGGGAAAAAAAATTAAAATAAAAAATTTTGAGGCCATCCGCTATGTGCGTATGTGTCAAATTTTGATTTGGTTATTATTCAGTAGGAATATGCAAAGCAGATGTTCAAAAGTATCAAAACTATTTGTTTTACAATTTGTAAATTACAAACAAAAACTCAGAAATTGTTACAATTGTTAATACAAAATTTCCCACTTTTGTTGAAAAGAACAAAAATTCTTCCAAGTTTTGTTAAAGAAATCCCAGAAATCGGGAAATTCCCGAGTTGGCAGCACTGCGCCATAGAAAACTAAATCCCCCATAGGTGATTCCTCGCCAGCGAAGAATTACTAGACCGACGTAAACGAAATCGAAAATTCGTGGACATTGGTGCTTCGCTGTTTTGCAAAAATTGTGGCGTATAAAAACATATATTGGAGAACGTTATTAATGTACTAAATTTAGACCTACGTAGTACCTTACTAGGTACTGGCCGCTCAAAAAATATAATTATTTTTCGACGAAATAAATAAAAAAATACTGTTTTCGGTTTAAAGCAACTACGGTTAATAGACTTAAATACTAATTATAAAAAACATACGTTTAATAGACTTAAATACTAATTATAAAAAAACATACTTTAAGTAACATAATTGTCACAATCTGAGCTGGAGATTTATCTGTCAGAATTGTCTTCCTCAACGTTAATTACTTTAAAAAGTGTTTAGATTTTTGAGAACAGATAATTTTTATTCGCAGTATATTTCGGTCTAATAAAGGAAATAAGATTTGAAGAAATTAACAAGTTGTGCAGTATGTCCTTAATATTCTCGGTCCGTCCTCGCTTTCGCAAATAATGTTCACGGAATTTACGAAACTCTTTATTTCTAGCTTCTGATGCCTCTTTAGATAAATGTCCAATAGGAATATAAGAACTATTTTGGTAAATTCCTGCTCCATGTATTACTAACATACGAACACTTGATGGCGTATAGTACCAATTACAACAAAATTTTTAATTAAATTTTTCTTGTCACCGCCAGCTGTATTCCTGGGTTACCGCTCACCCGCCAACCAGATAAGAAAAAGAGAGATAGGAATCAGTGGTGGGTGTTACAAGGAAACATTCCTATTGGGGGGTTGTAGATAAACTATGCTTTAAGCAAATCAATTTTTATATTTTACAAACTTTCCCCGGGGGGATTTTTCTTGCTCCGGGGGGGGGGGGTGGAGGGGATCACCCCGGGTTAACCCTTGAATTCATCCCTAAGGCCTGTCCCCTTTGACTACCCATGTAAAATTTTGTTTTGATAACTTGTCCAAGAAAAAGGGTATAAGAGAGAGCCACTATATTTTATGGCATTCGGTATACCCCGCTTTACATTTTTTTCGCAAGTTACATTGCTGGAAATTTTAGTTACAGCTATTTTAAATTACGACCAACCATAAAATGCGCTTTACTGTTACATCATTCGTCAACTTGTGATTGGTCCAAATAAAAAATTGCCTGCAATAATGGAAAATTGCCTGCAATGGAAACTTGCCAGGAGTAATGCGAGTTTCTCGAAACATTTAATCAGTTTAATATTTAACTGGCGTTTAGAGTCACCTTTGGCACTAATATTAGCATGTGTGCTATCATAGGACAAGTGTCCAGTTGGTTATTCTTAATTCTTTTTTTTTTCTAAAAAATACGACCAAACAGGATAATTAAATAAGTACCTATCATAATAGTAAATACGACATTAAACTTTATAAGTGTTACTTCGGTAATAAATTGCCGGACAGCTCAGAAGTCCCAGAAGCAAAACACTTAGAACTCTGCTTTAAATTACAAGATTAGAAGATGCATTTAAATTGGATTTTTCAATATTTGGTTAACCACAGGGTATCTGTAGGTACATACGTCAAATGTTCCAATTCTTGAATGTTGTTTTTATATGATTAAAGCTTAAGTTAACTGTGCATTATATGATCAACCCATCCTGAGTTAAAATAGCTAACAATAACTAAAGGTAGTTATTATAACTACTATATCAGGCTAACAACGTTGATTTGAGAATTAATAAAAGGGATTTTTTTAATTGCAAACAAGAAGAGGATTATTCCTCGTCCGTTGCGGCACCATCCCACACATCTGCTAAAGGGCTGGTGAAATCCATAGGGATGTTTCCAGCTCTGGATGTGTGAGATGGATACCCCTAGTACACCCACTGTACCTAGAGTACTTAGGTTTAGACCTTCGTGGGCTGTCCAAAGATAAAAAAAAGAAAAGTAAAGAAGGTAAAGTTAACTTTACACAAAATTTGACCAAGACCTACCTCATAACTGGAAACAATAATAGAAACGGCATCTCGAAAAGACAAATCTTTTACTTTTATGGGTATATCAGGAAACTGTCCTTTAAAGCGTCTAACGGCTTCTATTTCTATTTCTGTAAAAGAGTGATAATTATGATAAATGTTATGTATATAATAATTTTATAATTGTATACAGGGTGATCCACTAAGGGTGGCGGACGGCTGAATATCTAAAACCATACATGCTACAACTTTGGGGTAAAAATTTATCACCACGAAAATTCACCGGAAAATATTTTTGTTCCTAATTCTACCGCTAGGGGGCGTAGTCGCTGTGCTATGATACAAAATCCCTACTTTTTACTCATGATACAATTTCTTGTATTATGCTTTCTACTAATATCAGAGAAAACCACTTGGTTTTTCTCTGCTAAATTAACTTTTTATAACATCTGTAGTATCCTTTTGTAATAACAATTTTTTCGTACTTAGTTACCATGTTAACGGTGTGGGGAAAGGTAAAAATTAAAAATAATTAAACGGCTGTAACTTTGGTAAAAGTCAAAATGGAATTACACTATCCCAATATTTTTGCGATAACTTTTAAAAGACAAGATAAAAAGACCTCAGGTTTTTGCAGTTATTCTGAGTAGCTAATGACTAATGAGCTATAAAACAGTAACAAAATGGACGAATGGTTGCGCTTAAATTTTTTAAGAAATCGACGCTAGAAATTATTTTTTAATAAGTGCCCTCTTTTATCAACCGCACTAACTAATTTTAAAATTATTTATAATAACATTAAATCACGAGAGCTTTGAATTTTACCGGGAAAATTTCGTGTAGGAGGTTTTTCAAAACGTTTGCTTCTAAAATGTTCGGGACCTAATAATTTGACGATAAAAACCCGTGAGGGCTTTTATCGCAAATTATTAGGTCGAGAACATTTGGTTAAAAGCAAAAGTTTAAGAAAAATATACCTACGCGAAATTCACGTGGTTAAGCTTAGAGTGGTTGGTTTATATTAAGATTGTTTACTTTTTTTTTTAACTGTTCCCAAATTAAATCGTGTTTTTTTTTGTGGCAATTGGTGTTATAATTTGGATGTTTTTGTCAATTTCTGATAATATAAATTGCCCAAACCGCGCCATTATGTATTTTTTTAGTTTGCTGTAATTGCCGTATCCCATGGTAACCTGACCTGAATACTTGACGCTGCATGGCCTACTATTTATTTGATTAAGCTCTGACGTAAGCAGTGGCGGCTGATGATATTTTAAAGTTGTGTTATCTCTGTTGCTACTTACGGGATCCATGCCAAGTTCAGGTTTTTTAATAGTGGGGCTACTAGGAATGTTTTGGTGAAGAAAAAAAATATTTTGTAATTTGCGAAAAAAGTTGAATTTTTGAATTGACCCATCTGGGTAAAAAATTAACACGCTTAGATATTTTATTTATTATTTTTTCTAAACAAATTTTACACGTCTATAAAGCGTCTATACCTATGCTTCCATAAAAAATAGCGGTTCATGTCGAGTCGTGCCGTCCTGTAAACTCGGAAATTTACTATCACGCATGCTCATTGACAAGCGGAGTGATCGCGGTAACTTGTCGTTTAACCATCTCCAACAAAGCCGCTTAAGAACCCAATGCGGTGCGAAAGCTGATTTTCGCAACTGGGCTGCCAGAATCGTAACCGCGTTCGATTACTGAAGTATCGTTTCTGGTGTGCCGAGTCCATGATGCTTTAGGTTGAAGGCTGGCAATTCATCGCATGGAAAAACACGCGCGTACCCTATGCAGTCGGAAAATGGCAAAAAGAGCCGGAGACTTCCCACCTGTGCCGACTGTTTCCCAACTGCCGTTGGTTTACTGGGTGTGATACAAACAATCAACCATGCTTTAGTTAGCATATGGTATTTCGGATTGCAGATATTAACTTACAGTAATTGCATTATTTTAGTACAGTTTATCAATCTGCAAATATGCCACATAACCGAAAGCCTGGCAACAGCCGTTCTCAAGAAGTAGACAGGGGACCATACTGGGCGTGTCAAAATTATGTTAACACTAATATGGAAAAAGCATTTATTAGAATTTCTCATCATTTAGAAAACTGTATAAGTAAGTATTAATTATTTAAAGTCTCGACTTATTGCCTATTATTTTCTACGCCCTGTAGAAACTTCTCGAAAGAAGTATTTAATGCTCTAACGCACAATTCTGTCAAAATAATTTTACCACATTCGTAATTAATTCGTTGCTGAAATTAGTTTAGATCCTAAACTTTCGTTGCAAACACTCTATCTTTTATTATACCCCACAACTAGAAGTCGCACGGTGTAATATCAGGGAAATAGGGAGGCCATTAAAGATCCATCTCTGCCCATCTATCTTATTGGAACTGTTATCTAGGAAATCAAAAACAATATGGCTGAGATGTGCAGGTGCACCATCCTGTTGAAAATGTCCTGCTTACTGTATTGGTAGGGGAAGTTCATCGAATACCTAGGACTGCAGCAGATGTAAGTAGGATTGAGAAATTATTCTTTCGGTCTCAAAAAAGAAAGGTTGAATTACACCAGCAGCAGTAATGACACACCAGACATTTACCTTTGAGGAAGCAAATTCGTGTTCCCGAATTACCTGAGGATTCTCAGACCCTAAAAGATTGTGTTGGGTCGGTTTTCATGACTGCTAACGTGAAAAATGGATTCATCACTGAAGGCCATCTGATACATATCAGATTGCGTGTTCGCCATTTCTGCTCAAATCTGGCGGCATTCCACGCACAAGTTTTTGACTTTCCATCAAGGGCTTGCTGCGTTAAAATTCTCCAAATATTTACGTTAGACTGCATCGTCTGATAGATTTGTAGTTATTACCAACAGAACCAGTCTTAACAAACTTTTCGTAAGTAGGTATATAAGATAAATCGTTAAACGACTTGGCGGATCTCGTTGTAATTGCCCTTGGAACTTCTTGCGAACCATAGTTTGTGAACGAAAGTTTTCCGTCAGGCTTGCCACCACTCTTCTTTCTTCTAGGGTAAACCTCTCTGCCAATATATCTAAAAATATCAAAAGAATCCAAATTTGCGTTCCATAGAGGTGTTAACATAATTTTAACACACCCTGTATACTTAGCTAGATTATAAATAACTTGGGAATCACTCTTAAATGTAAATAAGGGTATCTCGTCCTTGTTTCTAAATCAATGGAAGCAACAGAATTATTACTCAAGCCAGATCGACCAATTCTCAACAAATCTGAACCCCACAGTTGGCGTCTCTGCTCCATCCATTTGCTGTGACAATGGATAACTCACTCTAAGGGTGCGTCCAGACTTGTGACAAAACCCTGTACCGTGACGGCGCGGCGTCGCGAACGAGCCGAACTTCGATGCGTGTCATCATCGCGTATCATCGTCGCGAACTTATATGCGAACAACCTGAGCAAACCTAACGAAACTTAAAAATTGTAATTTTTTTCTTTTAAGAAAAGTAAAAGAATTTCACATAATTTTTAATGAACTGAACTACTGCAATTTCTATACACATCCAAGTTGACTGGACTATTACACATTGTTCCAATTAGGCTGGCTTAGGGATGTGCGATATATCGAAAAGTACCGGTATTCATGCATCGTATCGTACCGATTTACAAGTACCAGTTCAGTGGCGTGCCGTGCCGTTAGGGGCGGGGGTGCACAATAATTTGGGGGGGCCAAATAACTTTCCTTTTATTGCAGAGTACGTGGTCATAATAGGCAGTAAATCTCTGAAGGGGGTGCTGGGGCACTATTAAGACGAGGAGGGGGGCTTGCGCCCCCCGACGGCACGTCACTGTACCAGTTGGGTAAAATAACGATAGAAAAATACCGGTATTTCAAGTACCGGTACATAATTAATTTGATACACATTTTTGAATGTATTGTTTCATTTTACAAAACTTATTCGGAATTTCTTTTAGACCCCTAAATACTGCTTATAATACACGGCAACAAAACATTTGAAAATCATTTTGTTTAATCATCCTTCAAGTGACCAGCTGACCGCCATATAACCGTGGCCATGTGTATTAAAAATTAAATTTCGTGTCTTACCTACAATCTCTTTATTTACATTGTCATCTCTATACCTGGAAGTTCCAGTTGGTACGACGTCAGAGAACATTGTTGCCTTCAGGAAACGTATAAGAAAAAGTCGTCTTGCAACGCCCACGATAGGTACTTCACTAAATACTTCACTACTTCGTCAACTACGATATTAATTAATGTTACTATTTGTAATCATAACAAAGGCATAACGTCTACTAGGTTGCCGCAGTATCGTGACAGTATGTGGTTCCCCTTAGATTTGTTTTATTCGTCATGGGTATTTACAAAAAGCGTTATCATATCAGTTATTTTTAAGTGTTCTACGGTTAAAGATATAAATTTATTTATACAATCATACGAGTAAATGAAAAGATACTAGAATATTTATCAACCAATTTGTCTCGTCGCGTGAAAGCCAAAATGACCAATTATTAATAAATATATATATATATATATATATATATATATATATATATATATATATATATATATAATAAACTATTTTAACTTAGATTTTTCGTATATTGTTCTAAGTGGGGAAAATCTCCCGTCCGGACTTCCCTTTTTTCCATTATGAAATAGTGTTCATTTCTTAGAACCCTAAATAACACAAGAATAATATCTTGATCGGTTGACGTTGCGCCCTCCTCCCCTAGATGATATTTTAAATCTGCCCCTGCACATAGCTGTGCATTATAAGTACGAGAACAAAATTAGTTGACAGTAAAACTTAGATTATGTTGTATCGTGTTTGTTTTCGCTTCAAAGAATGGTAAACTTATTCCATATCCTTATTTTTTTGCGTTGATGTATGTATGTATATAAATATAACCTATGACACTTCTTTTGTCTGCCCAAGATATCTGCAACCGGCAAAAGAATTTAAAGAATGCAAGGGAAGGCTTAAACAACGTTGCCAATTTGTTCGTAAACTAATTTTGAAAAACTCTTTAATTTTTCGGTTATAAGATTTAAACTTTTCTTGCCACATCCTAAAATTAGTCCTGTAATACATATCGTTAAAAATTAGATAAATATACTATTTTCTTCTGTTAATTTCCCGAATGTTATTTTCCTGTAAAACATTTATAAGAACATTAGCAACACTGCACGTTTTCCTTATCTTCTTCGCATCGTCGGTCGAGATAACAGTGATATGAACCGCGTCGGTAATGTACTTATTTGAATAAAAAAATAATATGTATAATATAACTTATTTGATGGACTGCGGAGTCGGTCTCTTGCCTCTTAAGCTGTCTGCAACTTGTGTCATAGTCGTCCCATCATCGGTCGAGCGTTTTGGAGTTTGGAGACGAAATTTAAAAATGGGAAATTTAAAGAGAAAGGTTTTGCAAACTTAGGCGCGGAATATAATTGCAAATGTAATCAGGGTAATGTTATACTCCTAAAGTACCAATAAAAAACAAAACAGAACGGATACGATGCTAAAAGCCATACGGGTGTATAGCAAAGATTTAAAAAGATGCTATTAAACGACATTATTATCTCACAGGTTTATTATCTTCTCCAGGAAAATAAACTGAAAAAAGCGTCTGTCTTAGAAAAAAGTGGAGATTGTGATTTTGGAACAATACCAGTGATGCCGGCTTATGAAATTTCAAAGTTGTATATCTCTGTTCCTACTTACGTAAAAAATTTAGGGGTTCCTACTACGTACCAAATTTAGGGGTTTTAATAGTGAGCCCCCTGGGAATGTTTTGGTAAAGAAAAGAAACATTCCGTAATTTGCGAAAAAAAGTTGAATTTTTCTTAGCCCCCCCTGGGGAAAAAAATGAAGGCCTTTAGGTATTTTATTTATTATTTTTTCTAAACAAATTTTACATCATTTTGTCGAGAATTTTCAAATTTTAAAAGAAAAAAATATGTTAGTAGAAAGTTATAGGTAGTCATTTCAATTTTTTTAAACCTAAAATATAATTTAAAAAAAAATTCAAATGACTATATAACTTTCTACTAACACGTTTTGTTCTCTTAAAATTCAAAAATTCTCGACAAAATGATGTAAAATTTGTTTAGAAAAAATAATAAATAAAATATCTCAACGCTTTCATTTTTTTTTCCCAGGGGGGGGGCTAAAAAAGTTCAACTTTTTTTCGCAAATTACAAAATGTTTTATTTCTTTACCAAAACATTCCCAGGGGGCTCATTATTAAAACCCCTAAATTTGGTACGGGTCCTGTAAGTAGGAACAGAGATATACAACTTTAAAATTTCATATGCCGGCACTGAATAATACGAAGCATAACTGAAAAATTTTATCTCGAATATAAAATTGGACCAACAACAAAAAAATTTCTGTCATACATTAAAGAACACATGGATATTTCTTTCCGCAGAGAGTCTCTTCGGAAATTATTGACAAATAATTGATTTTATTAAAGAAAATGCAATAATACGAGATCTTTTGAAAAAGTCAAATATTCTACATCCTAAAATTCATACCTTTGAAACATGGGACGACACAGACTGGACATTTAAAAGGTAGTGGCAAAATAAAAAAAATTGATTGGGATGATTAAAATATAGGTCCCTTAGGTGCTAGTAAGGATTTATAATGCATAGCTACAACAAGCATAAAAATAATTTGTTAAACTTTTGTTACCGGGTCATTTAAAATTTAACGACCAGATTCACTATTTGAGAATTAAAAGTTTTAAACTGACAAGTGTAAAAATAGGACTTTTTATTCTTTGAATTTATTTCTCAGCTTTTTCGTGAATTTATAAAGAAAGTGGCAATTTAATACGTACTTTCTACAATAATAGAACTAAATTCATTCTAGCACACGTTCCAAGATAAAAATTCATTTGTAAACCAAGCAAATCGCTAAAATACTAGAATAACTCATAAGTTTTTAATTACGACTTATTAGCAATCACAGGGCAAAAGCCTGTCAAAACCAAACTGATCAACTAGAAGATCTTAATTTAAACCGATATTAAATCTTAAACGTTTTTAGTAAATCCAGAGATAAGTTTTTCTGTTGACATTTTTTGTATTGCTACGTCACGTGACTTAACTCCATTTTTACCAGCGAGGAGGGTAATTTTTTTGGCAGTCTTGTGTATATTTATTTGTACGTAACTACGTACAATTTCATATTTTCTACTACTACAAAAAACATTTTTTCCACACATTTTCTTTGATTTTGTATGTTTTACTTATTTTTGATCCCTCAAAAAAACAATATTTTGTAATATTTTTATATTGCAAATTGTGATAAATTACCAAATATTTATGGATATTTATGTTTTTAAACATAGTTTAATTTTTTATGGTTAGATTACGTGGGAGCTAAACCCTTAAAAATGTTTTTTTGCCATTTATAATACTATGGAAACAAAGCATTGGCAAACGCTTATTATTCAAGCTTGTAAACCTCTTTTATAAAGGAATATATTATTATATATATTATATTATATATATTATAAAGGAATAAATTAGTCCGTCGTTTGGCCGAATTTCGTTTAGTCGCCTATACATTAAACTAAGTGATTTCTTCTAAATTTTTTAAAATTATTTTGGTAAGCTGACCGTACGCCAATGAGTAGTGCTATTTTAACACAGTTTCCTTGCGTTTTTATGACTTCCTCTCCCTTGCGTCGCGGTTATCGGTAACTCGGGCGGACAATACTAACTAACCACACCAGTAAAAGAATTATTTAAATCAGCTCTTACATGTAAATAACCAAACTCATACTCTTTCTGTATCATTAGCATAGAAAGAGGTGTTAGTAGTGGGTCATGAGCCCTTTCACTAAATTTTCATTTTGGTCTTATTGGATAGAGCAAGGAAAAATAGAATTTTCTACCTTCCGACTTTTTCCGAATTTTTTTTGATTTGATGGATTTGATTTTTTTTTAAGGAAAAAAAGACAAAATAAAATATTTTCATAAAACCTCACACGGATATTTAATGCCACAAAACACTTCTATACACTCCCGCTAAAACGGTTTAGCGTACAGGGTTTTTTACAAAACGCACCTAAAAACCTTAATTAAACAGTTGCTTAATCGGTTTTAGAGTTAAAGCAGACTGCAACTAAAACATTTTTTTTACATTGATCCATGCATTTTAACTGTGCCGTTTTAAAGAGAATATATAAACTTACCAAAATTAGGACCTTGGAAAAGGCGGTCGGTTGTCACGACTTTTAAAACCTAAATTTGTAGACAAATTCTTCAATGGGCTTATCCTAAGCATTTTTTTTTATTTCATAATACAAGAGTATTAAATTCGAAAAGTTTATCCACAAAAAATGATAATTTTTTCTGATTCGAAATTTGTACTGAACATGGTACTGAACTATTACACAGAAATGTCAAAATCATAGTCAACAATCAAACAGTCAACGCATTATATTTTAATAACCTAAAAAGGATATTTACGCATGAATATTAAAAAAATACTAGCCACTATTTAACGAATGACAGGAGCAAAAAACTATTACACGCCGAGGTTTGGGTTTTACTCTTATTTCTGTTGTAGTTTATCGTTATATTTAATTAAATACACTTAAGCATCCCGAAAACAACTTTCAATCGAAAACTAAATTCGAAGATTAAAAAATGCAAAATATTATAAACATTAACTCTTAGTACTAAAACGGCCGAAAGGGCACGTGGCAGTGTTGCCGCATTCTTAATTTGATTCACCACATTGCCCACTACGTGCAGTTGTTTTTCGTAGGATGGCGTCAGATGAGAAACTGAATTGTGTCGAATTTTAAACCTTAATGTTTTTGTTATCATTCGTCTAACCGACATATTTTTTTGCTTGTGTATTTCAGTTGACTAATTAGGCAAAATTATTACCATATTTATTGAAATCGCCAAATGACCATTCAATGATTAATGCAGCTTCTGTGTTGTCTCGTTTTAACCTACTCACTAAGACGAGGACAGAGTGCATCTAAAGCCATTAAAGTAATCAATGAATACATGTAAGAATTCGCACAAAATAACATTTTACGTATTTATTTCTGAGGTAAAAATATATATTACTGAGCCTAACGGTAAGCCTAATTATGATCAACTTTAAACATTTTATTTGTTTATTTGTCAACGGGCAAAAACCCCATTCACAATTATTATACTTAGTATACTAAAATTAATTAAATTTTAAACAATTCTACCGTCATAGCAATAATTAGAGTTCAAGTCGAGACACATTTCTCTTAAAGGAATTGAAGAGAGTTAAAAAAGTCAAGGTCAATTATATTACCGTTGCTAACAATCCTAGGTATGGGAGTAGTCCTACCGTAGTTATACCTATGATAGTCAAGAGCAAAGAGAGTGATTTCTTGTGTCCCTTGGTGGAACTCGAAATGTTATCATTTGTAAGAAATCACGACATTCAATCATTCCGTTTACAATTTTAAATAAAAAATAGATATCCGATCTGATTCTACGTTCAGAAAGTGGCTCCCAACCCAGTCGCCGCAGCAGACTATCATACGATTCACCAGGCAACCTAAACTTAAATGATACAAACCTAGCATATGTTTTTTGTATTCAGTCAATGCCTTGACTATACACCAAGTAGGAAGGTGACCACACACAGGACAGAGGACAGGTATTCGAGACAAGACAAGATATTCTGAAAGTCTGTAGTATTTCTACACATAAAACCCAATAGCTTCAATTTTTAACGTCCAAGTGTATACCCAAGTCACACACACAGTAGTAGCCCTCCCCAAAACACAATCATTTAGGTTATAGTCGTATTCAAGCGGATGCTGGGTGGGGCTGTGCGATGGAAGGTCA
Organism: Philopedon plagiatum; assembly: GCA_963971165.1. Taxonomy (NCBI): domain Eukaryota; kingdom Metazoa; phylum Arthropoda; class Insecta; order Coleoptera; family Curculionidae; genus Philopedon; species Philopedon plagiatum. The sequence goes on along the minus strand of OZ020197.1, from coordinate 32,727,160 downwards.
TTATCTTAAATTTTTTAATGTTCAAGTTCATTTCATTTTGAACACACCACTCACTCACTCTATCCAAGTCATCCTGTATTAGCACAGCGTCGTCAACCGAGCCGACCATTACAAACAATTTCAAATCATCATCAAAGAACAACGGCCGTGAGAAGAGGACCACCCACCGTAGGTCATTAATAAATATGTTAAACAGATAGGGACCCAAATGGCTTCCCTGTGGAACACCTTATGTAACTGGTATCTCCCGTGAAACAAACCCCTTAACCTCAACAAACTATTTCCTGTCACTTACACATGACATTAGCCACCCGAGCAAGGTTCCGGCAAAGCAAAAGGATTCAAGCTTTTGTGCCAAAATACGGTGATTTAGATTTAAATTATCCTTGGACTAGTCATAATTGTTGAAATTTCCGGAGATTCTAGACGCAAATTCTCAGGGTAGTAATGAGAATTTTTTGTAATTTGTATGTCCATCTGCTTTTTCTGTCGTTTCAATTTTTAAGGTAAAGATATTTTCGAGAAACTGTAGTTGGGTAAACAATGGGGCATGTATTTAAATATACCAATTATAATAAAATTGCGGAGTAGAACAATTTTTAACTTACTCACAGGTCCTTGTGCCTATAAATCGTCAACATTTCAGCTGACAGAGGAACTTTAAAATTATTTTACAAAATAATCCTCTGGACTCATGTATTTTACAAGGGTAAACCATTAACAAAAGGGGGTAAATAAAAATATAGAAATTATAAACAAAATTATGAGGTTAGGTTATAATTTGTTCATTACCAAAGTCGTCCCGTATTAAACCGGATGTTTCAGAACCGCTGTTACCATAATTTACCAGTTCAGTTAACAAGGTTCAGAAACGGAACACGTCCTAAGATTTAATTAAATTTGTTAAAAGTATAATTCTGTACGGTGCTAATTCGAAAAAATAACAGTATTTTTAAGTATATTTTGTTTCCTGCTTTTGTTTTACACAGGCTTATTAAAATAACACAATTAATAAAAGCCTTGCGGTGTGCCTCAACTAAGTTTAACCCAAAGGTCTTCTCACTTTCATTTTTTCCAGATTTTGTTAAAGTGGTGTGGCATAAGTAATTTAAGCCCAAAATGAAAATCCTAGATTAATATTTTGAAAAGAAAACCTGATTTTACTATTTTTGTTTAGGTTAAGTGGCTTTATTTTATGAAAAAGAGAATTATCAAAATTTTTAAGGCGTATAATCTTCTTTCAGCTCCTGGAAATAATATCTCCTTAGTGGAAATATTTAATATTTTTAAATAACTTTGATAATCCTGAAAAAGTGAGTTTTTCGTCAGCTTTTGGTACCTATCTCTTTAATGGTACGTTCAAATACGATGATTTATGAATTCATTTTAGAGGTAGTGCAATTTCGACAAATCAAAAAAAAACATTGGCTCTCTATCTGCATCTGTTCAAAAGATATAGCTAGTAGAAGGTTGAAAAATTCGAACAAAAAAATTATGAAATCAGAATGTTGTGATATATCTCAACAATTATAAGTTATGGTTAAAACTGCTCATTATTTTCAAAAAGTCGACTCAATCTGAAGCAAGATAACAAAAAATTCATCTTTTATCTGGAGTAAAACCAAAGATAGGATCGTCGGAAACTCTATGTCCGCGCCGACGGTGTTGAAAGTGCCAACCGCGTAAAGCGCTATGCACGACGATATACGTTTTCAAAGCTGCATGTCATTATGCTTATTTGAGATGAATCCCGTAATTTTCAATTTTGTATTTTTATACTTTACAATATTGAATCTTGAAATGTTCAATGTAATCGTATCGTATGTATTATCAAGCAGGCATGTGCAAAGAGATATATAAAACTGCCGGTATTTTCTTGCAAAAAAGTACATTCAATTTTTCAGTAACTGTTTTATTTTGATCAATACAGTTAACAATCATTTTGTGCATTAGTTTTGAATACTGACGAAGCCGAGAAATCACGAAGAAAATCGGTACTTTGTGTGCTTGTTTTGCCTTGGCAAAACCAAAGTAACAGTACTTTAGTAAAACAGAAGCTTGACTAATGACTATAATGAAAACGATTTTCGTTTGTGCTATGCGGTACCTGTAAACGTGACCTTTATCACGACGATCCTACAAAAAAAATTACTCCACCTGATTTCACCCGCTTACAATTTTTAGCAAAAGTTACTAGAAAGCGTTAATAGTGTTTGTGACTGCGACTTGTGCGACTTATTAGCTCGAGATCACAACTACTAAATATGTTTTGTTAATTCGAAAGACTCTAGGAGATATCACAAATACAAAACAACCTTGTACGATACACTTTTTTACAGTAACGGTTGGCTCTGTCAACATGGTCGGCGCGGACATACAGTTTCCGACGATCTTATATTTGGTTTTATTCGAGATAAAAGATGATTTTTTTTATTTTGATTGAAATTGAGTCAACTTTTTGGAAATGATAAACAGTTTTAACCATAACTTATAATTATTGAGATATATCACAACCTCGATCACAACATTCTGACTCCATTTGTTTGAATTTTTGAACCTTCTATTACTTATATCTTTTTAAAAGATGTAGATAGAAAGGCAAATTTTCTTTTGATTTGTAGATATTTGCATTATCTTTAAAATGAATTCACAAACTATCGTATCTGGACGTACCATTTAAGAGATAGGTACCAAAAACTGACGAAAAATTAATTTTTTCATCTTTTTTCAGGATTATCAAAGCTATTTAGAATATTAAATATTTCCACTAGAAATATATCTTTTCCAGGACTTGAAAGAAGATTATACGCCTTAAAAATTTTGATACTACTCTTTTTCATAAAACAAAGCCGCATAACCTAAAAAAAATTAGTAAAAGAAAAAAATACAATTATTTATTACGTTTTTGGAAATGAAAAATAGTAACAAATACAGTGGTGCCAACATTTGAACAAATTAAAAATTACCAGTTAATTACCGATCAAAATGAGGCGTAAAGTATTTTCTGTACTGGTAAATTAACCAACTCTAAGGAGAAGTCACACACCAATGTAATAAAAAAGGCTAGACTAAAAAAATAATAGTATTACGCGATACATGAGATTATCCATGGATTTATTAAGAAAGGATTCGATGTCCGTATACTGTGAGCGTATCGAACGTGAAGCCTGTGTATTTGTTGTTTGTTATCAAAATATTTCCCCTAGAGGTAGAGTTTACGAACTTTAAGGAAATACGTAATTGAATCAAGAATGGTAGTAGAAAGAGATAAAATAGCATTGGAGTGTTGGAGCTCAGAAGTGTTGCTGTCTCTGCTGGTTGCTTAGGAAATACGTTTGAACACTCGGTTACACGGACGTCTTTGTCTAATGAACTAGAAAAGAAAAAGTGCGACTTATAGATTTATAAATGACTCGGAGCGACTTTAAATAAACCTTTAGAAATAATATATCCTATAAATAATAAAACCTGTTTAACTTAAATTTATTATTATTTAGCAGAAAATAAAATATTTTAGGGCTTTTATTACTTTTAGTAAATCTTGTGATGCTTCTAACGTATTTTTTGTACAAAAATACAAGGTAAAATAAGATGTGGCCAATGCTTACAAATTGTGTTTACAGTGTCGCTTAGAATGGTTTGTTTTGGCTTCAAAGAATGTTAAATCATCCCGTATCCATTTTTAATAAATCCATGAGATTATCACTGCATGGTAAACAACTCAATGTTGCACGTCTAGATCATTATTCTTGACAAGGGACAAATTTTTACAAAAATGTTTTTATAAAGTCCATTAGAGATTTTAAGTCACCAATTTTTTCATCAGGTAATGGAATAGTTCCACTAATTCCAGCCAATAATAGCTATTTTAGGGGCGGGTATTGTAGAGTCGGGAGTAGAACTTGTAGAGGACAGGAGGAGCAATATATATCACCCCTCACGACAACAATAATATGATCGCGTTAAATTAATTAATGTAATGCATATGGTAATGCATTAAATTATATATGTATATATATATATATATATATATATATATATATATATATATATATATATATATATATTATAAATTATATATGTATATATATATATATATATATATATATATATATATATATATATATATATATATATATATATATATATATATATATATATAATATATATATTATATATATATGGTAATTAATTCAATTGATTAATGTAATGCATATGGTAATGCATATGGTAATCGCGTTAAATTGATTAATGTAATTACCTTACTTGAAACCGCCTAAACGTTTTTTATGGTAATGCATGATGCTAGGATCCCAAGCAACACACAATAGTTGAATAAACATTTATTTTTCGTTTATACCACAAGTATAATTATGGTGTAAAGTTTACCCACGATAAAGGATAAAATGTCCGCGTGATATACGTTTCAGTATGGTGGACTATATCCAAATTAAAAACGTTTATAAAATTCGTATAATAATCTTGTACAGAAACACGACTATATGTGGTATAAATTAAACGTTAAAATATAGTTCATGGTAATTAGATTAGTAACGTTTTTGATACACGTTTAATAGAGATTGATACGCTACGATGATATCTGGTAAAACACAAACATTGAAATATAATATAAGATCTACAAAGTGTTTACGCTTAAAGGACACATGGAATACTTTTTGATGCAATACATTTATACGATGTATCCCATAAAGTTCGCATATTATTCATATAAGATTTCTTTGAAAATATTACTCTTCCTAACAACTATAATATAGGAAAAAAATAAAAGCCTAGGAAGAAAGAACATACATATTTAATTATTGTACAAACTAACACCATATGCGTTTATAAACATACATATAACATATACATATAATATATACATACATACATACATGCATATAATATATACATACATATAACAGCTTGACAAATAGAGTAAAAAACAAAATTTTGCATCCGAGTAATTACCATTTTGGTTTGCGGCGAATTTTGAGAATAATACTTAATAGTTAATTTCTATAGTGTATACTCAACCAAAATTATACCAGCAATAATCAAAAATTTAACATTTATTTTATTATTCTTATTTTTTTACTAAAATTAAATGCTATTCGTTTTTCTAGGTATAATTAGAATGATATTGCAAATGGGTGGACAAATAAAGCCCTATGGCAAGCTACTGTGGAACAGCAACTTTAATTTTAATAAAGCAAAAAAAAATATGGCAACAATAATAATTGGGCAATTATAACACAAAAATGTTAATGAAAACAGATAACCTGAACTGTAAATACTTGCCTTATTAGCTCACAATGACTCTCAATCACACATGAAAAATAAACTTAAACAATAATTACTTATAGAAATCAATGGCGGCTGCATAATCCAAAAACGGCGTTTGTTCTAGGTATCTTGACTATCTTGTCTGATTTATGTGGCAAACTAACGAAGCCAATGGGAACCGCGTGTATCGTCACCAGACAAAGTCGGGATTACGGATTGGCCCAAAAAGGCGCGGAGATACGCGATTCTTCCCGAAACATGACGAAACAATAAAGTCTACGCACACGTTTAATTCAAGTAGAAAATTTGGTGTATAAAACGTATATCATATACCTTGTAATAACACCCTTAATATTGTTTAACGACTTTTGACGGTTTAAGTGGCTCCATATGCTGTATATCATGAAAAAGCATTAACCTCATATGAATATGCGAAAGTTCATATTTGTACAATTATTTTTAAAACAAAATAGTATAATATAGACGTATATTAGATGGTTGACAACATATACGTTTACCGTTAACGTTTAATTAATATACCATAATCAAATATATTACCAAAATAGTATAATATAGACGTATATTACATGGTTGAAAACATATACGTTTATCGTTAACGTTTAATTAATATACCATAACCAAATAATTACCAAAAAATGGTTGAATATACGTAAAAGCAACGATAAGGCTTAATCGTGTGTTGCTTGGGATGTCACCCATTTAAATGTCACTACTTCTGGAACGACGATATCATAACTACAGAAATGCTCCAAAATGCATTGTTAATGTGTGTGCCAAGACTAAAGCCACGACGAATCTTCATAGGCCAAGCAATAGAGCGATTTGTCGTGACATTAATACTATTAGAAAACCGTCCGTGCCATCATCTAAAAGATGATCCGTAGATGATTGCTGTTATATTTCCAACTCTGAAATTTTTTCCTTTAATTTGTTATAAACATTTTTAAGCAAAAAAACGCGATTTTTTAGTTTTTTGCTTATAAAATGGAAAGTAATGAAGCAATCTTAATGGTGTGAATGGACGATTTATAGAGAATAAAAATACGAACAAAATGAGAGGTCGAACGTCCCGATAGGATAAGTAGCAACGCAGAAAATCCGGAAAAACCGGAAAATTAAGAGTTTTTTAAAAAAATCATAAATCGGCCATTTTTAAACGTAGAGGGCTCAAACTTTGGGGAAAAGTAGTAATTTATAGCTACTTTATGTGTGCAAAACCCCGACGCTGTCCAACGATTAGTTTTGCCACAATCGTCATTTTAATTTTTCAACACACTATTTTGCAACAAGTCTGGATGCTCTATGGATCGTCCGATTTTAATTATTGAAACGGATTTGAAAAGTACAAGTTTAATTGAACAATATGTATATCTTAATTTTTCCATAAAATGCTACGAAACCCGTTGAAAATGCACGTAAAGATGCGTAAAAATGGCCGAGCGCGCGAATATTGGTTCTACTTCAGTCCTCCGCTCTCCCCACTACAATCCGCTTGCGCGCGCTCGGCCATTTTCACGCATCTTTACGTGCATTTTCAACCGGTTTCGTAGCATTTTATGGAAAAATTAAAATATACATATTGTTCAATTAAACGTACTTTTCAAATCCGTTTCAATAATTAAAATCGGACGATCCATAGAGCATCCAGACCTGTTGCAAAATAGTGTGTTGAAAAATTAAAATGACGATTGTGGCAAAACTCATCGTCGGACAGCGTCGGGGTTTTGAACACATAAAGTAGCTATAAATTACTACTTTTTCCCAAAGTTTGAACCCTCTAGGTTTAAAAATGGTCCATTTATGAATTAAAAAAAAACTCTTAATTTTCCGGTTTTTCCTGATTTTCTCCGTTGCTACTTATCCTATCGGGACGTTCTACCTCTCATTTTGTTCGTATTTTTATTCTCTACAAATCGTCTATTTACACCATGAAGATTGCTTCATTACTTTTCATTTTATAAGCAAAAAACTAAAAAAATCGCGTTTTTTTGCTTAAAACTGTTTATAACAAATTAAAGGAAAAAATTTCAGAGTTGGAAATATAACAGGAATCATCTACGGATCGTCTTTCAGATGCTGGCACAGGCGGTTTTCTAATAGGATTAATGTCAAAAAATCGCAAATATTTTGCTCTGTTGCTTGGCCCAACATAAAAACAATAAATAAAACTGCATCAATTAAAAAGTTTTTTCTTTAAAAAAAAAGAAAAGATTTTTAACTTCTTTTTAACTAAACAATAGAAATCTTAATACCAAAATGATTTAGGCGGTACCCTGTCCTCTTTAATTCCCATCTTTTCCATAATGTCCATTTCAAACGTCTGCAGTGCTGGTTGAAACGTCACTTCGGTTACTGCATTCGCAGGAGTATCTTTAGGTTGTTCTTTGTAGGCTGTTTTACTTTTATAATCTATTGTTTCCTCTGTCGATGCTGGTATAGGAATTATTCTGCCTGTTCTAGCTGCCACTCTCACCTTCTCCCCATCTTCTGTGAATCTAACAAACAAAATAATTTTGATAATTGTTTGGCAGAAAGTAAAAATTGGGGTAACATAAAGGTTTGTTCAGCTTCAAAATAGTATATTATATATAGTATATTACTGTGTAGTGTGTATGTATTATCATTGTCAAAATTTGGAACCCTAGAAGTTAACCCCTTTTAAAATACTGTCATGTTATGTAATACAAGTGGTGTCACCGGCATAGCTTACAAAGTAAAATGACGCCCGCAACCGTAAAGAAATTAATATAGCAATAGGCCCCTGTGAGACCCTTCTCAGTCGGGGGGCGATACTTAGGCAAAACAAGCATCATGGTAGATCCGCCATGCATTAATTGCGCTGATAATTTATTTTTAGTTGTTTTATGACAAGTAGTGTATTTCGCAACTGTTTTCTGATTCATATAATAAATAATAAAATAAGTTCAAGAAAGTATGAGTAATTCCAGCTGCAGCCCGGGTAAAAAGGTGTACCTCTAATTCACAGTGTAAACACATCTTATTCACCTGTGGTTTTAACTGTCAAATTCCACAAGATTTAAATTTAAACCTGTTTTAGGACCGTAGCTCAAATATTGGAAGATCTTGATCATAATTGTTAAAATGTTAAAACACTATAAAAAATTCGGTCATGTGCAAACTATACCTGCACAATAATTAGTGTTATGTGCCATCATCCGCCCACTTAACCTGATCAAACCGCCCGATCTCCGCCCATCTGCCGCGCTACTCACCGCCGACGGCACCAACGCCGTATCCATCGCGTATGCGCGGAGCTGAGTGAGGCGCGTTTCAACTGAGCCAAATTAAAAATGTTGAAAAACGTGTAGGGACAAAAGTTGTTCCTTATATCGTGAGAAATATTTTTTGTCGAAAAACTTTTTCTCTAAAACCAATGGTTCAGCGGTTATAAGGAAATAAACAAAAATTAAATTGTTTATAACAATTGATCGCGCTAGAATTTTTTAATCCTGATAATTTTGGCTCAATCTACACGTAATTCTCAATGTTCACGATTTTTTTCAAATTTTTCTAAGCGATCCTTTTGGTGATAAGGGTGGGGGACAGCAATTTGTAAGCGTTATTCCCGAAAAATGTTTAAAAAATGCATACAAAAATACATCGTATAATATTGTTGAATTCGTGCTTCAATAAGCTTTCATTTGACACCATACACGATGCCCTTGAATTTTCCCCAATTTACCCCGTAAAATTAACCCCAGAATTAAAATTCAACTTTTTATACTTCACGTCTATAATTGGGCCACCACACTCTATCTCTGTGCTAAATTTCAAATTTTTACGTCGAATAGTTTCAGAGAAAATCACCTGTGACAGACGGACGGACGGACGGACACCGAAGTGATTCCATAAGTGTTCCTTTTTGCTAATTTTAGCACAGAACGCTAAAAATACTAAATTCCTAAAAATTAACTAATACTTGGATTTTATCTAAAAATCAGTAACTGAAAATTAGGTAAGTACTTTGTTTTGGTTTTAAAACAATATTGACAATTTGTTTGTTAGGTGCTTTTGTGAAGTGCACTACTCAAAATGAGCACAATCATAAATAGTTTATTAGGGAATACCCGAATTTCTACAAAAACAGGAAATCAACCAAACGGAATATTTGGGATTACGGTTAGCATTCGAAATTGTAAGGAGTGTCAACTACGTACGTCGGCACCCCAACAAACCAATAAATTCTTAAGGTTCACGTTTAATTTTTGACGTATTGAAATGCTGTTCAGTTGAAATGAACGGTCAAAACCATATTTCACTTCGATTACACGAAATTAGGGGATTATTTGCCAATAGTACCCTATTAGAAAAAATTAACCCTGACCAAAACAGCCTGTAAAATAACTGTCCAACAAAGTTGGGATTTGGATGTGTTTTTCTAACAGTAAAGATACAGTTGTAGAGGATTAAGAAATTTAAAAAATAAACACACTTTAAAGTAAAGAATGTTCGTAAGTACACGATTTACCAGTTCTCTTCTCAGAGCTTTCAGTGACCCTAATTCAGCCCTCACAAGCTAAAATCCTGCTTGAGTCTAGGCTGAAAGGTAAGGATTTGAAATGATAAGAGTAACAGTACAGATGCCCAGTACTTTGTATGAAAAGAATTCCGGGAAATTTTATTTTATACAATGATTCCTTAGTATGAGACTAAGAAGTTCTTAGGTGTTCCAATCAAGCGAGGCCGGCGGCCCCTCTTTCCGGGGACATAAAAAAACAAAAAACAGTTTTAAAATGGTCATATACAAAATTAAATATTATTAATCTACATGGAATCAGGGGCGCCCGCAGACTTTTTTCTCAGGGGGGGCAAAATAAAAAAAACAATGATATATTTTTAAAGATTTTATTTGTAGTGATTTATACAAATTCACTAATAATTAAAAATAGAAAAAATTCGGCCAAGTGCAAGCTATACTTGCAAAATTATTATTCCGTGTCATCAGCCCCCCACTTAACCTGAACTAACCTCGGCCGCCCGATCTCCGCCCGTCTGCCGCGCTACCCGCCGCCGACAGCACCAACCCCGTATCTCATCGCGTTTGCGCGGAGCTGAGTGGGGAGAGTTTCGACTGAACCAAATTAAAAATTTTTAAAAACGTGTAAGTACAAAAGTTGTTCCTTACATCGTGAGAAATAGTTTTTGTCGAAAAACTTTTTCTTTAAAACCAATGGTTCAGCAGTTATAAGGAAATAAAGAATTAAATTGTTTATAACATTTTTGATCGCGCTAGAATTTTTCAATCCTGATAATTTTGGCTCGATCTACACCTCAATGCTCATGATTTTTTTCAGATTTTTCTGAGCGATTCTTTTGGTGATGATGGTGGGGTACAGAAATTTTTAAGCATTTTTCATGAAATAAGTTTAAAAAAATGCATAAAAATACATCATATATATTGTTGAATTCGTGCTTTAGTAAGCTTTCATTTGACACTCTACACTAGGCCCTTGAATTTTTTTTTTCATTTCCCAATTTAGCCCCTAAAATTAACCCCCAGAATCAAAATTAAACTTTTCGTACTTCACGTCTATAATTGGGCCACCACACTCTATGTCTGTGCTAAATTTCAAATTTTTACGTCGAATACTTTCAGAGAAAATCGCCTGTGACAGACGGGCGGACGGTCGGACACCAAGTGATTCCGTTTTGCTAATTTTAGCATGGAATACTAAAAAAAACATGTTAAAAATTTCTTCATTATAAACATGCAGGCTGCAGAAAATTTATAGTAATTTGGTTGCCGGTTGCATCGAGTTAAGACTGGGTTTAAATAATATTCCTAATCCTAATTGAATTTTTTGTACGTGGCTTTATAAAGATGTTCAAACATCAGAAAAATAGACAACATTTATCATAAAAAGATATGTTATTTATTATAAAAATAAAAGATATCTGGCAATTCGTCCAACAAAAAGTACGAAGTATGACAATCTCAGGGGGGGGGGCACGGCCCCCCTGGCCCTCCCCTGCTGGCGTCCAAGCATGGGATGTTTTTTATATATGAGGAGATTGATGAGCACTGTACGTTGAGATGGTGCAGTGGAGAATTGCTGTTCTGAGTGTACTGGTTTTTGTTTTGATTGTGCATTACCGTGTATTTGGAAATTCTTGCATTGACTAATGTATAATTTAAGTGTTGTTTTATTGTAAATATTTGACATCTTTTGAATATATTTGTAAATAATACATAGATGACTGTATTGTAACATTCGTAGTGACGTAAATAAATTCTATTCTCTTCTATTCAACAGCAAAATATATTTGTTTCTGAATGACAGGCCATGTGTCCGTTAGTCCGTTTGTCTAGGGTATTGAGTAAAGTATGTAAATGAATAACAAATGACTTTTATTTTACCTTTTTCTGGCGACACAATAATAATAATAAAAACCATAATTATATTTATTATAGATAACAAATTATTATGGGTACCCTAATATTATTCTATTTTAACATCGGAAGTCGCCAGTCGGAAACTTCAAGATTAAAATAATGCGAATCTCTGGAAAATAGGCAACGTTGTTAACAGGTGGCATGGTTCTTCGTGTTGATAGCTTAATCGGCTGGCGTCTACAATAATAATGGCGTATCTAGCTGCTTACTGAGTGGTGATTTGTATTTAAGCTCCACCCACGTATTTTTTTACCGTTTCCTCACCCTTGCGTCGCGTACAACTTACCATGTGTCGGACTATACAATAATCATTTATTTATTAAAAGCATCACATCTGTAATTCTATGGAATAGTTTTAACACCAAGCGTAAAAGGTTTTGTTGATGATATTTTAGCCAGTCAGCAAACCTGACCTGAGATTCTAAAAATGTACCCATAGTTTTTGATTTATCTTATGTATAAAAACTTTTTCAATAAATTTTATATATTTATCTGAACAGTGTAGCGGTTAAATCTTTAACCACTACTACCCTTATTAGTTCTTAATATTTTTGTAAACTTCCATCATCCAGCGCATTCGCCAACTTCCAAAATATCTACCGGTTGCATCCAAGCAGACGAGATGTCGTCTAGTACCCATGCGTGGTACTCGTAGATCGACGTACCGGCGTTTTTCGAGACACTCCGATTTTGCTAATCGTGTGAGGAGTCACGATTTTTCTGACTGAAGTTTTTTTGCCTTTATAGTGCTATTTTATGCACCAATTATTGTAATGTGAAGTAGTGTCTGATTACTTCATACATATTATTATGTCTTTTTGCCGATTCATGATTGTTCTTCCTGGGAGAAGTCCCGTTTTAGAGGTGCTAGATATAATTTTAGAGAGGCGTTAGATAGGGTGTTAGAGAGGCGCTAGAGAGGTGTCCACGTTTCACAGCACGTTTTCCTCCACTTTTCTCATAAACTATCAGAGAAATAGCTGTCCGTAGTAACCAGGATTGGCGGCCTAACATTTAGCCACCAACAAGTGTCTGTTTCACAGGATGCAGGGGACACTCTAGAAGCTCCCACCAGAACCTAAGGCCAGTCTATTCCATTTTTTAATTGCGTAATTTTTTTTATACTATAACTTTCGTGATATCCTCTTAATTTCTTAAATTCATTCTTTACATATATTACATATTTACCTGTGTAAGCTAGCTTCTGATTATTTTAAAATTAAATTCACATGCGACTTTTAAGTATACTTATGTACATAAATGTACATAACATTGGGGTAATCTTTGGCCAAAGATAGGGGTTATGTATATATTACTATAACTCGGGAATTTTGGCTTCACTGCATTATATTTATTTTTGTCAGAACAAATGCATTTTTAAACTATGTTATTTGGTCTTTATAAACATATTTTTTGTTCCTCCTTTGGCACAATTCGCTAATTAAATTGATTGAAGCTAATCTCAGGTAGTCTATTTATTTATTTATTTATTACTAACTATTAATCCTAAAAGAGTTTGGTTTCTCAGTTCAGAAGCTCTGAAACGAATCCATTAAAGGAAAAACTGAGTGGCGCCTTTAAAAAGCGTAAGTGTTCCTAGCCGATGACCATCTGTTCTACCGACGAAGAGCTGCCGTACGCAAGTGGGTACCTTTCTGAGGAAAACTAAGTTTTCCCTTAAAAGTACGCCACAACACCACTAATCATATTTCAAATACCTATTATTATTACAATATATCAATATAATAAATACCTACCTTATAATAAATGTAAGCTCTTGTCCTTTAATTTTATTGACTCTTTTGTGAAACACCACCCAAACTACACAAAGTTTTTACAAATTTAGATGTTTTTAACCAGATACTTACCTCCATTCTATAGGTGTTGGTGACAAATCTGATGGATCAACCAAAGCGATTTCATTTGTAACAAGTAGTGGCTGTTCTTCTTGAACATAAATTCCCTCAAAATTCTTTGTTTCATCCTCTCCTAATCGCGTTAATTCGCAGTTTAAACCTTCTACTATCACCCAATTTCTCTCTTGAAATATCTGTTTTACATATCCTTGTTTTCCTTTATCCTTACCTAAAAATTACATTTTTGGAAACTAACTGAAAATAAAAATCTGCACAAGCCTTTACATGGAAGTTCCAAAATAAAGTTTATAAATTAACTGGAGAGCAGGCGCGGCTTGTCCATAAGGTCATTTGGCCAATGACCCACCTAATAATTTATTTTTTAAAACCAAAAAATAACTATCTTTTCTTTCAAAAAAGTGCAAGTTCCAGTTTATCCAGGTTTAAAACTGATGTCACCGAAACATATTTTCTCTTATATGAACCAGTGAGTTAGGTATCACAATAGATGCATTAGTGAGCAGATTTATAACCTAAATATATGTTAAGGGGCCTACAGAAACACGCATATATATTAATATATGAACGCACGTTGATGTACGCGTGTTGATATTCGCCAGTGGGTAGACAAATTATTCGGTAAAAGTACCGGAAAATTTACCCATACACCGGCGTTGATGAATGGCATCTCAGCACGTGCGTTGATGCACACAAACGATCTCTCTGTCTGTGGCCGGCTTTAGACTCTAAAAAAGCTTGTTTTTTCGTGAAAAATGATAATGACATGTACTTAATGACTGTAAATTTAAAAGCAAAAACGACCAAAAATTAAATAAAATACCAGAACCTGTTGAAAAGGTGTATTTTCTTAAAAAAAAAGGTTTATTAAGGTCTTCATTGAAATCAGTCCCCAATGATAGGATCCACACACTGTATGTAAATTACAGTATGCCAAATTTTATTTATGAAAGTTATACAAAATAGTATAATGCAACAGTTTATTTTAATTAACAACTAAACATTTACAGCTAGACTGTCTAATGCTAGTCCAGTCTAATTTGACAACCAAAAGTTTTAAACTGACAAGTGTAAAAATAAGACAACTAAGTTTTATACTGTGAATTTATTTCTGAGCTTTTTCGCAAATTTATAAAGGAAAGGACAATGTTAGCATGTACTTTCGATAATAATACAACTAAATTCATTACAGCCACTCATTCCAAGATGAAAATCATTTGGAAACTCAGCAAATCGCTGAAATATTAGAATAATTCATAAATTTTTAATGATGACGTATTAACAATGACAGCACAAAAACCTGTCAAAACATAACTGATCAATTATAAGATCTAAATTTAATCCAGTACTAAATCTTAAACCTTCTTGGTGAATCTGAACGTTAATTCTTATCTATGACCTGACCTAAAAGAAAATCTGACCGGAACCGGGCGTCATGTGTAGTGGCCGGACCGGTCAGATTCGGTACGTCGACAGTCCGTCCATTCCATCCTTAATAATTGGGACAGATAAGTGTACCTATACAGTATATCAACGTATGCCACAGACATCTAGAATTTGTCAGCCCAGTATCGGGCGAAATCAATAGCATTACTGTTGGCAAGTCATGTGTTCGCGGCTTGTCACGTTTTGCTTTTATTTTGTTTTATGTACTTATTTACATTTCCATTTCTACACAGTTATGTTAAAGGAATTTCTCTACTTACCCACTAAAATTTCAACTCGATCACCTCTAAAATAGCTCCATTCAATTATGGGTTCAACAAAGACCTTGCGGGACATTGTTCCAGGCATATTATCATTCCTAAATTGTGCAGTCCAAGGTCTATGGACGTTAAAATTAAATTTTTTTCTTTGAATTACGGCGTTAGGTTTGTATTGAATTCCTTTTGGGTTTCTCCAATACACTTGTTCCATAGCTCTTTTTATGTATCTGTCTGGTAAGTTTGAGTACTGTTTGGACCATTTCCCGATTCTGGTAAAGAGAATGTCTGTTAACTTCATATTTTTAAAATAGGTACTAGAAATTTTTTTTAGCCTGTTAAAAATTAGGTTATGTTCCGTTATTAGGGATGGCAACGACGTATCGATTTTCTTCATAAAATCCCGACACCGACGCAGTGCAATCGTTCTTTGTTTTATTGGGTTTGCTCTACAAAGACACGCATAATTTAGGTAAATCTGTACGTTTGTGTAACACAAATTGTGTTGCACGAAACTGCACTAACATACACTTTTTAGGTCTAATGCAAATACACTCGTGGTTTGTAGTGCACTCACTGCTCTCCATCTCCAATCCCTCAATCGAAAATCTTTGACTCTTGGAATTTATAGGTATAGGCATACTTACTAGCTGTTTACTGCCCCAATATTTCTGTCAAAAATTAAACGATTATTTTTATAATTTTAGATTTTATTTGAAATATTTACTAGTACCAGTACCTACCTAAAGAAAAATAAAATTACCACTCACACTTTTTTTAGAAAGCAAAGTTAAAAATCTTAAAATAAAAAATAACATAACTCGAATCGAAAAAGTATCGATATTTAGAGTATCGATATTTTTCGAACCGATATTTTATTGTATCGATATTTTATGATACCATCCGGATGGATACAGAGTATCGATACTTTCACCGTATCGGACATCCCTACACAATACTCTATCGACTTAGGTGAGGGCGCCACAATCGCTTTTCTCCTATAAATCTCCCACTTCCCCAGTTCTCCCCACTACAAGGGAGTTAGGGTTAGGGGACTCCCCAAAGTATTAACCATTTCGAGGTTATTATAAAACTCGTATACTTGACGAGAATTTCGTTAGGTCGATTGTTGTTTCCCATAGCTTTGTGGCTTTTAAACTGAAAATCTCCGATATGTTTCCAAAATTTATTGCTTGGTTATTTTTATTGTGTTTATATGTTGGTGAAGGTGTTGACATCAGCAAAGAGAAAGGATACCTGAAGTAAGTGTAAACTTTGAATTATTTACTATCTATAATGCTATTTTTTATCTAATAACCAGTTTTTATTGTGTAAATTCGAAAAAGTGTTTGGGGAAATGTAAAAAACAGGAATTTTTATTTTAGGATCGATTTGCACAGGCAAAAGACACCTTTTGAGCAGCACTTAAATTCTCAGCATCTTAAGAAATATGGTTTGAAATTTGATTGGCTGTATAAAAAACACTGGAAAGGTGAACCTAGAGGTAACGATTCTATTGCATTGAAGCGATATATTGATGTAAGTATAATCAAAAGTGTTATAAATAGTACATACATATGTATAGATCGGTACTATAATTTTTGTCAATTTTATAGTGCTAGTACGTAGTGATAGTGTTAGTGTTAATAAGCTTTTTGTAATGTCTTTAATGCACTCGTTTTAAAAATAGGTGCCTTCTGTGTCATTAATCAGCTGAGCACAACTAAAAGAAACTAGGTATTTTATTGTAGTTCAAAAAGTATGCATTAAAAACAAATTATAGTTAGTATTTATCCTAATATTTATCTTATAAAATATACTACTTAACATATTTAAAACATCATTTTATGAAGCTAAACATTTACCCATTATATAATGTTTTGCCATCTGGGTATGTATTTTTAAAGCTAGTGCCAATTTGGAATAAAAAAATTTTAATTGAACACAAACCTTGTGGAAAATATAAGTATCTAACTAAATATACCTACCATACATGACAGAGAAATTGCAAAGACAAAGCAGACAAAAATCTCACATTCATACAAGATATAAACAAATTGATACCTATAATGTTTTTATTTAAAAAAGGGTAACAGGGTAGAACTCATGAGAAATGTTTACTTAAAAAAAATATTTTGTAATTTTGAGGTGGAAATGTTTTTAATATTTGGGAAATTGGTATAATACTGATATTAATGTTGATTTTATTACATACATTTTTATATCCTTTTTACAGTTTAACATGTACTCCAAATTTGCTTTATCTCACACAAGTATCTAAAAATAACTCAGTATCAGTATGATTCATGGGAGATAGGAAGCATTCATCATTTTGGCATCAATACTTTTACAAAAGCAAAATAAATAATGCTATGTTTGATATATGCAATTTAACTTTTTTTGGCAGAAATTTAAGTTATTACATTTATTTGTATATAAATAATGCTGAAACTAGCGACGGCAGAAACGCTCTAAGTACCTACATGATATAAATTTTAAAGTGTGTGATACTTCTAAAAATGTTATTAAATCCATTATTAAATCTAAGTATGTTCATTAATTAAAATCATTTTGTGATTTTTGATAAAAGCGCTTAGAATGACATTCTACAAAACTACAAACCCTTATTATAAAGTTATGTAGGGTGTGTAAAAAATAATCCTGGTGGCCAGCTCTTATCCTTTTTTGAAAAAAATTGTTCTAAAATCCTGATTTATTAAAAAAAAAATGTGATTTTATTTTTGGTAAACATGTTTAAAATGACGTCCTACAAACACCTATAGGGGTAAAATAATGTGTGAGTAAAAAAATAGCCCTGGCGGCCAGCCTTTATATATCCTTTTTCAAAGAAGTTCTAATAAAATCCACATTATTAAAATTATTTTGTCATTTTTGGAAACACGTTTAAAATGAGGTCCAGCAAAAACCTATAGGTGTAAAATAACGACTGTGTAAGGCAAGCCATATCCTATTTTTAAAAAATTGTTTTAAAATCCACACATTTTTATTAAAATAATTTTGTGATTTTTGGCAAACACACTCAAAATGGCGCCCTACAAACACCTATAGGGATTAAATAATTTGTGTATGAAAAAAGCCGTGGAGGCTGGCATTTATCCTTTTCGAAAAAAAGTGCTAAAAAAAAATTTATTTTACCCCTCGTTTTACCCCTATAGGTGTTTGTAGTGTAGGGCGTTATTTCAGTCATGTTAATCAAGAATCAAAAAATTATTATAATTAATGTGATTAATTTTAAAGCAAGAGCTGGCCACAGGGCTCTTTTTTAGACTCAAATTATCTGACTCCTACAGGTGTGTATTTGCCAAAAACACGAAATATTTTAATAAAGGGAGACCTTAGAGCACTTTTCCTATATAAAAAAATAAAGGCCGGCCGCTAGGGCTATTTCTCCTATACAAATTACTTTACTCCTATAGGTGACTTCTTAGGCCAAGCAATAGAGGGATTTGTCGTGACATTAATCTTATTAGAAAACCGCGTGTGCCATCATCTGAAAGACGATCCGTAGATGATTCCTGTTATAAATCCAACTCTGAAATTTTTGCCATTAATTTGTTATAAACATTTTTAAGCAAAAAAAAACGCGATTTTTTTAGTTTTTTGCTTATAAAATGAAAAGTAATGAAGCAATCTTAATGATGTAAATGGACGATTTGTAGAGAATAGAAATACGAATAAAATGAGAGGTCGAACGTCCCGATAGGATATGTAGCAACGGAGAAAATCCGGAAAAACCGGAAAATTAAGGTTTTTTTTTTAAATTCATAAATCGACCATTTTTAAACGTAGAGGGCTCAAACTTTGGGAAAAAGTAGTAACTTATAGCTATTTTATGTGTGCAAAACCCCGACGCTGTCCGACGATTAGTTTTGCTACAATCGTCATTTCAATTTTTCAACACACTATTTTGCAACCGGTCTGGATGCTCTATGGATCGTCCAATTTTAATTATTGAAACGGATTCGAAAAGTACTAGCTTAATTGAACAATATGTATATCTCAGTTTTTCCATAAAATGCTACGAAACCGGTTGAAAATGCACATAAAGATGCGTGAAAATGGCCGAACGCGCGAATTTTACGTGCATTTTCAACCGGTTTCGTAGCATTTTATGGAAAAACTGAGATATACGTATTGTTCAATTAAACTTGTACTTTTCAAATCCGTTTCAATAATTAAAATCGGACGATCCATAGAGCATCCAGGCCTGTTGCAAAATAGTGTGTTGAAAAATTAAAATGACGATTGTGGCAAAACTAATCGTCGGACAGCGTCGGGGTTTTGCACATATAAAATAGCTATAAATTACTCTACTTTTTCCCAAAGTTTGAGCCCTCTACGTTTAAAAATGGTCCATTTATGAATTAAAAAAAACTCTTAATTTTCCGGTTTTTCCGGATTTTCTCCGTTGCTACATATCCTATCGGGACGTTCGACCTCTCATTTTATTCGTATTTCTATTCTCTATAAATCGTCCATTTACACCATTAAGATTGCTTCATTACTTTTCATTTTATAAGCAAAAAACTAAAAAAATCGCGTTTTTTTGCTTAAAAATGTTTATAACAAATTAATGGCAAAAATTTCAGAGTTGGATTTATAACAGGAATCATCTACGGATGGTCTTTCAGACGATGGCACACGCGGTTTTCTAATAAGATTAATGTCAAAAAATCGCTAATATTTTGCTGTGTTGCTTGGCCTATCTATGAATGACGTAATTTTAAACGTGTTTACTAAAAATTAAAAAAATATTTTAATTAATATACCTAGATTTTAGAACAATTTGCTTAAAAAAGAATAAAGGCTGGCTGCTAGGGCTATTTTTTATACACAAATCATTTTACCCCTATATGTGTTTGTAGACCACGTAAGCGTGTTTACCAAAAATCATGAAATTATTTTAATAAACCTAGATTGCAAAGCATTTTTTTTTTTCAAAAATATTGAGGGCCGACCGCTAGGGCTATTTTTCATACACAAATTAGTATAACCATTAAATTTGGATATAGGTAAATTCAATGGTATAACCTTATATCTATAAGAAATTTAATGCTATAAGGGTTTGTAGGACGTCATTTTAAGCGCATTTACCAAAAATTGCAAAATTAGTTTAATACACGTGGATTTTAATAATAACCTTGTTAGAAGTAGACGTGCTGTAAAATCAATATCATATGTAGATATGTATGTACTTAGCGCGTTTTATATCGCTGTAGCTTGATTCTCATTTCAATAAATATAGATTACCATAATTAATTATTTAGGAAGAAAAATTTCATTTATTTTATGCAAATATGATGATTTATAATTAACATACAGTGAAATTTTTTTAAAACCTGACAGGCTAACTTTTTTATTTGAAGAGATAGACTAATATGTACTTCCACAAGCAAAGTTGTATAAATAATTAACCTAAATTCAATCGTAAAATAGGGGTTCAAACTTTGTATGGAGAACAAATATTAGATAGTCCTATTAATTCGAAACTTCATAGAAGTAGGTACCCTAAAAATAAATGTTTAAACACGTGTTTTACAGTTTTTAATAAATCAACCCCTAAGGGGGTAAAATGGGGGTTCAAAGTTTGTAATGGAGTAAAATTGTTATACCGCGGACGAAGTCACGGGCGAAAGCTAGTTTTATATACTAGGGACAGCCGGGGTAAGTGTGGACACAAATCATATAGTCCCAGTTTTGACTTCGGTTAAAAGTCCTATTTTCTGCACAAAATTAATTTTGAAAAAATTAACATTACTATGACTGTATCAACATGTTGCTGTAAATAAATCACGTTGCTACTTGTCTTCTAGCGGTATCACACTTACCAATACCAATACTCTCTGAAATACAAACCTCAGTGCTGCCGAGTGACGTCATCACATCTAGGCCGGGTATTTAATATAGGTTAATAGAATAATTATGAGTTATAGGTGGTAATATTATGTAGTAAAAAGCTTAAAAAACATTTTTCTTTAAATTGATATGTACAGAGGGTTTAAAAATAGGTAATCTAACCTATACTTGCTATAAGTGGCGGCTCGCCTGTGAACAGGTAGGGTTGGGGAATATTTTTTTGGTCTCCTCAGATAGCATAAGTAACTTAAAAATAAAAAAAAAGATATATAAGTACCTGTATGCAATTCATCACAGGAGGTTTTTTGTTTTTTGTTCCCCTGTGAGCATTGTATGTTATATATAAAAAGTATAGACATGATATACAATCTAAAAGTTGGCGTAAAGTTGATAACATAACTTGTCATTAAATAAAAGTATGACTCTGTAATTTGTTGTTTAAATAAAGGTCACTGTCGGGATATTATGTCACTTTTCGGTAAATTTGGGGGTAATTATTTAGTAAGAGTATGTAGTTTTCTTTTCTTATTTTTACCCAAGCGATCATTTTTTGCCACACTAATTTCTTATTAATGTATTTGAAATACTGCTAAGTATAATTTTTGCAATACTTATTTCTGAATGTTCACTACATTCTGCAAAAGGAGCTAGACGTTTTTGTTCAATAAGGAATATTATAAGTAAATTACACAAAAAGGCTTTTTTATTAAAAGTATCAAAAAAAAATATCTTCAAAATTTTGAATTAATTTCTTAAAAATAATGTAAGCAGTTGACAGTACATCTACCACTGATTCGCGAGGGTACAATAACCCCCCACGATTTAGGTTATTAATAAGATTGTAACTGTTTTCAACTATACAGGGTTAATCATAAACTAGTGCTCCTTTACATACACTTTGGTTTTTTAAAGCAATGTAACAGCAGTATCCGCGTAAATGGATTAGTATGACCATTTCGTTCTTTACTGCTTCAATATCACAATTTTCTAAAATTATTTTAGGGAATAAGGTTTCAGTCGAGTTAAGGTCTTCTTCATTTTCAGGAGTTCATAGAATTTGTCTATACTGAACTCTTCAAAATTCCGAGATTTAAGGGTCAATAAGTCAATATGGACTGAATTCTCAGTCTTTTTTCTGATTCATAATATAACTGTCGGATTGGTATATGATAATGGCCACCAGCTAATTGCCTGTATTTGTAGCGTATTTCAGAGGGTATTGCACTTACCTGAATAATTTTCTTTTGGGATGAGAAGTGTGGCGCCAATTTTAAATTATAGTTTTTAAACAAAATCTCGCACTACATTAGTTAAAAATTGATTATTATTGTACTCTATAGGTACTTTTCTTTTAATTGAGACTAGCTCAAAAACAAAACAAAAATATTTTTGGATAAAACATTTTCGGCACCGTTTAAAATTTACATACTTTTACTATTGAGACATAACTAAAAGTGTGAATTTTGACATGGTTTCATTGTCAGAATACTGAAACATTGTAATTATTAGCTATATATATTTATCACTATTATGAGAATATGAGCAATTTTTAGAAAATTAGGAGTTGACGCAACACTGACTCTACTTCCACACTTACCCCGACTGTCCTATGCATGGGCGAATTGTAAAACCAAAGTTTTATTACACTTCTGTGCTGTCTAAATTACTAGAAAACTGTAAAGGGTGACAGAAATCCGAAATTTTCACAATCCAGCTGAAACACCTACCAGTTACTAGTCTTATTATAAAATAGTAATTATTATTTTTTGATATTTTGGAATATGGTGAGCTAAAATTAATTGCATTATAAATTACCAGCCTCTTTTTACCGAAATTGTATGACGCCACGCTGAGTTCAAATCTTTGAGTAATATTGAGATGATGATTTATTAACTTTTGATAATTAATTTATTTAAAATATGCATATTGGCAGATTAAATACTAGTACAAACTAATATAAGTTAACCAAAACTAAGATAGAAACCTGAGTCAACCAATAGGGATGGAATGTACGTACTGTCAACGTACTGAGTCCGGTCGGTCTGGCCTCTACACCAGAGGTGGTTCGGGCCGAATTTTCTCTTAGGTCCGGTCGGACCTGAATTGTATTTTTTTAAAACCTAATTATAAGACATTTATGCTAACATAAAAAAACATGGAATGGCCAATTTCAGTTCAAATAAACTGTTTTAATTAAACCATTTTTATACCACGCTAATTCACAAGGAGAATGTACATAATAATATGTTCCCGTGACATCAGTCTCAAACCTCAATAAATCTTGGTTTTAGACCCAGTTAGTCCAGTACTCTTTTATTTGAGACCTTTGCTAATCAGTGCCGTAACTAACTCATGATGCTAAATCCAAACCAACCTAAACTAACCAAAATTACCCTGAGCTAACAAATATCCGTTAATATACGATGATTTTTTCACAGTGTTCCAAACGTTGTAGCAGAGAAAAATAAAATAGAGAGAAGAATATCTCTTCTTCCGGCCAGCTCGAGCACGCTATGGCCTTCAAACGGCAACACCCCGAGATTCTCACAATACACCCCGACACCACCACAACACCACGAATTCTCACACCGCAACACCCACGAATTCTCACACGGCAACACCCCGAATTCTCACACGCCCCGAACCCCAACCCCCGAATTCTCACACCGCAACACCCGCGAACTCTCACACCCGCGATTCTCACACCGCAACACCCACGAACCGCGAATTCTCACACCGCAACACCCGCGAACTCTCACACACGCGATTCTCACACCGCAACACCCACGAATTCTCACACCCCAACACCCCGAATTCTCACACCGCAACACCCACGAAATCTCACACGGCAACACCCCGAGATTCTCACAATACACCCCGACACCACACAACACCACGAATTCTCACAATACACCCCGACATAGCCAGTGCGGTAGCAACACGGCAAGCAGAGAGAGTTTTCTGCGGCGCGTCTCAATACTCACTCTCACTGTGCTTTATAATAACCCAAAATCTGCATCGCACGCCCATGGCAGCTTATTCGGTTTGGAGGCATAGAAAGCAAATCGTATTTATGAATGAAATCCGTACGAGATATTCTTCTCTCTATCTTATTTTTCTCTGGTTGTAGTTCATCCTTGTCTCAGCGTTATAATAAATACCGCTTCGAGGTAGTGAAATTTTACTTGTTTGAAGATAGGGGGTACCGGGGACCGTACACCCCCCCCCCTCCCGATACAGCAACTTGTCACGAAATACTAAAGCTTATGGGAACCGTAAAAACAAATAATACCAGAATGTCCGAAGTCCATAACTCCAATATTATCTTTATAAAATAATTCGAGACGAGTCTCAGTTCACACCTTAGTTCATTTGTATTATGCATACTCTATACTAATAAAAGAGTAAATTGACTGACTGACTGACTGACTCACTCATTCATTAATGCCCAGCCAAAACTACTAATGCTAAAAAGTTGAAATTTTGCACATAGCTTTATTTTACGCCTAGACGTCCACTAAGAAAGGATTTTGACTCCTAGGGGGCCGAAATGGTCCAATTTTGGGGCCCTCTAGGGGTCAAAATCCTTTCTTAGTGGACCATCGATTTCCAAATTTGCGATTGAGCCAATCCCTTCTGCAGCATAATGTGCAGGTCACCCATCGTGCTGAAAATACATATTATTTCGGCGATATTGAGGAGGCAATTCTTCTAACTTGTCTGACAAAAATGACTTCAGCATATTATGTAAATAAGAATGTCTATTATATGTATTATCAAAAAATTGTGTTATTATCCCATAATAGGAAATGGCGCACTAAACATTTACTTTTTTAACATACTGATGGCGGTTCGCAATTCTAAACTTTGGATTTTCCCTACCCCAGTATCTCACATGCTGAGAAGCTACAGTACCGTTTGTACTGAAGGTTGACTCATCTGAGAACATTATCAGCTTATAAAAGTTTACGTTGTTACTTAGAATTTTATCACCAGTGACTGATCTACGGGGGGGCTTCGTGGGCCCAAGCCCCCTCCTCCATTGACCGGCCAACAACATAACATAATTATTGCCCCCTGACTTCAGTCAACCTCAGCATCAGTAGGTATTGTATTATTAAATACAAATTAACCATAATTAATAACTAAGACCTTTTTTAAACCTTTTAATACTTCTTTGTGAATTTGGGGGTAAATGTTTAAGTTTTAGCAACGCTTTAAGTCTAGCCCCCCCTTCCTAAATCCTGGATCCGCCCCTGTTCATCACAAACAAAAGTCCAAGCGTTTGTAACTGTCCCGATCTTCCAAAGTTTAGTTAAAAATTGGTTTAAAAGGACGAATTATTTTCCTTAAACGCATTTTGAATATGGCTTTTTTACACAATTAATTATTATTGTAAACTTCGTGCTCGTTTTCTTAAAGACAATAGGATTTTGAGCAACAGATTGCATTATTAATACTGTAGAAGCATCGTTTTCGTATTCTTTTCTTTGGTCTTCTGTAAATCACTAACGGATCTAGGTTTTTTTTAATTTGATTACCATCTTATGCACTATGCACTGAACTTCTGCATAATTGTACTTTTGGAAACTTTTCCTGAAACTTCTCAGTAACGTAACGATAACAATTCTCGCCATTTCTGTAATTTTGGATTATAAATATTCTTTGTTCTAAAGACAACAGGCAACATCTTTATTACTTTGACGTCACAGTTATCAAAAGTGTAATCAAATAGAAAAGTGAACAATTTTTGTTTAATAGCGTAATTCATAAAATTCAAATGTTTACTTGAAACTCTTGAATAAGAATTCTTTTAAAATTTAAAACAACTTTTTTATTTAATGTTTTGCATTAAAATTTTAAAAAGGCAACTTTGCTCTTAACCAAATTTTACGTTTTTGTATTTTTTGCATACTCTGTACAAAAAAAAAACAAATTTTTGGCATCGTGGATCTTATTTTTAAAGCAAATAAAAAAACTTTAATAAATAATGACCTTTTTTCGTACTTTCAGTTTTTGGTCCATTTGTCCGCCTGTCTACCCCATCCGTGGGCATACTGTTTTTTTGGCCTTTTATTTCAATATCGTTACATAATTTTGTTGCTGGTGCTTAAGCCCCCCATATAGAGCTAGCTACGCCTATGCGTATGACGCCAACGTACCTACATATATTTAAAGTTATGCAAGTTTTCTGTCAAATCTAGGGATTTTATGTTGCAGTCTTCAACTTCACGAGAAGTTAAATAAAATATAAAACATATTTCAAAAGTAATCGTCTATATTATTTATTGTTTAATTCTAACATAATTTAGATTTACACCGTCTTGTTTTTTTGTCTTACCATTGAATGTATCCGATCAACTGGAAAGCAAGTTTTGCCCAGGTTGGGTTGGGCTTGGTAAAAAAATGTTCAGCACTGAATACCCAACAATGCAGGAGCGATCTCACTATTCAGGGAGGGGACTGTGGGGTTACACCCACCTCTACCTCGCCAAAATTATATTTTTTTCTAGACATGAGGCAAATTCGCGATTGTTTTATTTTATTTCTTATTTCATTATTTTATTTTTAAGAGAAAATCTCTAAAATTGTAAATCATTTATCTGCTTTATTTTCTTATTTAATTTTGATATTAGGAATATAACCAAGAAAATACATTCTGTTAACTTGTAAATAGCTTGACTCGAATCTTGGGCCATCAGGCATAATTTAAAACTGAAATATATTATTATATTATAATGTATTATTGTATATTTTAGAATGAATTTTATGGAACGATAGTCATTGGGCATCCTGGACAAACCCTCAATGTCGCATTTGATACGACATGGACTTACTCATGGGTTATGTCATCATACTGTCATGTTTGGTATTACATAGGATGTTGTAAGTAATTTCAGTTTTTTTTTCTCAGACGGGTATTAATAATTATAAGGTGTCATTTACTCAAGTAAAAATAGATAGGCGTCTCAAATTAAGGAAGCCAGCGTTACCACCGCCGCAATTAGCTAATTTTTAACGGGGAAGAAGGGCTTACTAGACGACAAAATTGACAAAGATCCCAAATAACACAATAAGGAAGACAAAGACGAAACGACAACATTCCCGACCATGGGAGTTAGCAAATCAGCCGAAAAGGACGCCACTAGTGATGTAAAAAAACTTTTTTTTACCACCTGAAAAAACATGTTTTTTTCATGAAAAAAAAAACATTCTTTCATCATTTAAAAAACACGCCAGAAAGCTACGATACGAAAGACGATACTACAGTATGCTTTATGCAGTCCTAAAACAGGCCCTACCCTACACGATCATTATTACTGTCAGTTTTAAAAAATATTGTCAGTATTGTCGTGTACGGAGTAAAATGATGGAATGAAGTAAAGTATTGAAGATTATTCGAAACTTTACATATTTTTATAATACAGTATTACTGTAGTGAAATATTGACAGTCATAATGATTGTGTAGGGCCTTTTATAAACAGGATAGTTTGTTCTTTTGTGTTGCATAAAACTGCACTAATCTGCACTGATTTTTTCTTATGGGTATCTTCCACGAAAACAAAATTAGTGCAGTTTGATGCAGCACAAAAGAACAAACCTCTAGTGTGCAATGCAAACAGGTGATTTGCTTTGAGTTTTTTACTTGTGTTGATATAATAAAATAATATATTTTATGTTCCTATTTAAAAACGAATTAAGGAGTTTTTGGATAGTACATAGTACCTAATTCGTTTTATATTTTTCTTTAAATTTAGATTTTTATGACTTCGTTAGGATAGGCAATGCTACACAATAACTTTTTTATCATTAGTCATTGTCATTGTTCCTATTTTTAGTAATATTACTATTACTAGTCATGCGTTTTAACTGTTCTTGTGTTCCTGTTAATAAACAAGTGGTTTTAGTTCGTTTTTCTTATAAATATGTTTATTTATAGTCAAATATTGACGTATTTATTGCATATTATTTACTTTATCGTAAAAAATGTAATCGCATATGGGATTTTAATTATTTCCCTCTAAAATATTGCATATTTGTCAGTTTGTGAACAAAACGCTTTTTTGAAAAAAAAAACAAGCTATTATGTTTTTTTTTCACAAAAAATACGATTTTTGAAAAAAAATATTAACGTTTTTTTTTTTTAATTTACATCACTAGACGTCACTTTCTTAATTTCAGTCGATAATAGTATTACCAAATAAATATTAAAGGGGCGTTTACATCAAATCAGCGAATCAGCGGGGAAGTAATAAGTAATCAAGCAAATGATACCCTTTTTTTAAGAAAGTGCGTACATATTTTATAAAAAAAGTCGGTCAAGTGCAAGCTATACTTGCACAATTAGTGTTTCGTGCCATCAGCCCCCACTTAAATTATTAATAGTAACGCACTCGCGTTTCGACTGAGCCAAATTAAAAATTTTGAAAAACTTGTAAAAGGACAAAAGTTGTTCCTTACCGTGAGAAATATTTTTTGTCGAAAAACTTTTTCTCTAAACCAATGATTTAGCAGTTATAAGGAAATAAACAATTAAATTGTTTATAACAATTGATTGCGCTAGAAGTTTTCAATTTTGAGCATTTTTGCCCAATCTAGACCTAATTCTCAATGTTCATGATTTTTTCAGATTTTTCTGAACGATCCTTTTGGTGATAAGGGTGGGGGACAGCAATTTTTAAGCGTTTTTTCCAAAAAATGTTAAAAAAATGCATAAAAATACATCATATATATATATATATAATATATATATATATATATATATATATATATATATATATAATATATATATATATATTTGAATTCATGCTTCAATAAGCTTTCATTTGATACCCTACACGATGCCTTTGAAAAATCTTTTTTTCCATTTCGAAATTTACCCCCTGAAATTAACCCCCAGAATCAAAATTCAACTTTTTGATCATTTTCCCTCAATTTACACCTAGTTCTAAATATTCATGATTTTTTTCAGATTTTTCTGAGCGATCTTTTTGGTGATAAGGGTGGGGGACAGAAATTTTTAAGCGTTTTTTCCTAAAAAAAAAAAAAGAAAAAATACGTCATATAATATTCTTGAATTCGTACTTTAATAAGCTTTCATTTAGGGGGGGGGGGGGGGCTAGAAAATCTAATTTTGTGTAATAGATGTTAATAAAATTAACATGTGGGGAGGGGTGGTTAAAAAGAAGTGACTGACAATTTTATCAAAAACGTTACTAATGTGTCATTTTCGGGGTTATTGAGGTTATAAAGTTATAAAGTCGCGGGCGGAAGCTAGTTGTCAATAAGTCTCCATTAAAAACGTATGAGTTATTTTAATATTTCAGCGATTTGCTTGGTTTCTAAATGATTTTCATCTTGGAACGTGTTGCTAAAATAGATTTAGTTCTGTAATTGTGAAAAGTACGTACTAAAATTGCCGTTTTCTTTATAAACTTGCAAAAGAACTCTGAAACAAATTCATTGTATAAAACTTAGTTGTCTTATTCTTACACTTGTCAGTTTAAAACTTTTGGTTCGCTTACGTCAAGTTAGACCGGACAAGCGTTGGATAATCTGGCTGTTAATGTTTAAACACGTGTTTTACAGTTTTTAATAAATCATCCCCTATGGGGGTGAAATGGGGGTTCGAAGTTTATAATGGAGTAAAATTGTTATACCGCGGACGAAGTCGCGGGCGGAAGCTAGTGTTATATAAATACAAATAAATACATTTTAGAAAAATAAAAATGTTTTTAATTTACTTGTTTGACAGGCAATTTTTTTCTTACTTGACTTGCATATACACTAGCGGAAACAATTAAAGGATCACAAAAAAATCTCAATTTTGTGCGCTTTTTCAAATGGCTGGATCTTCGGTAAAAATTGTCATATTTGAGTGAAAAAAAAATCAATTTGAAGCTTGAAGTGTCTAGTTTAAGGATCTTGCGATAAAAAAAATTTCCAAGCAACAATTAGCGCAAAATCCTAATGAATATCATGGAAAGAAAATTTTTCGAAATTTTTTGCAATCTTATTTTTCGTGTACGGACTTGAAAATTTTTTTTCAACCTAACCACTATATGGATTGGATAGGTTGTTCATTTAGCTTCACTTTCTTTTTGTGTCGGCCTCGATACGACCATTCCTCGCTGAGTTATCAGACTTTGAATGCAAATGCGTCATTTTCTCTTCTCTCAGCAATATCTCAGGAACCAATGGTCCCGCAGAAAATGGAAGGGGGGTTTCGCAAACTTGGATCCATTCTCTACAATGCTCTGGCATGTTTTTTCAGAAAATTTTTTTTTTTCATCCTTAACATGACTTTCACAAAACAAGACTTTTTCAGGTCTTTTAGAAAATCACGTGCCACATTGAGAATATTGGGAACATGACTAATGTTAAGTGTGCATCTTACAGGCCATTGTACCCCTAAAAGCCCTACAGAGTTTCAACCTGATCCATCAAGCCGTTTCATTGTTTAATTCGATTGAATTGTTGAAAAAATTGAAGGATCGCGTTCTTTTGCCTTGAGAGCTCATAATCTGTAAAAAAATGGAAAAAAATTTCTCATAATTTTTTTCCACAGTGTTATTGCGTAAAGCGTTTGGAGTCATGAAAAAAAAATGTTTCTGAAATGTGAAAAAAAAATTTGTTTCTGAAAAATTGAAAAAAAAAATTCTTTTTGAAAAATTTCTCTTTTTGAAGCGATCTTCAAAAATTTTGCAAATCCACCGGCATTAGAGTTACCCAAAGCGTACCAGGTGGAGGTAGCACGGTCGGATTTACGCTCCTTTGTGTCTGTGTGTTCCCTTAAGAGAAATGAGACCCGGTGGTTCGTCATTTCCACCTTATGTCATGACTCCAAACTCATTCTTTAAAGAGTGTGTGTTTATGTGTGTGTATGTTTTAATCCGTTCAATAACGGGTTTTGCCGCCCCTGCTCTCTAACAGCCCTCAATCGTTCGGCCATATTGATGCATCGGGTTATTTCGGGTTGCGGAATGGTGTTCCAAATTCACTGAAATGCGCACTCTAATATGGCAATGTTATGGAAATTGTTATACTCCCTCTGCAATCAATAGAGAATATTGGGAAAATGATTAATGTGAGGTGTGCATTTTACAGGCCATTGTACCCATAGAAGCCCTACAAAATTTCAATTTGATCCATCAAGCCGTTTTTGTGTTTCATCCGATCGAATTTTTGACAAAACTGAACGATCGCGTTTTTTGCCTTTGGAAGCTCATAATCTGTAAAAAACTGGGAAAAAAATTTGCTCCTGATGGTTTTTCACACACTTATTGCGGGAAGCGTTTGAAGTCAAGAACAGAGAAATTTGTTTTTTGATTTTTCGAAAAACAATTTTTTTCCAATTTTTCAAAACAATTTTTTTTTTACGTTTTTAGAAAAAAAAACTTTCTTTTCATGACTCCAAACGCTTCCCGCAATACAAATGTGGAAACAAATTAGGAGAAATTTGTTTTCCATTTTGTTTACAGATTATGAGCTCTCAAGGCAAAAGAACTCGATCCTTCAATTTTTTCAAAAATTCAATCGAATGAAACAATAAAACGGCTTGATGGATCAGGTTGAAACTCTGTAGGGCTTTTAGGGGTACAATGGCCTGTAAGATGCACACTTAGCATTAGTCATTTTCCCAATATTCTCAATGTGGCACGTGATTTTCTCAAAGACCTGAAAAAGTCCTGTTTTTCACAATTGTTCAAAGTCATGTTAAGGATGAAAAAATTTTTTTTTTCTGAAAAAACATGCCAGAGCATTGTAGAGAATGGATCCAAGTTTCCGAAACCCCCCTTCCATTTTCTGCGGGACCATTGGTTCCTGAGATATTGCTGAGAGAAGAGAAAATGACGCATTTGCATTCAAAGTCTGATAACTCAGCGAGGAATGGTCGTATCGAGGCCGACACAAAAAGAAAGTGAAGCTAAATGAACAACCTATCCAATCCATATAGTGGTTAGGTTGAAAAAAAGTTTTCAAGTCCGTACACGCAAAATAAGTTTGCAAAAAATTTCGAAAAATTTTCTTTCCATGATATTCGTTATGATTTTGCGCTAATTGCTGCTTGGAAAAATTTTTTATCGCAAGATCCTTAACCTAGACACTTCAAGCTTCAAATTGCTTTTTTTTCACTCAAATATTACCATTTTTACCAAAGATCCAGCCATTTGAAAAATCGCACAAAATTGAGATTTTTTTGATCCCTTAATTGTTTCCGCTAGTGTAGTATGAAGCAAATAGATATTCACATCATGTAAATAACTTGAAGCAAGTAACCTAATCTTCCGACCCGAACTTGCTTTCCTACTGGCTTCATCTAAACGCCCCGTTACGATATGTTTGTTATTCTTTGGCTGTAGCTTATTCTTTTAAGACTCCTATTATGTGCGGCTACAATGTTTTTATATCTCTCTTTCAAGAAGTAGTTTTGGACGGTTTTTAATGGTCAGGAACAACTCAGACATACGCTATAAACATCCGTCGCTGTGACAGGTTGGGTTGGGGCTACTTTTTTTACTTATTTTCTAATCTTAATGTACAATATATTTTTCAGTATTCCACAACAGATATGATCATACCAAGTCCTCAGAATACAAACGCAACGATACGCCCATTGTAATAACCGAAGGCAAATATAATTTGAGTGGATATTTTTCATATGATAATATTTCTGTAAGTAATTTGGTAGAGTATGGACGTAGGGAAGGTTGGGGTATTAGCGAAGTAAAATTTTTAATCACTTATAGGTTCTGAAAAACATATGTATATAATTTTATTTTTCGCCCAGAGGTACCCTTGCTTAGGGACGATATGACATATCGCAAAAGTTAAATAGTTTAAAAAGTATCATATTTATTTCGATGAAAAAAAATCACATCACGCTGTTACCCCCATCTGTTGTTCAATTAGCGCAGAACAGTAACGCTATTTCCCCACATATGTGAACGTATAGGTAAATAACGTTTTTACCTCAGTAATAACAATGAAGTGCAGGAACTATTTTAAGTTTTATTCTTAGCCATTAAAGCATTAGCTGAATACAAAGTTTAATTTACTGTTAAATTTTTGAAACAAATCCCAAATAAGAGAAAAGATTGTTGGCGTTTGGATTTTCCGTGCAACACGGGATAAGACAAAATCATTCTTATGCCACATTTTCTTACAAGCGAAATTTCCAAAATGTTCGGTAGAACAAAATGGTTTTCGAATATTTTACTCTTTCTAAAAAACGAAATTTCGCATTCTTCATTGTGGTCAATGTCGGTTAATATTTTTTCCAGCATAATAAATCTTTCTTTAGCTCGAAACTCAACTAATACATAGTCTCAAAATGCTAGCCCCTAGTTTTAGCTGTCTAGAAACATATAGCAATTTTATTTTAAATTAATTCTACCAAGTATAATGGAAAGCTATTCATATTTGCGATACACTTGTTTGTTGGTTAAACCATAGACTAAATAATACATAGACGAACACTGTCGTGTAACAAAAATGGACCAAAAAGCGGGCATCCATTGAGACATTTTGAGGGTTTACTGGTTTATGGCTCAGAAATTTGTTTGTCCACAATTATATATCCATGCGTTTATATGTACTATATAGATATATAATGGTGAACAAATAAATTCCTAAACCATAAACCAGTAAATTCACATAAATGTTTCAAAGGATGCCCGCTTTCGGTCCCATTTCGGTGTATTCGACGATTTGTCTATATTCTTTATAGTCTCTGGTTAAACCTTGTTAAACTAAAGTACTGGACCTAACATGTTTTTTTAGAAAAGAATTGGAAATATACCTTTTTGTACTCGTGAGTTTTGAATTATAAACTTTTTTATATTTAAAAATTCTAGACATATAACATATAATGCACAACCATATAATTGGATAGGTGTACGATTATATTATCAATTTTTTATTGGTCCATCATGAGTGCAGTTTGACAGTGACCATGATTCAGACTTCTAGGCTAAAATCATGGATTAACGTCTATGGTATACTATAGACGTTAACGTCTATGGTATACCATAGACGTTAACGTCTATGGTATACAATAGACGTTAACGTCTATGGTATACCATAGACGAAACATCAAGATTACAACCCAGACATCAATTTTTAATAAAGATAGAAACCCATGCAGGGTTTGGTCTGATGGACCCTCGTCAAAGCACTTTGCAATGTGCACTGTGTAATTTATTTAACGGGAGATTGCTTAGGTTTCTCAACTATTAAAATTACAAAGAAAAAATTATATCTAATTGACTTGTGTTAACACAGTTAAGGCTACGGATAGTTTGTATCTTGCTACGATTTTGGGCTAAAAAAATGTATGAGCAAATATGGACAAAACAATTTGATTA
The DNA here is from genome assembly GCA_963971165.1 of Philopedon plagiatum. Classification (NCBI taxonomy): domain Eukaryota; kingdom Metazoa; phylum Arthropoda; class Insecta; order Coleoptera; family Curculionidae; genus Philopedon; species Philopedon plagiatum. The sequence continues at coordinate 32,692,616 of OZ020197.1, read as the reverse complement.
AAAACACTTTTTACAATGTAGGTCGGAAATAAACTTTTTCTATTTTAGTTTCATACCAAAGCTGTTTCGATATCGTTTTCAGTATCGTCACAGGCTTTTTATGAAACCGCTTTTTTATTTTTTAAAAGTTGGTGTTGCGGTGTGTAGTCATGTATAATAAAATAATTTAATTTATCAAGGTTGCTGTGGTAAATAAAATTTAATAGTATTACCAACATAAAATTTTGACAAAAATTTTCAAAATTTGTATGTCATATTTTCTTTTTAAATATGCATTGTTTATTGAAAAAATTGCAAAATAGGAAAAACATGTTTTATAAAGCTATTAGAGCACTTGTCCCGTTAGAAAGCTCGCTCGTTTTCTAGCATGAATTTGGGCTCTAAAATGATGGTTTATAAAACTTGTACTTTAATACACTATTGTAGAATATCTGTTTACTCCTCTACATATCGTGTTTAAACAGTTTTTCTCAAGTTACCATGGCGACGGAAGGGTTAAGACAACAATTTAAAATTTTTAAAATTATTTAACTTTGATTTGCCTTAACCGAATTTAACAAACGATGGCTCATTTAAAAAAATTATTTTCTAAGTTAATTTTATCACAAACGGTTGAAGCGGTACGCTCAACGATAGAAGGTACTATTTAAAAAATGTCTACTCTTTTCGATTTTTTAAAACATTTAATTGCAACCCTAAAACCTTTTTGCTCTATTTGATGTGTCGTTAGTTAAGAAGCATAAATCTAAAAACCGAAAGTCGATGTCTCTTTTCGTTTTAAAATTATTGCATAAATAGTAGGAAAGTGTGATCATTATAAATGTGCGTCATTAGTGGAAATGCACAGAGTTTGGGGCCCCTTATTATAACGTTATATTGCGTCATAGGTCCTAACGTATTTTTTGGAAAATATATCCTTTATACTTACGTATAGTTACATACGTTTCTTATCATAAAAAGATATCTTTCGTGCAGAATGTATCCATTCAGGTGGGTCATAACCTTTTAATTTATATATATATATATATATATATATATATATATATATATATATATATATATATATATATATAATAAATGTAAATGCGAAGATTTACTTCTTCGCTAGTTCAGCGAAAAGGCCGTGAATGAAAAATAAAAATAATGAGGACTATCTTTGATTCTGGTCTGGGTGACCTCCTGCTATCGATTTCTGGGCCCTTACCCATCAGCGGGCAGGCTTACACCCAGGGTGGCTGAAGAACAGACCACGATTTGACCAGAATCAAAGAGAGTCCTTATATCCAAAATGTTCGGAAAGGATGGGTAAGATGTAGTGGCTCGCGCCAACTAGTTCACCCAGTGTTGCTCCAAAAATGTTTGGCTGCTAACACAATAATACTCGAAAGTATGTCGAATGTCGATTTTCTCGACGTCGACGGTACAAATGCACCATTGTACAACAATAGTAGAAAAATGGAAGATTTCTTGGCCTATAGGTAATATAATAAATGTAAATGCGAAGATTTACTTCTTCGCTAGTGCAGCGAAAAGATAGTCCTCATTATTTTTATTTTTCATTCACGGCCTTTTCGCTGCACTAGCGAAGAAGTAAATCTTCGCATTTACATTTATTATATTACCTATAGGCCAAGAAATCTTCCATTTTTCTACTATTGTTGTACAATGGTGCATTTGCACCGTCGACGTCGAGAAAATCGACATTCGACATACTTTCGAGTATTATTCTGTTAGCAGCCAAACATTTTTGGAGCAACACTGGGTGAACTAGTTGGCGCGAGCCACTACATCTTACCCATCCTTTCCGAACATTTTGGATATAAGGACTCTCTTTGATTCTGGTCAAATCGTGGTCTGTTCTTCAGCCACCCTGGGTGTAAGCCTGCCCGCTGATGGGTAAGGGCCCAGAAATCGATAGCAGGAGGTCACCCAGACCAGAATCAAAGATAGTCCTCATTATTTTTATTTTTCATTCACGGCCTTTTCGCTGCACTAGCGAAGAAGTAAATCTTCGCATTTACATTTATTATATTACCTATAGGCCAAGAAATCTTCCATTTTTCTACTATATATATATATATATATATATATATATATATATATATATATATATATATATATATATATATATATATATATATATATATATATATATGTATATATGTATATATATGTATATATGTATATATGTATATATGTATATATATATATATATATATATATATATATATATATATATATATATATATATATATATATATATATATATACAGTGACCGGCAAAAAGTTCGCAACATATGGGAAAAATTTTTATTAGGAGAGTATCGGAAAAACTTTCCCAGGGGATCGGTTCTGCATGTCCGATAACCTAAAAATCGATTTTGACATACGTCACGTGACCACTGGTATAGCGTCAAATTAAAAAAAAAATTGTTAATTTACAAAAAGTGAGGTTAGTTGACGAGATATCAAAAAAAGTTATTTGAAAAAATTGCTTAGAATTAAATTCTAGGTCCTTGTGCAAAATTTTAAGATTTTATTTAAAAAAATTGGAAAACTCAATTTTTTTTAAATATTTTTTTATCGATTTACAAATTTCCGGTTTTTTTCGTTTAGATAGCTTGGCTAATGTAAAGCCCATGTATCTGGATGAAAATAAACGAATGTAGTAGTTTTTTCTACAATTGACAGGACAAAATTAAAAAAAACAGGGTTTCGCCGGACGCTAGCTGTTGCAATGATTTGTATCTAGCAGCAGTGTCAAAATTTTAGAGACATTTCAATGAGATTACATTGAGAAAACCTTAATCGTCTTAAATATATCTGAAGTTCGACTTTTTGTAAAGTTAAGGGGATTAAAATAGATAATAAACAAAAAATTACCTGTTTATTTAATCGAAATTTTATAAACGAAAACCAATGTAAGAAAAACTTAAAAGTAGTCAAATTCTGTACTAACAACACAAAAAATCATTGTTTTTCCTTGGGTGCACAAAATTTAAAACTCAGTATGACCACCATTTCTCTCCATACATACTGTTGTTCTCGAGCGCAACTCTCGATTAACATTTCGGAGCATTTTACGATTTATTTGCAATACACAATTTATAATGACATTCTCTAAATTTTGTATATTCCTAAAGGGTCGATGTTTGTACACAGGGTTCTTTAGGTATCCCCACATAAAAAAATCTAACGGAGTCAGATCTACAATTCTACAATTGACAGGACAAAATCGAAAAAATAGGTGTTCGCCGGACGCTCGCTGTTGCAATGGTTTGAATCTAATGAAATGACTGTATCAAGATTTTATTAAGATTTTTCGCACATAAATTTAACAACCAGGTCTATTTAGTTGTACTTAAAACTACCAAAGCAGGCTCTGAAATTAAAACAACCAAATAATCTAGTAGGTTAAAAACAACAGAAAAATGTCAAACAAATTATAATTTGTTTGATTTCAACCTATGTCATTGGTTTATGTCTCGCATCTTACTAAGTTTGATATTTTACATAAGTTTATTAATATTTTATTCCTTAAAATGGCACCCACACTACTTCTTCAGGAAAAGATAGAAATTATTTTAATTTCTGGAGATAATTACAAAAGGCATAGAGAAACAGCAGCAATTTTTAATGAGAGGCACCCCGATAAATCCCTCCATTATTCCACAGTATCTCGTCTAGTCAATAAATTTAAAGAAACGGGATCGGTAGAAAATCAGTATAAAGTTTCCCATGAAAAACCGGTAACAGGTGACGAAGGTTCTCTGGATGTGTGTTTGTCGATCACAGAAACACCCCAATTAGCAGTTAGTCAAATATCGGAGATCACTAACATTCACGAAAGATCTGTGCGGAGGATATTAAAAAGAAACAAATTTCATCCGTACAAACCTAAATTTGTACAAGTATTAAAAGATAGGGATTATGACGCCCGCTTCGATTTTTGTGCCTGGTTCCAGGGTATGATTGAGGAAGATTTTAATTTCCCAAAGAACGTTCTTTTCTCGGATGAAGCTACATTTACCTCTAACGGAACCGTCAGTTCACAAAACTGTAGATGGTGGGCCACCGAAAACCCAGACTTTGTAATTCAGAGTAAAGACCAATATAGTTTTAAGGTTAATGTGTGGTGCGGAATTTTCAACCTCAGAATAGTGGGACCTTTTTTCTTTAGAGACAATTTAAATTCAGAACGATATTTAGAATTTCTACAAACTGAGATATCTGACTTTTTAGACAATTTGTCATTAGCCGAAAGAAGAAATTTATACTTTCAACAAGACGGAGCTAGCATTCATTCCACAAATGAGGTGAAGAGATGGCTGGATCAAGAATTTGGAAACCAGTGGATAGGACGGTTTTCTGAAAATCCGTGGCCTGCGAGATCACCAGATCTGACTCCGTTATATTTCTTTATGTGGGGATACCTAAAGAACTCTGTGTACAAACATCGACCCTTTAGGAATATACAAAATTTAGAGAATGTCATTAGAAATTGTGTATTGCAAATAAATCGTAAAATGCTCCGAAATGTTAATCGAGAGTTGCGCTCGAGAACAATAGTATGTATGGAGAGAAATGGTGGTCATACTGAGTTTTAAATTTTGTGCACCCAAGGAAAAACAATGATTTTTTATGTTGTTAGTACAGAATTTGACTACTTTTAAGTTTTTCTTACATTGGTTTTCGTTTATGAAATTTCGATTAAATAAACAGGTAATTTTTTGTTTATTATCTATTTTACTCCCCTTAACTTTACAAAAAGTCGAACTTCAGATATATTTAAGACGATTAAGGTTTTCTCAATGTAATCTCATTGAAATGTCTCTAAAATTTTGACACTGCTGCTAGATACAAATCATTGCAACAGCTAGCGTCCGGCGAAACCCTGTTTTTTTTAATTTTGTCCTGTCAATTGTAGAAAAAACTACTACATTCGTTTATTTTCATCCAGATACATGGGCTTTACATTAGCCAAGCTATCTAAACGAAAAAAACTGGAAATTTGTAAATCGATAAAAACATATTTAAAAAAAATTGAGTTTTCCAATTTTTTTAAATAAAATCTTAAAATTTTGCACGAGGACCTAGAATTTAATTCTAAGCAAATTTTTCAAATAACTTTTTTTGATATCTCGTCAACTAACCTCACTTTTTGTAAATTAACAATTTTTTTTTTAATTTGACGCTATACCAGTGGTCACGTGACGTATGTCAAAATCGATTTTTAGGTTATCGGACATGCAGAACCGATCCCCCGGAAAAGTTTTTCCAATACTCACCTAATAAAAATTTTTCCCATATGTTGCGAACTTTTTGCCGGTCACTGTATATATGTATATGTATATATATATATATATATATATATATATATATATATATATATATATATATATATATATATATATATATATATATATATATATATATATATATATATATATATATATTATACTATACTCCATTCCATAGAACATAGGTATTAATTTCAGATTGCCCATTCCAACGTTACAAATTATCCTTTTGCTGAAATGACGGAGGTGCCATACACGTTTTTATTCAGCAAAATAGATGGAGTTCTGGGACTGGGATTACCAACCGACGCTTATGAGCCATTCTTTTATACCATGTTAAGACAACATAAAATAAAGGATAGTATTTTTTCTATTTATTTGAACAGGTAGGAACATCTTTTTAGTAATAATATTTTTTGGAAACATTGTTTAGATTATAAATATTTAAAATCTTATTTAGAATAAAGTTAAGTGGGGTACCGGTACAGTACAAGAATAATTATGTTCAATAGAATATACGAAGTATTAGCAAATTGACGATTTAAAAATGTATAGATAAAATAGGCGGCAACATTTAGAAATTTGTTTTTAAGTTTGAAATAAATAAATTTCGTCTTTAAGATCCATGCGTTTCTGTTTTAACATTTAAAGTTTGCTTGCACGGCTTTTTAAAAATTTGTTAGCACTTTGAAGAAGAAAGGACAGCTTTGAGTCCCTTCCTGGTTTTACCATTCGGAGTTTTTTTTTTCAGTAGTTCAACCAAATTCTTTGGTGGTCTAGCCTAGGTAACATAGAAAAGTACTTTTTTTAGGTTTTGTCTTCATACAATTTTGGTCTGCCAATAACCTAATAAATGTTATGAGGTCTTGTACCTATAGCACTAAAATATTTTTCTCAAGTATGAACGTTGCTTTTCACATGTGCACCATATAATTTTTCTATAACTGAACCCGTTTAATGAACAGAAGACTAAACATCTATTACAGTGTCACTTAAACTGCGTGAGACAAAATTTAAACGATCTGTGGAATCAACTAATAATGAATAATGATAAATTTGATTGGTTATGCGTTTTATCGCAATCGTAGAATACATAATTTTGTTAAATGCCTATGTTAATACATGTAAAATTTTTGGTGATTTCACTTTTTTCAACTTTATATCAGTAACAATTGTAATTGTTTCTTTTCAGAGACAAACAATCCAACAAGGGTGGAAATATAATGTTGGGATATATTGAAAACCGGCATATCCATTCCCATAAAGATGAAAATAATAAGACAATAAGAGACGAGATAAAATATTTACCCATTAAACCTGGAGGATTTTGGCAGTTTGACTTGGACAGGTTTGTTCATACAATATTTTCTGAAACTAAGGCTGCACCGAGTAGGCGGAGTACTCGGTGCTCGGCAAATATTTTACCGAGTAACGAGTACTCGGTGCTCGGATTTATATTCACTACTCGGCCGAGTAATAAAAATTAATAAAAAAAGGGAGAAGAATGTTTTATTAATGCTTAACTAGAGACTGATTACCATTAAGGTGGGGTTTTTCGATCGCGTCCATGGTGGCCAACTTAATTTCATTTTGACATGGGGTTTCGGCTTTAAAATTTTCAACAATAACATAATAAGTATATTAAGTATAGATTCATATCTTGCAAACAACTTTTAGTCTATTATTTAAAGTTACAACGTGTATAATGATTTCATTCAGAAGGTTAATATTTTAAAATCTATGGTGACATTTTTTCTGTCACTAGGAACTCAATATTATTTTCCTAAAATAAATCATAAAATATCTTGAAACCTTTATTTATACGTTAAAAAATACCTATAGAATATTAATCTACGGTTTATATTGTGACAATATTGTAACACCCACATCTCTTTTCCTTATCTGGTTAGCGGGTGAGCGGTAACCCCGGAATACAGCTGGCGGTGACAAGAAGAACTTGTGCGTGGAGTCCGGAAGAGCCCCGTGTCAACTGCTGTTAAACCACCTATTAATTTAATCCCTTATCTAGCCTTGCAATAGACTTAACAATTATTACTTACTGCCGAGGTTCTTGCACTAAACCCGGTTTTTAATAAAATTTTGACTTTTTTGTGTATATTCTAACTAATTGCCGTTTTCCTGTTCCCTAACAGTAAAACGTAAAATTCTGGATCAATTACACTTTTATTTCCACAAATTACGGTTGGGAGCCACCTAAAATTACACTTTTCACAATTTTCTCAAAATTCACAATAATTTTCCAATAATTCTAGACAATATCTTTGATTTTAAGCGCCCTTACTATTTCACTTATATTTCCGCGCTTTTTGTCAAAAAATTCGACAAGCTCCAAAACTTCCGACTAACACCGTATTTTATTGTATCCAGACTTTTGAACTTTCCCGTGGACAGAATTTTTCTATATAAAAACCGGCAGCGATTTAGCTTACATCTCGTAAAGTCTAACTGTACTGACTATCCATATAGGCGTCTTCCCGCTTAAATAGCCAATTTTCCCATAAATCTTTCCCCGTTTACGATCTCTTTCGCGAAATCGAGGCCAAAACAACAAGTTTTACGGCCGGCTTCCTCGGAAAAGTTGACACGTGGGTAGCCTTGTTTTCCAACCAAACAAAGGAATTTGCGTGAATCATCAAGCTTTTATTACTTTTTTATTGCAAAGGTGCTGTTTTTTCTCCCTTCTCTGACATTTATGGGTTGCAGGTGTTCCTAACATGTTCAAAACAAAGCTATAAAATTATCTAGACAGTCATATTGTGCAATCTTTCACAATACAGCAACTGGGTCGATATATCTGTAAGTAAGTCACAGGGCGTTTCTTTTCGCCAGCCAGTTAGAAAAGACAAAGCACCGATTTCTTTGTCTTGTTAGGGTAATTAAAAAGAATTTCTTTGTTAAGAGGGGGAAAATTTCACCATTTTGCATAGCAGAACAAAGGGTAGTTTTATTCCTCTTTAGAATGTTCAGTCATTTAGAAAAGTTTTATACTTCTTGGTGAAATTAAATGAATTTAATTCATTGCTCTTAATTGAAATTGAATCAAAGTGTTTGTTCCCTTATTCACGTAAGTTAATTTGGATAATTATTTGATAATTTTTTTAAAGCACTTCATATGATCAACTATTTGGCCACTTAGTTAGTTAAATAATTTTACCACAAACCCTAGGTCCGTATCTTAATACATTTTTCAATGGCAAGCATGTAAAAATTAAAAATGATGAAAAAGAAATTATTAATTTAAGTATCTTTATTTCTTTTATTACTTTAAAAGTTGTTTAAAATGGCCACCATGAACTTCTTGGACATGGACAAGCGAAATATCTCCGTATCATCCATACGAAAAATTATAAAAATATCAGGTTATATTTAAAAAATTCGGGCGTACGCAAGAATATCTAATAAAATGTATAGATAGTTTTTTCCTCTCCTGTAAAATTTGGAAAATGGCGCTTATGCCGTTCTGACTTGGACCCGTCGACATGATCTCATCTGGCACAAACACATTACCTCAATAGCCACATCACCTGCTGAAGAACTTGCAGGGTGGCTACTTTCTGGAAAACCGGGAAAAGTCGGGGAAATATCGGAAAATTTTTATTGAAATCAGGGAATTTGTTCATCTATAATATTCAAATTATTTTCTGATGACAGTCCCATGCTAGCACAGTGAAGTCTCCATCGTATTTTACATCCATTGCATTCTCTTTTCCCCTACAGTAAGGGAATGTAGTATCCCCACTGTATTTTCTTAGTTTCTCTCTTTCTCTTTTCTCAGTGTGTCTTTGTTGTCTTGCGCATCGCTTTTACCGTCAGAAAGTATGCGCAAAATGACAAAGATAAAGTAAATAGAAAAAAAAAGGATACTATTATAAACAGAAGCGTATAAATCACGTGTTAGTTGGAAAAATACTTTGCTGTACTTTTTTTTAATTTGTATAAATAAAATGTTTATACTAAACAATGTAAAAACTGATGCCGTCAAATTGATGGACAATAAAATTCAGTAAATTTTATTTGTTATATGTAATTACAAAAAAAATCACTGTGTGGAATAAATTCTTATGTTTTAATTATTTAATTATTACATTTTTTTAATACTTCTTATTTCAAATTTGTTTTTTACAAATACAAATGGAAATGACGTCAATAAAATACATTGCATTCACTTATTTGCTATTTACATACCTAATATTTATTTAGAAAATCATCCAAATTATATGGCTCTGTCAATTAAAAGTTTTTTGAGTTCCCGTTTGAAAATGTTAATTTTAATTACCTATTATCAATCTATCTCTTATCTGTTACGATATTTACACAATATAAAAGCATAAACAACTTTTTTTTTAAATTCTTTACATAGTTTCATAATACAACGTAATGTCAGGGAAAAAACTGAAATATTGTCTGGAAAACCGGAAAAAGTCAGGGAAATTTGGTCTTGAGAAAAAGTGGTCACCCTGACTTGGGTTTTTCTTCCGAGCCAGAAAATACATTTCTCCTTCCTACTTATACACTCTAAGTTTTCCAAATAAGACCTAACACAACATCCTTGATTCTATCCAAAAGAGGGCCATTCAATGACCCGGCCCTCACAAGGAATCAAAATCCTCTCTTCCTTCCTCCCTCCTAACCACTATCACTCCGGCACCTAATTTGCCGCATCTAATTTAGCAACTAAATTTTCGCGCTAAACTTGAGTTCCCCTCATATTTTATTTTTAGCATATTTGTTAAAATGGACAAGGCTCCCAATATAACATTGTGTGGCAGTGGACAATGTAGTGCTATAACTGATACTAGCTCCAACAATATTATTGGACCTCGAGCAGATATTGATCAAATTCATACTGCTATAAAAGCTCGTCCGTTCTTTTTGGACAGATATACTGTAAGTTAGCCCTTTTATGTTTCATTTTATTTCAACAGATAAATGTCTCAAACACGTACGATTTTTGTTCGGCTTTTATAAAAGGCTAGTTTTTTCGGAAGAAGCACGGGGCCTTTTGGGTTGTATCCAGCGACATAAAGACAAAAATGGACCACTAAGGTTTAAACTAGGAATGACTCATCCGACAACGCGAATTGTCAATGGTACGCATGCGCAGTTGAAATTTCAAAGTATTCTGTATTATTGAATAGGACCGGCCTAAAAACGTATTTTAGATAGAATAAGTAGTATTTTTAGTTTAATATGCCCGATATCTATGTAGAAATCCTTATTTTAATCTGAGATTTAAAAATTACAAAATATTTTAATTAAAATATTAAATTTAGCTATGTACAGTTATATCCAAATAAAAGTGACCATGTCTTATAACTTTTTTATTTTTAAAGATGGGAAAAAAAATGTTAAATGTGAAGGTTTTGATATCTTTTCAGCAAAACAATTGAGCATCGATTAAAAAAAAATATAGTATAAAACATCGATTTTCTCGCTTATTTTAAATTGAATGGTATGATTTTTATCATATTTTTGGATTCTATGAGAAGTTCTAGACTTATTTTGTATAACATACCCTATGCGGCTTTTCAATCGTTTTTGAAATATTTCAAATTAAAAATTATTTCGCATACATTTTTAAATTTTCTTCATAGGTAAGTCAAAAGTTAATGTCAAGGTTGACAATAATACTTTAGTCACCGTGAATTTCTAGTTTTATATTTATGCAAAATGAGTTATTCTATTAATGGAAGATACAAATTGTTAAAATTATATTTAAAAAATAGCAACGTTAGAGCGGCTTAAAGACAATATGAAGAAAGTATTGAAAGGGGGCAGATAACGCCATCATTAAACACAAATAGAAGACTAGAAGAAAGGAATTCTGGACAATGGAAAAAGAAGAAAAAGAAATGAAGAAAGCGATTTTATTATATTTTCAAGAGAATCCGTGCGTGTGCGATATCTCAGATATCGAAGAAGAGAAATGGAACAGTTCAAAGAACGTTAAAGTATTTTAAGTATAGACCATATAAAACTATGCCAGTTCACAAGCTTAGTGCCGATCAAAAAGAAAGGAGATGTACTTTTGTCACAAATATTAACGAAAGAATGCGACAAGATCATACTTTATTTAATACTATCGTTTGGACAGACAAAGCAACTTTCTCAACTCTTTAATAGACGAAATGTTCATGTTTGGTCGGATGAACATCCCTTTACCGTCGAAGATATTGCTTTTCAGGGGCGTAATTCAATCAGCGTTTGGAGTGGGATATTACATAATAAAATTCTAGGACCGTTGTTTTTTCGGGGAACATTATCTGGCCAGCGCTATTTTAATTTTTTAGAAAATGAACTCGAAGATATTCTCGACGAATTGCCACTTGAAGAACGTCGACGTATTATATGACAACAGGACGGAGCGCACGGTGAATCGTTTAATAAGAGCTAGATGGACAAAATTTTGATTTTGCGTTTTTATGTTCTAAGTGTGAAGTTGAGTGCTTATTATATACATTTGTGGTGACATTTTGTAATAATTTATTAGAACAATGACGTTTTTTTATAGTTTGTTTATATTATAGATTTAGTTCAGAAAGAAATAATGATTTAATATTGAGAATGTGTATTTAGTTTTCACAAAGATCATGATCTGTAACATTATTTGTATATTAGCTTTCTTTGTATTTCTTGTATTGTTGTGATTGTGTCTTGCATAGTTAAATATTGTGTTGTTCAAAATTCACCGGCGGAGGAATCCTTTTCTATCGGTTAGCGTGCTATCATTTTTTTAGTTACGTTATGTGAACAAGGATAGCACACTTTCCGACTGTAACCGGTTTATCCACGGGTGAATTCGGAAAACACCCATATGCATACTGCGTACCTGTGGCATAGATTTTGCGGAGGAGTTAAAGTGTACGCGCAACCGCAATTTATTAATGGAACTTTTATTCCTGGCTGCCTATTTTTGTTTTTGTTTCTGGTTGCATCCCGAGATACTTGGGTCAATGTAAGGGTGAACAATATATAATTTAAGATTTACATGTCTCTTGTTCTAGTCTTTATGAAGGAACAAAAGTACAGTCTAAATGTCACAAGGTTTGCTAAAATTATAAATACCATTAAACGTCAAACTTACCAAACCTTGTAACCTGATTAGAGGAAAAGGTGGTAATATGGAACCCCAATTTACTTTCCATTAATAAATTAAAAACTTTTTGTTAATAGAAAGTTTTGTGTTCATACATATATTTAATACTAATATTTTAACACCAATTTTAATTAACATGATAAACCGTTTATGTTACAGATGATAGTAGTTATAAATAATACGCAATCGTACAGTTAAAAAAATGTGCGGATAATATGTAAACCTATCAGAATTGCGTATTATTTCAACATGGACCTCTGTATTAATATAAAAATACAAGGTTAGTTAGAGGACAGGACAGGACAGAATAGGACCCCTAACAACAAAAATGACAAACACTAATGAACAGAGTTTAGTTATGATTTTAAAGAATATTTTACAACATTTTTAATGTGTCGCAGTTCTCCCCCTGTAAGCCAGATTTTTGCGGAGTTTTTGATTTTAAGTCAGCCACACTAAACCCCTGAATTTTTGTAATTTCGCATATATATAGGCAGCCAAGAGTGTCCTGTTAGGAGTATTTTACTATTGTTTTTAAAGTGTCGCAATTCTGCCCCATGGCGCTGTATTTTTTAACGCTTTTATTTAACGTCACCTGTTAGTTTGCTTGTAAGTATGTATGTATGCATGGACGCCCTAGAGTAAATTTAAGGGGGGGGGGGGGGGGGGTTCAACCAGCCAAACAACCGGATGTTACAAAATCACGAAGTTGCGCAGTTGTTGAAAAGCACCGTGGAACCCGACCCTAGAGGGAGGTTAGGAGGTTAGGTTAGTATGTTTAGGCACAGATCCATATAATGGATCTGTGGTTTAGGTCAAATATTGCAATCACAATTTCGACTAGTTATAATTAAGCTAGAACATTTGTTCACGTGTGTAAGTCCGGCGACAATGCAATTTATCTAATATTGTTCTAAATCCAATATGGCGGACGCCCCAAGATGGCGAATTACCTTTTTCTTTATAATCCGCTTGATATGGGTATCAAATGTAAGGGTTTGACGAGTAGAATACGATAAGCTATGTGACGTCATTCTAAACTCAATATGGCAGACGCCCCAAGATGGTGGATTGCCTTTTTCTTTAAAATCCCCTTGATATAGGTATCAAATGACGTTTGACGAGTAGAATACGATAAGCTCATTCTAAACTCAATATGGCGGACGGCGCAAGATGGCGGATTAGATTTTTTTTTACAACCTACTTGACCTGGGTATCAAATGAAAGGGTTTGTCTGGTAGAATGGGTATGGGTAAACTATGTCACGTCATTCTAAACCCAATATGTCGGACGCCACTAGCGATGAGAGATTACCTTTTTCTTCACAATCCCCTTGTGGGTATCAAATGAAAGGGTTTGACGAGTAAAATACAATAATCTATGTGACGTCACTCTAAACCCAATATGGCGGCCGCCACAAGATGGCGACTTGCCTTTTTTCCCAAAACCCACTTGTCATGGGTATCAAATGAAAGGGTTTGACGAGTAGAATACGATAAGCTGTGTGACGTCGTTCTAAACCCAATATGGCAGATGCCACAAGATGGCGGATTACCGTTTTCTTCACAATCCCCTTGATACGGGTATCAAATGAAAGAGTTTGATGCGTAGAATACGATAAGCTACGTAACGTTATTCTAAACCCAATATGAAGGACGCCACTTGATGGCGGATTACCGTTTTCTTCACAATCCCCTTGATATGGGTATCAAATGAAAGAGTTTGACGAGTAGAATTCGATAAGCTATGTAACGTCATTCTAAACCCAATATTGATGGCGGATCACCTTTTTCTTTACAATCAATCAAAGGGTTTGACAAGTAGAATACGATAACAGGTAAAATATCTTGTTCGAATGATTCGTTATCAGCAATGCATAGGTTAAGAATAAAAAAATAATAAAAATTTAAAAACAAAATCTTACGTAAAAAATGTGTTTTAAAAACAAGCTTTTATTATTTAGATGTACTAAAGCAAAAAACGTAAGTATAGTTTTTTTCATTATGGCAATGCTGAATGCTATTTATAAATGGACGTAGTTCGCATGGGTGGATCCTAATAAGAGTAGTATCAAACTTATCACTGAAACAGATATTATATATTATGTTAAATTTATTGTCTTGAAAGCTTGTCGCGTAAATAAAAAATGCATATCTGCTTAGGTATTTACAATTTCTGCCAAACAAAATTAATTCCTGTATGAACTTTTCGCGCGACAAGCTTTTAAGACAATAAATTTAACATAATATATTATATCTGTTTCAGTGATAACTTTGATACTACTTTTATTAGGATCCACCTACGCGAACTACGTCTACTTATAAATAGGATTCAGCATTGCCTCAATAAAAAAAAACTATACTTATTTTTTCGTTTTACAAAATAATAAAAGCATATTTTAAAAAAAATATAGGTACATATATTTTTTTCATAAGATTTTATTTTCGTTTTAGTACATCTAAATAATAAAAGCTTGTTTTTAAGAACAGCCGAAGTCAGAAGAAGGTGATGCAAAGTTAATTAAAAATTATCAAATATCATTAAATGTTAGAATGTTGCCCAATTGAAGTAAGCATATTTTGCTATATGTACGTACGTGCGTACGTTTATGGTATTTTAAATCGTAACGAAAGTTTGAAGACATGTTTAGGTTTTGATTTACCACTTTCAAGGAATAGCGTAACATAAATGAAAAGAAAAAAATTATTTGAAGCTTATTAATTAGCACATAACAGGTAATATTTCCTTAACAAATAGCTTTTACTCTTTTACTTGTCTGACAACAATGAAGAAAATTTATTAGCACTTTAAGTTATAATACACCAGCCACAATAACTATTTTATTGTTATATCTTTTGACGGCAAAATTAATAGAATCGGGTTTCGCATTTCGCACAAAAGTTTGTAACAAAAAATCTTTATTTCTTAACAGAACAAAAATAGGCGAATAAGAACAACCTCCGTAACCGTAAATATTTAATATATGTAGAGAACACAAAAAAAATTAAATATATTCATATTGCCTATTGTTAATATTATGTTGGTTTCCTGATTTCTGAGAAATTGAAGGAATATTTCAGAGAAAATTGTCGACGTCGATCGTTTGTAGTAAGGCACCTGTTTTATTTATTTATTGCATTTGTGTTGTAGGTGAACTGTGATACTATCAATAAGTTACCTGTAATAAATTTTACAATTGGAGGACAAGGTTTTACTTTAAAAGGACGTGATTATACTGTTAAGGTAAGATATAATTAAAGGAAATTGAAAGGGTCTACTCATTTATTATTTTTTAACTTTTTCGCCATTATTTATACACTTATTAAACTACAGAAGGTGTTATATTCGATACGTTAGCAATGGTAACGGAAATGCCAATGCTAACTTAGCATTTTTATTTCGGTAACCATAAGAAATAGAAAGTTGGTTAAATCAGGATAAAGTTGCGTAATTTGATGCTGAATCATAATTCACTGAGAAATTAAAGGTATTCAGAATAATATCAGATATGTACGAAAAAAAGATGTTTCATTTTTTACATACCATCATCAGGTGTAATTTTTGTATTCATTTTTGAAAGCTCTTTAAGTTCTGAATACAACTATGCATCATACTTATTATTTTAAACAAGAATGTCAACTTGCCAAAATAAACAACAGATTAGTACCTAAAATATACTGCATGTTGATATTGTTCCTTATTTTTAAATATTACTAGTAATATGCTTATAATTTTTTAGCTTTCGTACTTGTCTATTTCCCTCTGCCTCTCTGCATTTGTACCCCATGACTATGAAAACTTGTATGTATTAGGTGGAGCCTTTTTGGCGGAATATTATACAATCTACAATATTCAAGATAAAAAAATTGGAATTGTGAAGTGTGCTTAGACCTACCTTATTAAGAATTGCATAATTAAGACAAAACTAAATCTAAAAACTGTTCTCACTTAAAATTAAGTCAATGATAAACTAACCTTATTAACTTGCTTAAAACTGCTTGTTTATATTATATGTAGGTACCTTAATATACAAAATATTTAGCTTTGAAAGTAGACAGCTCGCGGCAACTGTTTAATAAAAACCGTATCTCATATCATCTAGCTTTCCGTGTATTATATATATATATATATATATATATATATATATATATATATATATATATATATATATATATATATATATATATATATATATATATATATATATATATATATATATTGAATTTGTTTTTCTTTTTCCTTGGACTTATCTGGTATATTTTTTTACTTTCTCCCTTCTTAATTAAAAACTAAGAAGGTTTTTTATCTTGGGTTTATTAGTCCTAATGAATTAAAAATCGTGTTTTTTTATTATACTTTTATTGACGTTTCGGTCTCATCTTTCGACCTTCTTCAGAATTTATTTATTTTTTTTATTTAGAATTTCTTTTGCTTTCATGATTGAATGAAAATTATCTTGTCGTTAATGTTAAAATACTGATTTTAAAAACAATAAAATACGTACACCTTTTAACAATAACTTCCGTTTGTCACGGCATACCTATAGGAGAATACGTATTCTCCTATATGCCCACGATTACACTCATAGCGAACTTCTCGATTCAAAGCCGATAACGGTGTTAAGCTATCCTTTTCTAATGAGTGATATTGAAGGAATCGGACATACTTACCTCGGAACATTATGTTGATTATTGAGAGCTATGAAACAGATTTATCTCGAATCTTTTGTATCTATCACTGATATCGACCTTGTGTCAGACAGTATCACAGCAAACGCAAATAGATATATTATTTTATTGGTGTGAAATATGGCGTGTTTTTTAATTCCTCACGTTCAATATATTGCCGTAAACTTGTTTTAAGAAAAATCTGATTTCATTTTGATAAGCTGCACTCTACCCTCTATTGTTTTACTTATAAATAATATTTGTATTCGATTGAGTGCAACAGACCCATTGTTCATCCATGACATCACATTATTTTGTATTTTATCATATTATCAACAATAAATGAAGATACCGTTTTGTAGTAATTGTGTTTTATTTATTGGCCTTCCAGCAAGAGGGAACTGGACCGTTCATTCATAAGTAGCCTTTTGTTTGTTTCCAACATTGATCGTGTGTAGGCCTAAGAAACAGGCGAAATTCCAAATTCAGTGGCTATAGCCTTCCAAGTGGTCTGTACAAAAGACCCCAGTGGTGTACGATTGAAATTAATGAAATATTGTAATATAAAAACAAAAACCTGTTGAAGTCGCGTCATAAATAAAGCAGTTTTTCTTAAGTGAGGGCAAAAAGCATGGAAAGACATAATTCAATGTGCAAATTAAAGACTAATATATTCATATTATAATCCTGTTATAAAATAGTAAATTTATTGTCAATTACCTAGAGATATAGGTATATATTTTACAATAATTAAACAGGAAAGTTCATGCATAGATTTGCTAACTACTGTATATTCAATCAGTCAATATTTTTTATCGATAAAATTTAAATTTTAGGTCCATTACGGTCCTGATTTTTTTATTGTGCCAATTTAATTAGAAAATCAGTCATATATCAGAATATAATGTATAAATAACACAGGTCTGCAAAAAAAGATGTTTGAATTGTTCTAAGAAAGTGAAGGGTCATTTCCGAAGTAATTGGTCATGTAGAATCCGAATCCGGGGTCCGAATTGCTCTATCACGTCAGGATTTTGAGATAGCCTAACCTAAAAGTGCAAAAATCGCGATTTTTGGCTATATTTGAAGTTATGTAGCATCATCATATTCTTTTTTCTCAAAAAACAACTAACCACCTTGAAGTGTAAGTCTTGTTCTATTAACTGCCGTTGAGTTTGCTAAAATAGCTTATTTCTGCATTGAGATATTCCGTTTTGAAGTTTTTGAGTTTCATCACAGATCCATATAGCTACGCAATCTGTGGTTTCATCAATTTCGTTATTCTCAAAATTCATATGATTCTGTAGTCTTTGACGTCCAAATTCGACACTTATCTTCAATTTTTAGTTTTCACATTTGTATCAAGATTTTTTTTGCGACAATAGGTTTTTTAAAACTAAAATTTAATGTGCATCAAGTTTTACGACCCAAAACCAAGCCCCCTTCAAAGTACCTACTTAGGGCTTGGTTTTGGGTCGTACAACTTGATGCGCATTCAATTTTAGTTTTAACGAACCTATTGTCGCAAAAAAAAGCTTGATACAAATGTGAAAACTAAAAATTGAAGATAAGTGTCGAATTTGGACGTCAAAGACTACAGAATCATATGAATTTTGAGAATAACGAAATTGATGAAACTCAAAAACTTCAAAACGGAATATCTCAATGCAGAAATAAGCTATTTTAACAAACTCAACGGCAGTTAATAGAACAAGACTTACACTTTAAGGTGCCGTTAGTTGTTTTTTGAGAAAAAAGAATATGATGATGCTACATAACTTCAAATATAGCCAAAAATCGCGATTTTTGCACTTTTAGGTTAGGCTATCTCAAAATCCTGACGTGATAGAGCAATTCGGACCCCGGATTCGGATTCTACATGACCAATTACTTCGGAAATGACCCTTCACTTTCTTAGAACAATTCAAACATCTTTTTTTGCAGACCTGTGTTATTTATACATTATATTCTGATATATGACGTACGCATAATACACAAATTGGTACGTAGGCCAAGGTAAAAACTGTTTTTTACCAATAATTGTTCTTTTCGGGTAGTGATGGAGACCTAATAAACGTTTTTTTAGTAGCGCCGTCAAATTACAATACAAAAAAAATTCGGCCCTTTCAGAGGCAGAGGTTAAATATTTTTTATTATACTTCTTTGAAAACACCTTATTTTCATCTGTTTTAGTAATAATGTAAGATGGGCTTTTTCGGGCTAGCGCACGGAAAGAGCGCACGGAAAAAATTTTCCTGGTCTCCAGTTCTTTCAGTGTGCTGAATGAAGATACCGACTATTTTTTGGCTTTAAAATAGAAATATAGGTATAGGAAAATAAACTAAACTCAAGAAAGTCTATATGCTATCTGATATTTAATATGTACCTATTTTGTATTTTATTTCGTAAATATTTGAATATTTAGATGAATTTCTGAAATATTTTTTGACGTTTTGTCAATCTTATCTGACATAGACAAATTTAAATCACCTTTTAAATGATTTGAAAGTTACCATGAAAACGCATCATACCTGCCAAAGACCATATTGTCAGCGTTGTTAATTTTCTGTCAATTAAATTCATTCTAATAAAATGTTCTCTCAACCTGAAAAAGTGGCATCTTTCATTATTAATAGTTAATTTTTAATTACTCTAGTAGTTTTTTTTTAAATTCCGATAACAGTTGTGAAAATAAAAATATTCCAAGTTTATTTTGTATGTATGTATTTTTTTATGTTATATTTTGTTTTATGTTATCGTTTTCAAAGAAGTATAATAAAAAATATCGTTCATTACACGTCCAGAAATGGATTTTCCGTGCTTGCTTGACTTCCCGTGTTCGGCTGCGCCTCACACGAGAATTTGTCAAGCGCGCACAGAAAAATCCTTTTTTCCGGACTGGTAATGAAATATACTATTCCAATCCGGTCCATTTTTTTTTCGAAACTTTTTAGGCCAATACACAACTTTTCTATGCTAGCGCCTTTCGAAATTCAGAAAAAAAGTTTTTTCGGCCCACCCTAGTGCACAATAAATGACTTCTTCAAATTAATAATTTAAATTTTGCCACTAAAGGAAATAAAAGAAAAAATAGATTGATTGTTTTATAGTTCTAATACTAACTGAATAAAACTTAACTATTTTGTTTATAGAAAAACAACCTTTAGTACCTATTTATTTTTATTAACATTAAATTTACCTATGTGATTAACAACTTTGGTTCATGTAATTCACGATTGCTGCCAATTATTTTTAAGAACTGTGTTTAAAAACAAATAGAACTAAGGTCGAAAATACAGAACCCTTGAATTACAGAACACAGTATCATTACTTTTTTATCAGTGGCGTGCGATAGAAAATACTATATAATATAAAAATTCTAGGAAACATTATTTATCTTTTTTTTTAATGCCACGATTGAGGTTTTCAAATTTTAGTTTGAGGGTCAAGCACTAGCGTTCTTACGTATTGTTAATTTGTAGATTTTCATTTATAACGCACGTCTATGAAAGTAAATATTTCGATATACACGAATCATTACTCGTATAAGTAAGTCAAATAGTACATAGGCTGAGCTGTTAATGAGTTCTTTCACTAAATTCTGATTTTGCTACGGGGCAAAGAAACATAGAAATTTCGACGTTCTTACTTTTCGATTCCGTTAAGGATTTTTGAGTAAACAAAAAATAAAATACTCTTCTTTTTCTTATAAAAACTTCGCAAATGTTTATTTCAAATCACCATACTATTTACTTTTCATTCAGCTGATCCCATTGCCAAGAACGGTCTAATTTGACAGCCAAGAGTTCAAATTGACAAAAGTAAGAATGAGGCGACTCAGTTTACTACTACGAATTAATTTCTGATTTTCTTCACAAACAAAAAATGGGGCAATTTAATACGTATGTATTTTACACTGTAAGGCGGCTCTCAATAAGCAACTACCAACTGTCAATAAGCAACACACAATATTATTTTGACCGCGTCTCACACTCGAGCAACAGTATTCGCAACAATCTCTAGCTATCATGTCATTCGACGACTCCGATGATACGGCGTTAAATCAAAGCAACTGGCAACACAATTCACTGTACCATAACACTGGGCAACATATTGCCTGAAATTAGTAATATTGGCGCTTCGCAATAGTAAGGTGGTAATCGCCCCTTAAACTTTCTCTAACTAGCCCCTGACAAGAAACGCATGATACCAGATAAGTTGCCAACTCTATCAATATTTTTTTCTATCAGCATAAGGAATAATGATATTGTTACCTTTATAGTAAAATCCCTTTAAAATACACTTCTTTTGAAAATGTTTACGATTAACAAATACCAATTTACCAAAAAAACACTGACAATAAGTAGAGTACAGCCAATAATTTAATACAAAAAACCAACGCTTGACAAATAATTAACATTAAAAAGTCCCAATAACGGATTAAACACAATACTTGAAAATTTCCACGGTATTTTGTCACTACCCGCACTAATAGGTAAAAACTGAAAACTAATGTTTTTGTTACTTCTAAAGTAAAATTTCTGTAAAACGCACTTTCCCTAGACAGATGTTTACATTAAACTTAACACACTTATGCAATACTAACAAAACATAGCCATTAATGAAAAAACATTCCACTAACTAATTAAGTATAATGCTTAAAATAATCCACGGTATCAGCACAACAGAAAAACTGAAAATTTATTTGTTTATTAAAAAGGACAACGCCTAGTTTTAATAAACATGCCATTCGCCAAAAAGCATAGGCATCCCAAATAACAGTGAAATTTTAGCAATTGCAGACACGCGAACCCACAAGCAATAAAATTTAAGGTGTTTCTATCACATAATTACCGCGAAGAGCACAGCACAGATTTTCCCTCGTTAAGGTTTGTTGCGCGACTAAATTTTGGTCGGTGTGCGCGGCTTTGTTAAAAACCCTTCGCGAATTATCCAGAATGCAAGTGATACGTAGAGCACAGGGTCTTCAGCCAAACTCGCAGTATCTTGTTTATATACTTACATGTGTCACTTTCTTTCCCTCTCCCTTTAGGGATTTGACCTCGGATTTGACCAATCAAATTAAAATAGGATGAACTTAAGCTGTTTATCATTATAATGTGTATAATGTATACTTTCTATAATGAGCAAAACTTAAAACATTTCTGCACAAATCAGTTAATTTGTTGTTCACATTGTATGAAATAATGCTCGCTTAAATAATTTTTTCGTATCATTACGGAGACTATTAAAACCAATAAATTTAAAACTTATTACTACAAAAATAGATTTGATAAAGATAAAAACGTACCGTGTGGTGATAAAGCAACATATTTAAAATAAGATCAGATAATTGATGACTTCTAACCCTCGACAACCCCCGTTTATCTTATTTGTCTGCTTTCTTAGATTGAGCCGAGTCTTTGTAAACAGATCTTTGATACAAGGGTTTACGTGTCAAGAAAAATATTTTTGTCTTAAAGTGATAGTTATTCAAGAGAATTTGTATAATTCTTCAAGAACTTTCAGGTTCTTATGGGAAAAGCAATTCTGTTAATTTAATGTCAAGATCACTGAATATCTTGACACAAGGGGTGCTCTTTTTTCAGTGCGATAGAATGGTTTATGAACGAATTTTATTTGTTCTTTGCTACGTAATCTAAGGGTTGTTATAAAAAAAGAAATAATGATTTTTTACTAACAGAGTTGTAATTTGGTTAATACCTATTAAACCAAGGTTAAACATTAACTAATTTCAACCCTAGCCATCTTTAAAGTCTACTTTACCATGAATTCGGGTTTATCGTTTCTTTCATTTTCGCTTTTGCATTCGGAATAACTACTTTCATTATAACCCTGCTAGACAACTAGAGATGTTTAATATTGCTTGCTTTACCATGGTAACACCACTGACCCTGTTTAGGTAGGTAATAAAATTGAATTAAATACAGAATAAAAAATAATTTCCTTGCTAATTTGTTGAAATTTATTATTATCAGCCAGTTTTTTCGCACACAGGTAACACTATGCTTCTCAATTACATGTTCCTGGTATTGTTATTTTGTGGTAAGTTTAATTAGTTTTTACTAAAGTAAAATATAAAACTAAAATATGTATGTTTTTAGGACTGTGTCTAGCTGCATCAAATTCAGATGGACCCTTGGTTAAACTTCCACAGGGGCTTGTTCGAGGAACTTACCAAGGTTCGTATAAAAATAGGACCTATTCAGCTTTTGAAGGAATTCCCTACGGAAAACCACCAGTGGGAAATTTGCGCTTTGAGGTACGATTAAATTTATTTGCTAATTATATTATAAAAAACATTTTTTTTATAATATAATTACGGCCACTTTCGTTAATTTTCTCGGATTTGTTGTGTCAATTTAAAAGGTCAATTTCTCAAAGAAATTTAATTAATATTTATCTAACTGGACACTTGTAATATAACAGCGCACATGTTAATGTCATTGTCAAAGGTGACTTTAACCCATTAGTGTCCAAATTTTTGTGTACGTGTGTACTTTTTGCCTTT
Organism: Philopedon plagiatum; assembly: GCA_963971165.1. Taxonomy (NCBI): domain Eukaryota; kingdom Metazoa; phylum Arthropoda; class Insecta; order Coleoptera; family Curculionidae; genus Philopedon; species Philopedon plagiatum. The sequence goes on along the minus strand of OZ020197.1, from coordinate 32,669,000 downwards.
AAGTAAGTCCAAAAATATTTTTTTTTCTATTTTGTTTATTTTGTTTTTGAGAAAAATACTGTCTTCATTTGAGGACACTGAGCTATCGTATATACAAAGGCTATTAGTATTTTTTTATATACAAAATATATTTCTATCAAATTTGAACCTAAAAACTGCAAAAAATATTAGAAAAGAACAAAATTAATTTAAATAAAAAATTATTCCAAAGCACAGAATTTTAAATTTTTACTTTTTGTCAAGAAAATCCTTGAACGTGAGGGTACACAAAGTGTCACGTTGAATTTTGAGCAAAAAATACGATGTTTGCTTGTACAGTTATTTTACTGGCAACTTCTCCGCTTCTCGCTCTTTCCAGTCCCATGATTTATGCCATCATATCTTACATCATCTGGGCTGGGATATTACTACGTGATGTAGATGGTAAACTGAAAGGTCGTCCTCTAACAATACGCATACTATGACCACTTTTTATATAGGGAAACTCCACATCCATCCGGAACTCTTTTATGTAGATTTTCTTCATTTCCTAGTGTATCATGTTGTAAAGTACAAAACCATTCACAATAGCCATATCAATCATATAGGAGTAAAAATGCACCAGTACCACTTTTTCCTCGAACAGCAATAAGTATGGTGTTTTTCTAACAATCAATCATGATGATCGACACCACCAATATGCGGCAGAGTCGAAACGCTCCCGACTCAGCTCCGCGCATACGCGAAGTGATACGGCGTTGGTGCCGTCGGCGGCGGGTACCTCGGCAGATGGGAGGAGATCGGGCGGCCGAGGTTTGCTCAGGTTAAGTGGGGGCTGATGGCACGGAACATTAATTGTGCAAGTATAGTTTGCACTTGACCAACTATTTTATTATTAACTACTTTAAACTAGTTTCTACTCGATTTCTAAAGATTTTTTTTATATTTAAAGGAACCTCAACCAGCTGATGGTTGGAAAGATATTCTTGTAGCAAACAAGCATTACGAATGTTTGCATTTTATGCCTTTTCCTATTCTATTTGGACCCCGTGGTAAGTTTTATATTTGTATATACATATTTTATACGGATACATTGTAGAGATTGGGATTAACCCGAATACAGGTGTTATTCCAAGATTTATGGTAAAATTGAGTGATATAATCGGAGGTTACCTTCGATTTTAATATTAACCTTCAACTTGGGGATAAGGTTTGAATTGACCTATGATCTTGAAATTAATTACCAAAAATGATGTATTTTTTGACATTCGTTTAATTTTCAAACTGCTCGATGCCTTATTGTGGCATCAAAATATAATGCTTTTAAAATTGTGCATGAACGGCCCTAACTACAGAATTTGAAATATATATAGGAATTTCATTTACAGAAACTTATTTTACCCAGCTTTTTTTTCTTGATAAGGTACTGAAGATTGTCTATTCATGTATGTATACGTTCCTCGTAAGGAGATAAATGCTAATGAATTGCTAGACGTAGTAGTTCACATCCATGGAGGTGGATTTATGTTGGGAGCTCCAAAATACATGGCAGGACCTCAGTTTTTAATGGACAAAGACGTCATAGTCGTTAGTTTCAATTATAGATTGGGTATTCTAGGTAAGATTTAAAATTTGATACCTACCTAATTGTGTTACGAAGGCAAGGCGCTTGTACTTTATATGTAAATTAGTAACACTGTGGTCGGAATCACAATGGGCCAAAGCAGTGCTATAGCGGTTGAATACCTATCAGAAAGTGTCGGATCGTGGTTCCCGTAAACACCTACACACCTACCAAAAAGATAAAAAAGTATCAGTTGATTATCGGGCTAGTCAGATCATAGTTCCCGTAAACATTTGGTTCACAATGGGCAATACACTGGAAAATACAACAATGTGGTTCATGTGTGAGTGAACTATCTCAGGTCAACACAATGAACTGAACAACACACTGTTCAGGAAAATTAATATTTTTAAAAAATAATAAAAGTCACTGCATTTTAAAATACAAAAAACAAATCCTGAAAAGAAAAAATATTCTGTACACTGTCAGTGACTTTAAATTATAAAAAGTATGCCTGGCCCTAATCTATCTCTAGTGTAGTATATATTCTGTCTAAAACCTAATCTGAACAAAATAGTTCTTCCGACGTTTCGAGACCTAATCTGTACAGATCAGATCTCGAACTAGACTAGTATCGTTATCAATAAATTCGAACTAACTAAATTAAAAATAAACTAAGTAATTATAAAAAATAATTAAGAAAAGATATATGAATTTTCTGATTAAATTCTTCGGAATTTTTCGAAAATATTTCTCTGGATGATAGTTTCTTGCTTTTCTGTCAGCATGGAGTATGATATTAGTCAAAATGACAAGTCTTCAGGTAATGCAGGAACATGACTATATACCGTAGGACAAAAAACTACCTATTTATTCAATAATAAAATTATTTTTACTAACTTCCTGTCTAAGTTTCGATTGCCAAATTCTGTTGATATCTACAGAAAAATTAGAAAAACATTTATCGCCATTAAGAATAATAGTAGCGCTTTCAATTAATTTACGCCTATTAGAGAAAGTTTCTCTAGAGTAGAATTATTCGACTCTAACCTATTACTGAAGAATTCAATCAGAGAATTCATATTATCCTTTTTTAATTATTTTTTATAATTACTTAGATCATTTTTAATTTAGTTAGTTCGAATTTATTGATAAGGATACTAGTCTAGTTCGAGATCTGATCTGTACAGATTAGGTCTCGAAACGTCGGAAAAACTATTTTGTTCAGATTAGGTTTTAGACAGAATATATACTACACTAGAGATAGATTAGGGTCAGACATACTTTTTATAATTAAAGGTCACCGACAGTGTACAGATTTTTTTTTCAGGATGTGTTTTTAGTATTTTAAAACGCAGTGACTTTTATTATTTTTTAAAAATATTAATTTTCCTTAACAGTAGAGTGGCGTATCACCCAAATAATAAATTTTTTCAATATGAATCTGCCACAATCATATATACATTATTTTCAAGACAATGACTAATCTATTGTCTTTCGACCTGGCTTTCTGTCTACCAAGACAATGTAGTTAAACGTAAAAGTATATAATTTGATTGAAGAGCACGGCGTCATGAATCCATAACAATGAAACTCGATTTACACTATTCCAGTAACATTCCAGTCCAACGTTCCAGTACAGCACTCGAAACATGTATACCCTAATTTCACTGGATAGAAACTGACACTGGACTGGACTGGGACAAATCTGGACAGGGGTCCAGCGTCACTAATTCAGTGCGCTGTGCAGTCCAGTGATTGGAATGCCGGTATTTCTTTTACCAATGCGCATTAATTCGACTGAATAAGTTTGAACGAATCATTCTAGTGCTGTCACAATTTCTAGACAGTGACCACGAGACATTCTCAACCATCAGACCGAAACTGACTGACAAAATAATATGTCTGTGTTGTGTTTGTATGATTAATTAAGAAAATAAATTAAAAAAATCAATTTTATTGCAAAAATCATGTACTTAGATTCATTCTATAATTGAGAATTGCTTGTTTAAATAATTAAATAATTATTAGTAATAATTTTTTAATGTAAAATATTGAAGTCTTTACGATTAGAAAGTCAGTGAAACAAGTCGCATGAAAATCCATTCACTATAGACGGGTTCCGAGATTTTAGATTTTTCACGGGTAACTGCACTTTACTATACTTTCAGACCGTCATGTTCAGCTGGTTTCCTTTCTGGCTGATGACGTGGTTGTCCCAGCCATAAAGACTGATGATGATTTGATGATGGGGTTGATGGACTACAGGCGAAACGCACGCAACGTTCATCGACGCGAACGACGAATAATGCTCTCATCAGTCTCAGAATATCACGTAAACCATTGAAATCGACTTTTAATTTTAGAAATTATTTCAACTGCGAAAATGCGCTAGCAAGGTCGTCTGAATATCAGTTTGGGCTTTGAAAAGGACTTTTTAAGCTAAAAAAGATGGAAGGTCAAAACTCCTTAAAAAAGGACAGTCCTTTCTAGAAAAGGACAGGTGGCAACCCTAGGTGTAGCATTCAGACTTTGCACACTTTCAACACTTAAACCATAAGTAAATTATCTTTATCGTTAACCCAATAATGCTAAAATAAATTAAATTAAAAACTAAAACTAAATATTTTAGAATAAAAATATTTACGAAATATGTTTTAAGAGCAAAATGACACACATCGGTTTTAACGATTATAATCAAGACATAAGTTTATGGGCTAAAAGTTCCCACAATGTATATTATAATTTGATATTTTCAGCTTTCACTAAACGACATGTAGGCATGGTGGTTAATCCAAAATACAGCACGATTAAGAAAACGACAAATTTAAGTTACTTTCGCTGCATCTCTTTCTGCAAAAATGACATTTTTGATTGTAATTTATCGGGGGATTGTCAATAAATTTTTAAAAATTCCAGCGGCCTCGAGGGTTTGTTCGAAAAAAAAAGAAAGTGATGATTTCCGTTATCCGCAGCTGGATAAATTACCTGACAAAATTTTCTCTATGGTTTCGAAATTATTTTAAAAAATCGTTAAAAATCATCGGCCAGATTCTCCAACGCTAGTCCGGTCTAATTTGACAACCAAAAGTTTTAAACTGACAAGTGTAAGAATAAGACAACTAAGCTTTATGCTATGAATTTGTTTCTGAGGTTTTTCGCAAAATTTATAAAGAAAAGGGCAGTTTAGTACGTCTTTTTGACAATACTAGAACTAAATTCATTCTAGCAACTCGTTCCAAGATGAAAATCATTTGGAAACCAAGCAAAACGCTGAAATATTAGAATAATTCTATAATAAGTTTTTAATGACAACTTATAAACAATGACAGGACAAAAACCTATCAAAACATAACTGATCAACTAGATCTTAATTTAAACCAGTACCAAATCTTAATTGTGTCTTAAACCTTCTTAGTGAATCTGAACGCATATGTTTTTCTCGAAGGATTGCGGTCCCTTGTTTATATTAATATTTATATTGTTTTTTAAGTTTTTAAGGGAGCGTTCCCCCTGAAGCACTATATATTGTCAGGGCCGAGAGGACCGGGACGGTCCCCGGGGCAGTAAAGGTTTTCTGTCCCGGGGCTCCCTGGGTAATGATCGAGAGCCGCGACGGGCCCCGGAGCAGTAAGATTTTTCTGGCCCGGCGCCCCCTGGCTGACAAGTAAATTTTGAGATGCGAGCCCCTCAAAGCAGTGCGGGCCCGTGGAATTTACCGCCCCCCCCCCCTCTTGATGGGCCTAAATATTGTTATCTTTAAATAAAATCTACAAATTTATAGTATTTGTATTTTTTGTGGATGATTCTAAGGTTATTTTGTATGTAAATAGATATATACTTATATATAAATGAATATTGTGTGATTAGTACTTTTTATTTATTAATTGCCATATTTCTTTAATATTTGTGTAAAAAGACACACGAGCAATGTTAATATTATTTTTCATTTTTAGGATTTCTAAGTACTGAAGATAACGTTGTTCCGGGTAATAATGGTCTTAAGGATCAAAGTCTTGCTTTAGAATGGATAAAAGAAAATATTAAATACTTTGGGGGAAACCCCACTTCTATCACAATAACTGGCCTCTCGGCTGGAGGAGCCAGCGTACATTTTCATTATTTTTCACCACTGTCAAAAGGTAACGTAAAATAAAAAAGAAACAACTTTTTTAAAGTATGCCGTGGAATCAATCACGTATATCTTGAATTATTACTCTTAAAAGGTAACATAGGTCAAAGGTATAGGTGAATGAAAAATAGAACTATTAAGTTGTGAAGTTTTTATTTTTAAGAAAATTTAATATGGTAACAAAAATCTTTTATAATCGAAAGTTACTTTAGAAATGGTCGAAGGATTGATGGCCATGGCCATGATGACGCCATTCAGGATTTTCAAACAGAATTTCCACACGTAGTCATGGATTTCGACCATTTTCGCCAAATTTTGACCAGATCTGTGGCTTTGTTTGGTATAAATAAGAAGTGTGAATAGAAAGGAAGGCAGTGGGAGACCCAAAATTCGCACTGCACAAAAAGTAGAAGAATTGAGGCAAATGTTAATGAACACTAAAAAACATACGTTTCAGTTGCAATTTAATTTCTATAACTAGCACCGGGTTAGACAAGATTTTTACTAACAATTGCTTAAAAATAATGTTTTAGTATTAGAAACATTCTAGGCGATTCAAAAGATAATGTTCGTAACTTAGAAAAAAATGGAATTTACGAAATTAATTGTAAGGATTGTAATAAAAAATATTCTAAAAAATAGGCAGATCTATACAAACGACTGAAACGAAGTTGAAACAGTGGCGGTTCCTGGAATTTCAGATTGTCGTATCTCAGTTCCAATGCATGGGACCCACACCAAATTATAAAATATTACTGTTGGATACTCTACAATCATTTACGTGAAAAAATATTTAATTTTGAAATTGGCGAAAAAAAGTTAATTTTTTGGGCCGCTTCACTTGAGATCTGAGAAAGCTCTGAAGACAATTTTACTCAGCATATTTTTCCATAAAGTATATCAAATTTTATCGACGAATTCCAAATTTCATGAAAATATTCTAATTTTCCTTAAAGAAATGACATTTTAAATTATTTCTTAAACAAAATATTTTATGGTAAAAATTTTAAAAACTAATTAATTTCAAGATATTAGAGGCAATCCAATAAAATTTGATTCTATCGATAAAATCTGATAAAATTTATGAAAAAAGCTTGGCAGTTAAATTTTCTTCAGAACTTTCTCAGATCTCAGGTGAAGCGGCCCAAAAAATTAACTTTTTTTCGCAAATTTTACAATTAAATATTTTTTTACGAAAATGTTTCTAGAGTACCCAATAGTAACATCCTATAATTTGGCGTGGGTCCCATGCGTAGGAACTGAGATAAGACACATCTAAAATTTCAGGAGTCGCCACTGATTTAAAGTGTACATAGCTCCATTGAAGTATGATAGAGTTAAAACATTTTTTATCTATATTTTGCGCTGGCCTTACAAATGGTTAAAACATCGAGCATGTTTTAAAAAACAATTAAAAAAATCCCAGTAGATAATAGAAAATTATTTAAAACTGTAGCTCATCTGATATCGATGGATGCCCACAAAGACATTTAAATTGTTATGTGTAAAAATAGGTTAGGTAAATGAAGACAGTTGACCAATTATATGCAGTCCGCTCAAACTGAGCAACTCAAAGAAAACACGATCGTTCTAGATTCTAGATCGTCGGATGTCGGATATGCTATTTTCCAAAAAAAAAGGATAATATTTAATTTAGTGGCAATAGATGCACATTATATAAAATGGCTTATCTATATATTAAAAAAATGTTAATAGGCTCTGTACGTTTGTTATGGCGGATTTATTGTTCGATTTGTTTTTAAAATCAAGTAGATCTAGATTTTACAGGCCCTTTTTGAAAATTTTTGTTACTACAACTCAATTATTTTAGGACTATTCCACAGAGGATTCTCCCAAAGTGGGACAGCACTAAATTGTTGGGCTTTAACAGAAACGCCATTAACTCATGCTCAAGTGGTCGCCAAAAATTTAAGTTGCCCCACATCAACAAATAAAGAAATGATCGATTGTTTAAAAACAACGGACAACAAAACACTGATAAACGGCATCCGAAGTCTTTTTGTTTATATGGATGCTATTCCTTTTACACCATTCGGGCCTGTTGTCGAGAAAAATTCGGAAAAGCCATTTTTACCTGAACACCCGTACACGCTTTTAAAGGAAGGGAATGTTTATGATGTGCCATGGATTAACTCGAATGTAAAAGATGAAGGATTATTTCCAGTTGGATGTAAGTATTGACAGTATGAGTACTAGAGCACCGTGTCACTCTAAAAATTATCCAAAGTGAGTGTTTGTTAAAATATACATACATATTATATGGTTATGCTTTCTATAACAAATATCATGGTTCGCTAACAATACCTAAAATAATGTTTGGAGCCGAATTGTGAAAAGCGGCAAGTTTATAATTCACCCAACTATACTTATTTTATTTATTTAGCTATAGTATAATAATATGTTATGTTTGTTACGTGTAGTTAAATTCTTCTTAAATGATATTTTATTTTAAACACATAATTGCTACAGTAATCACATTTCAAACACCCAGTTTCATAAGTTTTAACCCAACCTGTCCGAAAATGGAATGTTTAAAATGGTTTTAAAATATTTAAATCAAATAAATATACATATATTAGAAATAAGTAAAGTCAAAATATTATATTGAACTATTTTAATACATAAAATAAAAATTATATTTAAAATGACCTGTATTACAATAGATTTCGTATTTTAACTATCGATATGCTATTATCCAAAAACACATCATATTTTAATCAATTGTGTTAACACCCATGCGCGCCACAGCAAAATGGTCGTCATAATCTATTAAATTGTGTCGAGTTACAAAACCACAATTTTTTATTTTACGTAAAAAGAGTGCCTTACTAGTCAAATGGAAAATTGAAGGGTTGAAAGAATCTAGTTTTCAAATTTACGATGCGGACGGATCACATAAGAAACCTGTCAGTAAATTAAATGTAATAAAACTTTGAGATTAACCAAATTTAGAGGCATCATCTAAACCTGTAAAATAATACAAATTGAATCAGAATTTTACGGTAAATGTTTTATTTCAAATAGGAAATCCTATCTCAGATGTGTGCCTAAACTGTAACATTTATCCACCTTCGTTTTCACTTACCGGTACCTGCCCTAAATGCATAGTGGTAACTAGGGGGCATCTAGCCTCCAATACTAAAACTGCCCCCCCCCCCCCGCAAATTTTTATACACTTTTTGATAATATAATACATTGCCGTCGGTCTACAATAACCTATATCTAGTAATATAGTAATTACATTGCATAACAGAAAATGATATAAAGAATTTACAACTACATTACTTAGGTAAGGGGCGCGTTTAAAAAATCGCATCTAGTTACGCCTATGCCTAAATAGAGGTGCATGAGAGAAGGATGTATGTACTAATATAAACAGTTTAAATGCTTGTTTGCACCCCGATTTAAAAAATAATGACAACGATGCAGTATATTCATCAATTTTTCTGTGCCACTCTAAATTTTTAGTAATGCATCATTCGCTTTTTTTTAATGTAGTTTTTAGGATGTTAGAAATTAATATTTACGTTGTTGTTGAGATCTAACATATAACCACAGATCAGCTACTGCACACAAAAGCACAGAGTTCATTTTTATAACAGTCGGGAAAAAAATTAACCGTTGATCCATTTAATGTTAAATTTTTGTTACAGTCTTTATATGGCTAAAAAAACTGCAAGAGTTGGACGACAACTGGTATAAAATAATGCCGTATGCATTAGAACTACATCACACAGTCGACGAAAGTTTACAAAAAAATGTACTTTCAAAAATAAAAGAATTCTACTTTAAAGACAAACCTCTCTCTAACGAGAACATTTACTCTTTAGTGGAAGTAAGTAATTCTTTGCTGTTAGGTTCCATTCTTTATATTAGTTACCACAGTCGTTTGGAGGGGAGGGGGGGCAAGTGCGCCTTTAAACTTGCCTCGAAACATGCCAAAGCCAGTAAAACATGACACCGAAACACACTTTTGGAGAATATTCCAAAAAATTTGGCATTGTGCTCCTCTTCCCTAAAAAAAAACGCCGATAATTACTATACTAGAGTACCTATTATAAAAATTGCAACACGTAGAAACAGTGTATCAATCGCAGGTACATGTATGTTTGTACATACATGATTATGTCTTATGATCATATAACGTTGTTAGTTGTGTTCACATAGATCATAATACATAATAATATTATGTACGCATGAATAAAATAATAATTGATGAAAACTTCAAGGCATTCGGAAGAATTAGATTTTTTGTTAGTTATCCTTAACTTTTCTGTTGTGTCATGATGAGTTTTTAAATGAATATTTTGAACAGGAAAAGATTTGTATTGTTTCGCACGTTAACATGCCATGCGTTACAATATTAATTAAATTCTAATATAATCCAGCGGCGTAACACGCGAATTTTTTATGCTCGCAGCTCCAGATCAGGCGATTAGCTCAATTTGAACAAGGTCGTATTGTTGGCTACGAGCACAAACGATATAGTTATGTAGTTTGTAGCTCGTAGCACAAACTTAGTTTGTGCTACGAGCTAGACTTTCGTTCCGGAACATTGCTGACCGCGTTGGGCAAAGTGTCCCGCAGTAATACGCTTTTAGCAAGGCAGGGTGCGGGAACTGGCTTGTCCTGAACATTGAATTTCCTGCTCTCTTGGAAGATGAGCGTTTTTTTTGCAGTTGGTGTAGATATGTTTGCAATATTGTGCAGGTGTCAATATTCATGCGTTTTGGAGATCGTCCTAATATTGCGGGGTGTTTTTAGGATGGGATAATATGGAAGGGCCACAAGTTTAAATCTTGCGGGTGACACCCTTGTCACTGAAGTAGGTCAACAACTGTATTGTATGAGTTGTGGAGGAGGTGCATTATTTCTAGGTGCTGCAATGTTTCTGAACAGTAGTATATTTTTTAAAAGTAATATTGTTTTTTTTTTAGCTTTTTTCAGATCGGATGTTTTTGGTAGACTCAGAAAAATCATTAAGGTTACATTCACAGGCAGTCAAATCCGACGTATATTATTACCTATTTTCATACTTCTTACAAATGCCACATTTTCCTCCTGGATTAATGAAAGGTAAAATGGACCATACATCAAGAAACTATTTTCTAAAGATAATTAATTAATGCTCTCTTGGGCAAGAGACTGGACTCTTATTTGTTTTTGTTTCTACCCAAAATTTGATAAGTATTTCTTTTTATATATTACACATTTTTACTTAGTTTGACCAAAAGAAGTTTCAAAAGGTCTGATATTTTTATATAATTTGAACCACAGAACTATCTAATATATTTTTTCCATTCAGTGGTCCCCCATCCGTTACAGGGGAACTTATGAGTCAAAATATATTTAAGCACCTTTTTACAAGTGCTCCCTTGAAAGATGTGTCAACATTGTAAAAACAGTTATTTGGTAAAGAAGAATGTCGACGTTTTTGCCAAACCCAACATCAAATCATTTCTTCCACATAATTGGAGAATAATTCTCTAGATTTCCTTATAAACTTTAGCGCTCCATTGTAAGATGCTATATAGTATATTTTTGATGAAACAAAGTGATAAAACATATAAAACTAAATATCATACAAAGGCTGAAAAACTAAATTTTAAATAGCTGAACCGAGACTTTCTGACAACTGTATTCTATTTAACCTAAAAATGTATCCATAAAGTTTTATTATATCATAGAGATGGCATACTTTGTGAAATGGGTGTAGTACGAAGTTTTGACAGGCTTTTCTTGAAAGTACAAAATAAACATGAAATGTGTATCGCACATTGGCATTATAGTTATTAATGAGACCACATAGTTCGATACGAACACTATACTGAAACACGTGCAACGCTAAACCACGAGGCGTTAGCCGAGTGGTTTAGTTACACAAGTTTCATTAATAAAGTTCATATCGAACGTGTATCATTCAAAATTTAACCTACGACGGTTCAAATAGATTTTATTCGCATAGATTCGATTTATCTTAAAATACCAGAAATATTTTCATAAATTAAAATTCAAAATTATCAGGTGCCCATATTAGTCGATGTCATGGTAACCGCGCTTGTTGATTGTTTCAATTTTGACTTTGGCAACTTCATTATCGGCGTCCAATAATTCATAATGGCACTGAGTGTTATTATGAAGGCCATAATGACATCCAAATGGCAATGCTAAATGTGTCATAGTGTCACTGTCGTAGATTACTGTGTTTAATAAAATTTTGTATTCAACAATAACTTAAAATCATGGACACTGTCACTACGACAGCGGTCAGGGCAAATCTTGAGTCGAGCGGCCCCCATACCGATCTTGGGTGGTTCACCGGGCATTTTGCTTGTTTCCTGGCGACCCAGTAGGGTTGCCAACCCTCCCGGAATATACCAAAAATCTCCCGCTTTACTCGCACCACATAGTTATATGCGCCTGCCCCGCGCCATCGCCAGTTCTGTGCCGGTACTACTGGTTATTATTATGTTTGTTAAATAAAATTGTACTTAGATAATTATTTAAATGTTTTTTTTTACATTAAAGTAAATCTTAATATTTCGTTGGTGTTAGTTTTAAGCTTATGACAAAATTAGGCAGCGTCAGTGATGCAATTTTGACTGTTATGTCCATCAGCTGATCGTGTACGATGTCAAATTCACAAAATTGGAACCAGAAAAATGCAAGTTATTACCTTGGAACTATTCGACTGTAAATAAAATAAAGGATCCATATAAAATAAATTACTTCTACATCTATGTGTATCTCTTGTTGGTTCAATTTTAACCAAATTAGCCCAATGTTTATAACCGATCAGCTGTTCGTGGCGTCAACTGCCACAGGCTAGTTATTTTATTTTACGAGTTAAATATAGAACACGCACCAATTACGGTGTAGTCTACACATCCACAATAACTCAATTTGGTCAACTGTAATCACTGATTTTTTTACCTCCCGGATTTTTTTCCCGGTGAGTTGACAGCCCTACAACCAGCATTAAAATATAACATTTTTTATTCATTTGTGTGTGCTTGGACCATACGAGGGACAGTACTTACCTTTACACATACACACAAAAGGTGACGACGTCTACAATACTTTTTTTTTCTGGCGTGTTGCTTTAAAACGCAAACCCGGCCAGTTTTCATATGATAACCGGCAGTCCCGTTGATACGACCTTACTTTATAAAAGTTGTGTGACCACAGAGGTTTTATCTGTTTTTTAAGGAGTTCCGCATGGAGACGACTGCAGGCTTATATTTAAAATGTTTGGTACTCCAAGTAAATTAACCGAGAGTGATGAAGTAATGATGGAACTATCTACAGAATTTATAGCAAATTTCGCTAAAACAGGGTAAGTATCTAAGACTATCATTTTTATTTTATAATCTAGTGTTCGAGTAATCCTTCGTAGACATCACAGTTGGATACCAATCCTCGAAAATGGAGCCTGAATAGTGAGCTCGCTATTACTTATGTATGCATTATCATTACGGATTCTTATACTTTTAAATTTTGCCGATGTCAAAGTTTAGAACTTTGATTTACACATTAAATAAAGCTGAACACAATTAAGCTTACCATAGGGCTCAGAAGTAAATGAATAAAACTATTATGTTATACTTTTTAGTGCTTCTTTAATGCTGGTTCGTTAAAAAAGTGTTTCTTTTTAATGCAAATGCTCAATCAGTATATTATGTTATCGTAATAACTCCAAAGGCGACATATTACGCGATCTTTATTTTTATTTCATTTAATCCCGTCCCACCCCATCCAGTTTTTTAGCATCTATTCAACAAAATTGTATTTTCCGATCTACGTAACACTGAAAATGGCATGCTACCGAATATTTAAAAAATTCAAGCCTCGCGCTTCTTTTCATTCTCCTCCTCTCTCCTTTATTTTTTTATTAATGTCTGGTATGTAAAATTGGATCCTTAAGCCAAATTACCCTGAAATACAGCATTTTAAAAAATCATGTAATTCCCTATCGCCCCCCCCCCCTCTTTCTTTAATATTTTTTAAATATTTGTTAGGCAAAATTAGATTCTCTGACTTTCGTAACCCCGAAAAAGATATCAATAACCTAATAAAATTAAACAAGAAATATTTTTACTAAATGAGAGGCACATTTTTAATTTGACAGTCGAGTAAATAAGCCTAGATTTTTTACAGTATTTTCGGATACAAAACGAACGTACATTTTTCACAGTCATGCTGACTAAAACAATAAAATTGTTATAACAATACCGTCCTGGCCAAAATTGAGTTTTATTTTTAGTACTTTTGCTTATGGAAAATGAAAAATAATTTTGGCTACGACTATACATTTTATAATTATCTGCTATAAAATTATTTCTACTTTTCAAATGAAATGGTTGAAACATGTCTGTGCAGGAGCTTCGACATGAAAAATAGTGATTTTACAGAGGTATAAAAAAAAAATATGTACCTATTTTTTTAGACTACCAACATTCGGCACAGTGGAATGGTTACCTGTTAGTCCAGTAAAGTCCAAAATTGATTACCTTCATATAGCAGGTGCAGGCGATTCTGTATCGATGAAAACGATTGAACGATTAGCACCCAATGATTTTTGGCAAAGTTTGCCAATCATCGAAGTCGAAAATGCTATTGGTGGATCATCCAACTTCTTACGTGGCAATTACATCATATTAAGTGCATTAGCTACAGTGCTTGTATATATTATGTAATAAATGTATGTAAATTAATGTATATATTAATGCCCAGTTGTTTAAGGGACGCTACGATCATAGAATATATACCTATCTCCTTTAGAATCTGTTAGCAACTTTGGCTTTCGGTATAAAGAAGATCGAATATAACAATGTAGAAAGTTATTGTAATTTTTTTAGAATGAGCGTCATTGGAACTTTGAATTGGGGACACTTAGTATAATATTCACGTTATTTAGGGACCATAACAAAACGATTTAAGGTTCAGTGAGTGCAGTCGGAGGCCCATTGACTGACACTACCGAGTTAATAAGGAATATGTGCATATTTTTTTATTGCATAAATCAAATCGTTTAAGACAATCATTACAAACCAAAATTATTTTGAAGAAAATTACTAGGATAATTTAGCTACAAAAAATGATTACTTTTCGGTATAATTTATTACAATTTAAAAAGCAGCCATTTGTCCTTAGTGAAAAGTGACGTCAGGAGATCTCAAAACTTTTTTAAATATAAACCTATTTTTATTTCATTTTTGAATTCTGCGTAAAATTTCAATCGTATTTCATGTATCACATCCTATATTTAAAATGAACCGTTTTTGACAAAAAGACAGTGTGCCTTTAAAAATGGCAAACTTGTGGAAAAATTATCTTATCGAATGTTGGAATTGACCTCCACCAACGTCCTGGTGGGAGACGATCTTCGAATTCTTGCAGAACATTTTGAACTACAGGTCGTCAACATTATTTGATCTATTGACGTACACTTTGGATTTGAGGTAGTCCCACAAAAAATAATCCAGCGGGGTTAAATCGGGGGATCTGGGCGACCAATCCATCGCCCAGGAAAAACTGTATTTAGATATTCACGCACCGGGCGAGTATAAAAAAATTCCTTTTTTTCAGAAACGGTTCAATTTAGATATGATACATATGATACATGAAACATGCTTGAAATTGTACGCAGAATTCAAAAATTAAATAAAAAAAGAGGTTTCTATTTAAAAAAATAATTGTGACATAGTCTGTTTGGGTCACCCTGTATACATTAAATTTATTTTAAACAATGCGCACCTAAAATTAAAACTTCACGTGTCCGAGCGTTTTTCTGAGAAAAAAATACCTGAATTTTAACCGAATTTATTTCAACCTTTCACTGTATATATACATATGTATATTTTTCTTAAACCCCAAAAATTTTTAATGTAGGTAAATTCAGCGACCTCTTCTACCCGCGGAACCAGTATGATATCGACACTGTGACCGAATAAAAAGTTTTGAAGCAGTAACTACCTAATCAATTACTTGGAAATTTGGGTATTATTAATCATGCCCAGATTTTTGGTCACTAATTTAATATGGATTTAATAAGAGGATTTGCGAAACTAGTAAAATAAAACAAGAATTTATTTTCAGTTGTTTATTAAAATATCTTTGAAAATATACAGGGTGTCTAAAATAGGTGATACCACTATTGCTATCTCCGAAACGGTAAAAGATACGAGGTCGGTTAAATTAGAGAAAATGTGCCATTTCTAGTCCCTATTCATATTCCGTTTACGGAGTTGCCAAATTCTCTATAGTTTCTTATCTACAGGGGATTTTTTAAAAATAGTCAAAAATTTAATTCTTAAATATCTCGAAAACTATTATAGTTAGAAAAAAATTCTTTTAACAAAAATATCACGATTTTTTAGCTTCTTTAAAGTAACGTTATTGTTTTGTTTATATCATTTGTTTTTACTGAGTTACTGATACTAACTTGTTTTTTTCAAATACGGACCTGGACTTTTTGCTTCATTTTTTGTAAGAATACTTTATACCCTTTACAACTGTGTATAACTTGTTTATGTTTTCCGACGTTTTGATAAAGAATAGCAAAATCATCAGGATTTTCTAACAATACGGACCTGGGATCTTCCATGTTAAGGCACAATTCATAACCTATCGCTATGGTTTGTGGTTTTTGTGGTTATGAAATGGCGCATTTACTTGAAAAATTCCAGGTCCGTACTGGTAGAATATCCTGATGATGCTATTCTTCACCAAAACGTCGAAAAATATAATAAAGTGATACACAGTTGTAAAGGGTATGAAGTATTATTTCAAAAAATGCAACAAAAAGTCCAGGTCCGTATTTGAAAAAAACAAGTTAGTATCAGTAACTCAGTAAAAACAAATGATATAAAGAAAACAATAACGTTACTTTAAAGGAGCTAAAAAATCGTGATATTTTTATTAAAAGAATTTTTTCTAACTATAATAGTTTTCGAGATATTTAAGAATTAAATTTTTGACTATTTTTAAAAAATCCCCTGTAGATAAGAAACCATAGAGAATTTGGCAACGTCGTAAACGAAATATGAGTAGGGACTAAAAATGGCACATTTTCTCTAATTTAACCGACCTCGTATCTTTTACCGTTTCGGAGATAGCAATAGTGGTATCACCTATTTTAGACACCCTGTATACATACAAGCGTATACAAAAAATTCTCTAACTTTTAAAACCTAAGCTAAAATATAAAACAGTACCTCATATTTTTCCCCGCAAAGCTTCTTTGCTTTTTACTAGGTGGCAATATTTTTTTAAATATAGGTAAGGTATATAATAATTTCGAGTTTTGGGAAAAAAGGTGAAGTACCTACTTAAGCACAAAAAAAGTTGTTGCAAGAGTTTTTAATATAAAACCAGACAACCTAGAATATTTTTAAATTACATATATTTAATAAAAATAATTAAGCCTAAAATTTAAAATATAGTCTAAACTTTTAGTATTAATTAACATTTTTTATGTGTAGTTCAGCCCAAGAAGTTAAAGTTGAAATGTTGAAGGCAAGGACACAATGCGACATGCACAAAAATAGAATCCCAAATTATTTTTCCAGTTTTCCTCGTAATCCTTAACCTTCTTAATTTCTTTGGTTGCAACTGTCTTTATTTATTTGTGAAAATATTTGAATTTATCTGTGAAAAACATTAAGCAAAACAGGACTGTTTTCAGTTCTCTTAAGGCAGCCAAAGCGGAATGGTTGTTGACAACGTTGTTTAACGAACAAGCTACATGAACATTTCTGAAAATAAATTAATATTAGAACGTCATCATAGCAAGCGTTTGCTACATAATTTTTACTTCTAAAAAATTACTAATCGCTAACAAAACTGGGCTAATTATTCACCAAAACATTTTCTTGCTTCTCTCGAATTTTACGCCAAAACACTAGCCTACTTCTCTCTCAAACATAATAAAACATCTATCATCAATTTTCACTTGCAATTCGTTTAAAAGAAATTAAAAACTAGAATATTGTTTTTCTACGAATGTCAATAAAAACCTTTATTGTATGTTCAATAGTAATTTCGGAACATGGTGCATTGTGTTTTACACATTTTCATTGTGCTTCAATCACCATGGTGATTGAACTACAAAGTTCCCATTGTGCACGGGTATTTTTTACAAAGTTGGCGTTGACATCCAAAATCTTTATAATTTTTATTTGTGAAATGTCAGATTGACATTTTTTGACATCTTAAAAGGAAAAATATTACTAATCCCATTTTATGTAACAGTAACATTCGTAGAAAAAGTATAGTGTAAAACTCGCATGGAATGACCATTTCCTACTCGTATGATTTGCAGCATTCGCCTGCGGCTCATGCTGCAAACGTCATACTCGTAGAAAATGCATGTCATTCCATGCTCGTTGTACAATATACTATTGTTTGCCAGTGTGGATTTGCGACTAAAAATTAGGAATGTTTGGTAGCAAAACCAATTTAAAAATATTTCTTTGGCCATTTTATTGTCAAACTTTATATCATTAAGTATACTCGGCTTAGACAAATAAAGTAGTTTTACCCAGTTTCCACCTTCTTCAATATAACTTAGTATCACCTATTAAAAATTGTTATTTACCTTTCCTTACCTTGACGAAAAAACCTTACACAAAATTCATTTTATGGCATTTATTCCATTATGCGCTACATGAGCCTCCCCCCCCCCCATTGCCCTACTATAAGTACGGTATTGTATCATTTTTAAACCGACAAAAATAACTAACCAAGTTTATTGCACTTGTACCATTTTTCATTAAAATATCAACGCGTATACTTTAACAAAAACCTTTGTATTGTCGTAGACTTTATAACTGCTTTTTTTGAATTTTTCCTTAGATATAACGTTTTTATTTGTCTTACATTTTACTACTTTGTAATCTACCCACTACCCCTTATACCGCCTTCTATTTTTTCTACTTTATGCTGTTAGGCCTATCGCTCACCCCTATAATTATTATTTTTGCACACATTTTACTATTTAAAATATAAACATAACATTACTTTTTTAACCAAATCACATTTTGTAAGGAAAATTAGATTATGATTTCGCCACAGATAGCGTATTATTTTAAGTGATGTAAAACCCAAGGAAATTGAAATATTTACGCAAGTCTGCCCACCTCCCACCTCTTTGTTATAGCCGTAAAATATTTTTATTTCCTTCGCAAAACTTCACTTTTATCGTAAATAGTTTTTGAATTTCGTGTTTAATTCCGTTATAATTTTAACTTATTTGCGTAATTTTAGTTGAAGTCACTGCGTGCATGTCATGTTAATTTTGTATCGATTTTTTTAAGAATTTTATTTTGATCGTTTAATATAAAGAATAAAATATGTCAAATTAATTTTTCGCTAATAGTTGCTAGAATTATTAAATACACACCTTGCACTCCTTAAAACAGGTTACCGTAGCCGTCAGATAAATTCGTACATTTTTCATACTACGTACATACCTACATGCAGTATGTACACAGACATGAGCGCCCGCAGACTTTTTTCTCAGGGGGGCAAAATAAAAAATATATTTTTAAAGATTTTATTACTAATAATTAAAAAGTATGACAATCTCACAATCTCAGGGGGGCGCACGTCCCCCCCCCTGCGGGCGCCCGTGTACACAGATAGGGTTGGCTAGAAAACAAAAACATTTTCAAAGATACGAAAAAACCTATTTTTAAGATTAAGTAAGTTTTTGCTTGCTAAAAATTAAGACTAAATTAAGATATTTTGATTTTTTGTAGGATCTACCCAAAAAATAAAAGAAATTAATAAACGCGCATTGTACATCATTTTAACGCAAAGTGGTAAATAAAAAAGATATTTTAAATTTTACAGTTAATTAAAATACAAAATTGTATGAATAAATTTAAACTTTGGGAATCATAAAACTAAGCACAATGTGCTTTATTTCATACTTCCCAAAGTTTAAATTTGTTTCTTATTATTTTAGACTTTGAATAATTGTAAAATTCAAAAGAACTTTTTTTATTTAATATTTGGCGTTTAACTGATAACGCAAAATTTATTCTTGACACACTTTCAACATACACGCTTTCACAAAACAATCAAAATTTTATGAAGGCTTTTTTTTTTGGTAAGCAGAACCTTTTATCAAGAATGACTTTTTTGTATCTTTAAAAATATCATTTTGTCAGACCCCATCCGTGGACACTATATATTTGTATTTTATACCACTGTTTTTTTTCCAGATTATAATACAGTTTGTAACAGACGATGGTACATCCAACTTTTCCCCGACAAGTATATATTTTTAACGCTATTACACTGTTATGGTCAGGATACAGCGAGCCTATTATTGGATTTTTGTCTCATGTGAATTTATTTTTCGTATACACCAACAATTATAGTTACACAACCCCGTACCATTCTATTACGGAAACTGAGATCTTAGTGTATAATACACAAATTAAACAAAATTTGTTTATTTCTTTCGTAACTTTGTATTTTATACAACTAACGTTTCTATTCATGTTTTTTTTTTTAGTTTTAAAAGTGTTTTTACGCATTTTCAAAAATTTTGATTTTTTACATTTCCATGATGCTCAGATTTTTTATATTATCTGGATTTATTTTTTATACTTATTAATAATTAAGATTCACTTCTCTTGTACCATTTAATACTCAAAATTGAGATACCAACGCTCATATACAAATTAAACAAAATTTGGTTTATTATTTCGTAAATGGTGTTTTGAAACACTGACTTTTTAATTTAAGTGGTTTTGTTAACTCGTTATAAAACCTTGGAGCTTTGAAATAATTTTAAAAATTATAATACAGATCATCAAACAATTTTATATTCTACTTTTAGGGTAACTTAAAACTCATTTACATTTCTTACACATAAATTCAACACAATGTATTATTTCGTTCTATTATTCGGGCCTTTTGAATTCATATATTGTTTTAAGTTCTTTATTACACCTTAACTTTTTAAAACGGTATTTTATAAACTACAACCCGCAAATAGTGATAATAAGCGATTGTACGAGTATTTTATATCAATCAAGGGCGTCTTTACAAAATTTTCTTGGGGGGGGGGGGGGGATTAACCCGGGTATTCCGAGTAATGATCTAAACTTATTCAAAAAACATCCAAATATCCACTATATATATATATATATATATATATATGTATATATATATATATATATATATATATATATATATATATATATATATATATATATATATATATATATATATATATATATATATATATATATATAGATCTTTTTTATGGGAAGTAGGGAATTATAATAGGATAAACTACGTAAATCGTTTTCTCAACTGTGGCTTAGGCGCCTTCCTTGGCAATAGTCACTCGTATCAAAAACAAGCTTAAAAATTAATTTTTGAAAAAAAGTCATTTTCTTTGTAAGTTTTTATTATTATTTTTTAATTACTTTATTGAGTAAATTGAGAGTGAAAGCAATGTAATTCTCAAAATAAGAATATGTCGATCTGTTTTAAAAAGATCCGGGGGGGGGGGGCTAATTACCCCCCCCCCCATAAAAACGCCCTTAATATCAATTCTGTTACAAACTATAGTCTTTTGTAAACCTGTTAAGCTTCCCCCTCTCTTCTATACACTATCACATTTCAAATAGGGTGACAATTTTACGCGAGTTCTTATTTTATCTTTCTTTATTGTTCACTTACATTATCCTTATAACAATTATATAGATAAAAATACCGAAACACCACCATGAGCGCCCGCAGACTTTTTTATCAGGGGGGGGGGCATATTTTTAAAGATTTTATTTGTAGTGATTTATACAAATACGCTAATAATTAAAAAGTATGACAATCCCACAATCTCAGGGGGGGCCTCTGCGGGCGCCCATGAGCACCACGCACACTTACAATAAAACTGGTATTTTGTAACTTTTTGGATGACCCTATTTAAGTGGCCTTAGTAGCGCAGGTACTACTTAATTATTTTTTAGTAACATGTTTGAAAGGTTTTATTTGCAGATGTTTTTGGACATTAATCAAATGGATGTTTTTATTAATCGCGCTTGTGGTTTTGTCATTTTATCTTGACTTTTAACTATTTTGCCTGTAATTACAAATTTATGTAATATTCTTAGTTATACCTCAGATTTTTTTAATATAATTAAAAAAAATTAAATTCGCAGGTTATAATAAGCAACTTTAAATTCTACCTTTCTAGGATGGATACATATTTTTTAACGCCGCGCCGTTTAGCCCACCACCCTCCTCTATAAATAATTACGTTCTCGGAAGTCAATTTTTCATGTATTTATTGTTTACGCATAAAACCTGTTTTTAGGAATATTCAAAATTATAATAAGCCGTCAATGATTATTTTGTACTGTATTTTTCTACAATGTATACTGTATTTTTCTGCAATGGATACGTATTTCTTTATGCTATTTAGCCCGTTACCCTTCTCTATAAACGATTACACTTATATTTGTAGTCGATTTTTTGTCAACAATTAGATAGTGATTGTACACCGTTATATTTATGGAAATTAAAATACCACCAACATCCCCCAATTTATATGACTGGAAATGCATGTATGCTTTTTATTAGTTAGCCTCAGATATTTTTGAACATGATTTAAAGAAATAAAATTCGCAATTTGTAACAAGCAACTACAAATTGTAAATTATGGATGCATATTCTTTTAACGCCGCACAGTGGTTCCGGCAATAGGTCATAATAATTCAAAATATTTATTGTCAGGTAGGCATTGCTTTCGGTTCAAAAAGAACCAAATTTACTTGAACCACTAAAATGTTGGCACTTACGGACATTATTTCAGAAGATTTGTGACCGGCAAGGATTGTGCATTTTAAGTACAATAAAAGCAGTATCAATATTGCTTTTGACTTTTTAACGGCATTTTCTGTCTGTAGTTAATTTTTACTATTTTGCACCAAAATTTATATAAACCGAACACATGACATCGAGTTGGTGGTATTTAGCTTGGGTATAGGCCATAGAATAGAAGCAGAATTAAAATACAAAAAATGCATTCAAAATTTTAGGGGGTTTAAACGAGTGACACGTTTGTTTTACTTTCAAGTTCAATGTCTGGGGTATCAAATAAAAGCCCACAAAATGGAGAATATAAACATACATATAATTTGCTTATTTAATATAACCCTTGTTAAGTAAAATTTGAAGCAAAGTTATAAAAACTGTTTTCTCCTTCCTACACTTTGTAAAATCAGAGTAGAACCAATCTAACAAAAATCAAGGGTTTGTATAATGATGCACACAGTAGAAAGTAATTATATCCAATAATAAAGAGTAGTATTATGAAATATTTATCAGGCTAGCTGGGCTCACCCTTCACTATTTTTTTGTATGGTTTATTTACAATAACGCTTTTTTAAGTAGAAAAATGCATTTCCAGATATTAATTTTTCAAAAATATTAAGTGCAATTCTTATGACCGCACTTTCCATATAGTCGAAACCACTATTCGCCGCACCGTTTAGCTTAATTAGATAGATAGATTAGATAGAATAATTAGATTCAGGAGAGGGTCAAAGTTTTGTCCAGTTTTTTTTGTATTTTCATTTATGTATTTACTGTTTATAAAATCTCGGATTTTAAAAATTCTAATAAACAATTTATGATTATTTTATACTCCGTAACATAAATCTATAACGCTATTTGATCCGCCACCCTCCTCTATATACGATTACATTTAAATTTTTAGCCGATTTTTTATCTTAACGGTTAGTGGTTTCACACTTCACACCACTATATTATTTTGCATAAAACGGTTTTCCAATTCGTGTAATATTTTTAGAAATCCTCGGATATTTATAAACATAGTTTTTAAAAATAAAATTCGCAATTATCATCAACAATCTCAAATTCTACCTTCATGGAAACATAATTTTTAACGCCGCGCCGTTAGGCCCACCACCCTCCTCTGTACGTATATACGTTCAAAACACTGTCAAATTTCTATTCGATATTTTTACATTTATTACGTATTAATTTGTTGTTTACTTGAAATAAAACCTCAGATGTTTTTTAGGTAATTTTTAAAATTATAATACGCAGTTACTGATTATTTTATACTCTGTTTTTCTTCTGGCAGTGGCATTTCTTTGATGCTAGTTGACCCGCCGCCCTCCTCTATATACGATTACATTAAAAATTTCTTGTCCGTTTTCCAGTTAATGTGATATTTTTTATTAGTTATAAGGCCTCAGATATTGTTAAACATAATTAAAAAAATTAAATTTACAATTTGTAGTAAACAATTTCAAATTCTACCTTCATGGATACATAATTTTTACCGCCGCGACGTTTATCCTACCACCCTACTCTGTCATTCTACAGTGGATAGGTACATATTGTTTAATGCCATTTGACCCGCCACCCTCTATATATGATTACATTTAAATTTCCCATCTCTCATTTTGTATGACCGTTTTCCAATTAATGCAATATTTATATTAGTTATAAGATAAGGCCGAAGATATTTTTAAATATAATTTTTAAAAATAAAATTTGGGGTTTGTAGTAAAGAATTTCAAGCTTTCATGGATACGTATTATTTAACGCTGCGCCGTTTATCCCACCACCCTCCTCGATACATAATTTTGTTCAGATTTATCCGATTTTTCTTGTATTATCATTTATTGTTTACTTATTATAAAACCTCAGACAGGGTTCTCAGAACCAGGTAAAACAGGGAAATGTCAGGGGATTCATAAAGCGTCAGGGAAAATGGAACATTTCAGTAGTAGTCGGTAAAAATAAATATTTTTCCAGAGTCAGGAAAAATAGCAACGTTATTTTTTTTTTTAGTTTATAAATAATATGATTAACCTATTTCGAAAGGAAATTGTCTTTTGCTGGTTTATTGTTCTCACACTGAAGAGATAATGAGTCTTTTAAATAAATTTTACTGTATAACTGTAAGGTGAAAATTGAAAGGCAAAGCTGTAGTGTAGCAGATATTTTCTTTTATATACGTTAATGATTTCGCTTATATTTATATAGGGAGCAAAATGACTTTATTTCCAGATGATGCAACGATTTTTTGGCATAGCAGGGACAGCGATCGACGAAAGAGTAACAATTATTTGGCAAATATTAAGCAATGGTGCGAAGCTAACCAGCTTACCTTTAATATTACTAAGACCAGTGTTATGTCCTTTACATGCGACTTGAATGACGTATTTTTAGAGAACCATATTGTAGATAATGTGACTGAAAATAGATTTATATGGCTCTGTGTATAAGGGACATGTACAGAGACTTAGTGCCTCAAGTCCAATGCAATTAGGGTAATTTGTAAAGAATACTTGTACTTAATAGTTGTTTTCTTCGAGTCACATACACGATATTGTATATATTTCTGGGAAACATGTTCAAGACAATTATTTGCTAGTGCAGATACAAAAAGGCATATAATTAATTTGACAAAACCAAAATTTTATTTTGTACTATTCCTTTAAATCTGCCCCATGATAAAATTCGAAGGTCGTTGAATTTTTGCGGCGCGCAATTAGAAAAAGCGCGCCATTTAATATTTTGATTTTTTAAAATGAATTATGTATTTTTCATGTATACACCAGACAGCCATTGGGATTTAAAAGCAAATAACTAAACAACAATAATGTTTAAAAAAATAATAGTACTAAGCTCTGACCACTGCTCTTAAGCACTTTGTATTTTGCAGTTTTCTTATTTGGATATTAGAATATTTGTACTGCTTTTTAGAGTATAGTATATGGGGAAAATATGTATAGTAAAGAGCATCTAATAAAACTATTTGCTCCACAGGAACATGTCGGGAAGTTTCCTTTTAGCAAATACCGGAGCCTGTCAGATATTTTTTAAGAAATTTTAGTAATTATAATAGCTATGCATTTTATACTTTGTTTTTATATAATCGATAGGTATTTCGTTAACGCTGTTTAACTCGCCGCCCTTCTCTATATACGATTACATTCATATTCCTATATGTATCACTGTTTACTTGTAATAAAACTTTCGCTTTTTTACACAATTATTATTAAAAATTATACGCCGTTTAGCCCAGCACCCTCCTCTATACAACGTTAAAATTTTTATTCTATTCTTTTTTGGATTTTCATTTATGTTTTATTGTTTACTTGCAATAAAACCTTGCCTTTTTGTACGCGGTTATTATTACTAAGCTTCTCCTCTATGCATAATTATTACGTTCGAATTTTTATCCGATTTTTTGTATTTACATTTATGTATTATTGTTTACTTGTAATAAAACCTCAACTTTTTTCCGCAATTATTATTATTAAAAATTAGACGCCATTTAGCCCACCACCCTCCTATATGTAATTACGTTAAAATTTTTATTCGACTTAAAGTGTATTTTCATTTATATATTATTGTTTACTTGTAATAAAACCTCCGCTTTTTTACGCAATTATTTATTAAAAATTATACACCGTTCAGCCCACCACCCTCCTCTAAATATAATTACGTTCGAATTTTAATCCGATTTTTTTGTATTTACATTTATGTATTATTGTTTACTTGTAATAAAACCTCAGCTTTTTTCCGCAATTATTATTATTAAAAATTAGACGCCATTTAGCCCACCACCCTCCTATATGTAATTACGTTAAAATTTTTATTCGACTTAAAGTGTATTTTCATTTATATATTATTGTTTACTTGTAATAAAACCTCCGCTTTTTTACGCAATTATTTATTAAAAATTATACACCGTTCAGCCCACCACCCTCCTCTAAATATAATTACGTTCGAATTTTAATCCGATGTTTTTGTATTTACATTTATGTATTATTGTTTACTTGTAATAAAACCTCAGCTTTTTTACGCAATTATTATTATTCAAAATTAGACGCCGCTTAGCCCAGCTCTATGCTCTATGCATAATTACGTTGCAATTCTTATCCGAATCTTTTTTGTATTTTCATTTATGTATTATTGTTTACTTGTAATAAAACCCCAGCTTTTCCACGCAATTGTTATTGTTAAAAATTAGATGCTGTTTAGCCCACCACCCTCCTCTATGCATAATTATTACGTTGAAATTTATATACGATTCTTTTTTGTATTTTCATTTATGTATTATTGTTTACTTGTAATAAAACCTCAGCTTTTTTGCGCAATTATTATTATTAAAAATTAGACGCCGTTTAGCCCACCACCTTCCTCTATGCATAATTACGTTCGAATTCTTAACCGATTCCTTTTTGTATGTTCATTTATGTATTATTGTTTACTTGTAATAAAACCTCAGCTTTTTTACGCAATTATCATTATTAAAAATTAGACGCCGTTTAGCCCACCACCCTCCTCTGTGCATAATTACGTTGAAATTCTTATCCGATTTTTTTGTATTTCCATTTATGTATTATTGTTTACTTGTAATAAAACCTCAGCTCTTTTACGCAATTATTATTATTAAAAATTATACGCCGTTTAGCCCACCTCCCTCCTCTATACATAATTACGTTGAAATTCGTATCCGATTCGTTTTTGTATTCTCATTTATGTACTATTGTTTACCTGTAATAAAACCTCAGCTTTTCTGCGCAATTATTATTAAAAATTAAACGCCGTTTAGCCCACCACCCTCCTCTATGCATAATTACGTTGAAATTCATATCCGATTCTTTTTTGTATTTTCATTTACGTATTATTGTTTACTTGTAATAAAACCTCAGCTTTTTTACGCAATTATTATTATTAAAAATTAGAAGCCTGTTATCCCACCACCCTCCGCTACTCATAATTACGTTAAAATCCTTATCAGATTTTTTTTTATTTTCTGATTTATGTATTATTGTTTACTTGTAATAAAACCGCAGCTTTTTTATGCAATTATTATTATTAAAAATTAGACGCCGCTTAGCCCACCACCCTCCTCTATGCATAATTACGTTGAAATTCTTATCCGATTCGTTTTTGTATTCTCATTTATGTACTACTGTTTACCTTTTTTACGCAATTATTATTATTAAAAATTAGACTCCGTTTAGCCCACCACCCTCCTCTATGCATAATTACGTTGAAATTCTTATCAGATTCTTTTTTGTATTTTCATTTATGTATTATTGTTTACTTGTAATAAAACCTCAGCTTTTTTACGCAATTATTATTATTAAAAATTAGCCGCCGCTTAGCCCACCACCATCCTCTACGCATAATTACGTTGAAATTGTTATCCGATTCTTTTTTGTATTCTCATTTATGTATTATTGTTTACTTGTAATAGAACCTCAGCTTTTTTACGCAATTATTATTATTAAAAATTAGACGCCGTTTAGCCCACCACCCTCCTCTACGCATAATTACGTTAAAATCCTTATCCGTTTCTTTTTTGTATTCTCATTTATGTATTATTGTTTACTTGTAATAAAACCTCAGCTTTTTTACGCAATTATTATTATTAAAAATTAGACGCCGTTTAGCCCACCACCCTCCTCTATGCATAATTACGTTGAAATTCTTATCCGATTCTTTTTTGTATTTTCATTTATGTATTATTGTTTACTTGTAATAAAACCTCAGCTTTTTTGCGCAATTATTATTATTAAAAATTAGACGCCGTTTAGCCCACCACCTTCCTCTATGCATAATTACGTTCAAATTCTTAACCGATTCCTTTTTGTATGTTCATTTATGTATTATTGTTTACTTGTAATAAAACCTCAGCTCTTTTACGCAATTATTATTATTAAAAATTATACGCCGTTTAGCCCACCTCCCTCCTCTATACATAATTACGTTGAAATTCGTATCCGATTCGTTTTTGTATTCTCATTTATGTACTATTGTTTACCTGTAATAAAACCTCAGCTTTTCTGCGCAATTATTATTAAAAATTAAACGCCGTTTAGCCCACCACCCTCCTCTATGCATAATTACGTTGAAATTCATATCCGATTCTTTTTTGTATTTTCATTTACGTATTATTGTTTACTTGTAATAAAACCTCAGCTTTTTTACGCAATTATTATTATTAAAAATTAGAAGCCTGTTATCCCACCACCCTCCGCTACTCATAATTACGTTAAAATCCTTATCCGATTTTTTTTTATTTTCTGATTTATGTATTATTGTTTACTTGTAATAAAACCGCAGCTTTTTTATGCAATTATTATTATTAAAAATTAGACGCCGCTTAGCCCACCACCCTCCTCTATGCATAATTACGTTGAAATTCTTATCCGATTCGTTTTTGTATTCTCATTTATGTACTACTGTTTACCTTTTTTACGCAATTATTATTATTAAAAATTAGACTCCGTTTAGCCCACCACCCTCCTCTATGCATAATTACGTTGAAATTCTTATCAGATTCTTTTTTGTATTTTCATTTATGTATTATTGTTTACTTGTAATAAAACCTCAGCTTTTTTACGCAATTATTATTATTAAAAATTAGCCGCCGCTTAGCCCACCACCATCCTCTACGCATAATTACGTTGAAATTGTTATCCGATTCTTTTTTGTATTCTCATTTATGTATTATTGTTTACTTGTAATAGAACCTCAGCTTTTTTACGCAATTATTATTATTAAAAATTAGACGCCGTTTAGCCCACCACCCTCCTCTACGCATAATTACGTTAAAATCCTTATCCGTTTCTTTTTTGTATTCTCATTTATGTATTATTGTTTACTTGTAATAAAACCTCAGCTTTTTTACGCCATTATTATTATTAAAAATTAGACGCCGTTTAGCCCACCACCCTCCTCTATGCATAATTACGTTGAAATTCTTATCCGATTCTTTTTTGTATTTTCATTTATGTATTATTGTTTACTTGTAATAAAACCTCAGCTTTTTTACGCAATTATTATTATTAAAAATTAGACGCCGTTTAGCCCACCACCCTCCTCTATGCATAATTACGTTGAAATTCTTATCAGATTCTTTTTTGTATTTTCATTTATGTATTATTGTTTATTTGTAATAAAACCTCAGCTTTTTTACGCAATTATTATTATTAAAAATTAGCCGCCGCTTAGCCCACCCTCCTCTACGCATAATTACGTTGAAATTCTTATCCGATTCTTTTTTGTATTCTCATTTATGTATTATTGCTTACTTGTAATAAAACTTCAGCTTTTTACGCCATTATTATTATTAAAAATTAGACGCCGTTTAGCCCACCACCCTCCTCTATGCATAATTACGTTGAAATTCTTATCCGACTCTTTTTTGTATTTTCATTTATGTATTATTGTTTACTTGTAATAAAACCTCAGCTTTTTTACGCAATTATTATTATTAAAAATTAGACGCCGTTTAGCCCACCACCCTCCTCTATGCATAATTACGTTGAAATTCTTAACCGATTCTTATTTGTATGTTCATTTATGTATTATTGTTTACTTGTAATAAAACCTCAGCTTTTTTACGCAATTATTATTATTAAAAATTAGACGCCGTTTAGCCCATCACCCTCTGTGCATAATTACGTTGAAATTCTTATCCGATTCTTTTTGTATTTTCATTTATGTATTATTGTTTACTTGTAATAAAACCTCAGCTTTTTTACGCAAATATTATTATTAAAGATTAGACGCCGTTTAGCCCACCACCATACATAATTACGTTGAAATTCTTATCCGGTTCTTTTTTGTATTCCCATTTATGTATTATTGTTTACTTGTAATAAAACCTCGGCTTTTTACGCCATTATTATTATTAAAAATTAGACGCCGTTTAGCCCACCACCCTCTATGCATAATTACGTTGAAATTCTTATCCGATTCTTTTTTGTATTTTCATTTATGTATTATTGTTTACCTGTAATAAAACCCCAGCTTTTTTACGCAATTATTATTAAAAATTAGACGCCGCTTAGCCCACCACCCTCCTATACGCATAATTACCTTGAAATTCTTATCCCATTCTTTTGTGTATTCTCATTTATGTATTATTGGTTACTTGTAATAAAACCTCAGCTTTTTTACGCAATTATTATTATTAAAAAATTAGACGCCGTTTAGCCCACCACCCTCCTCTATGCCTAATTACGTTGAAATTCTTATCCGATTCTTTTTTGTATTTTCATTTATGTATTATTGTTTACTTGTAATAAGACCTCAGCTTTTTACGCAGTTATTATTATTAAAAATTAGACGCCGTTTAGCCCACCTCTATGCATAATTAAGTTGAAATTTTTATCCTTTTTTTGTATTTTCATTTATGTATTATTGTTTACTTGTAATAAAACCTGTTTTTTACGCAATTATTATTAAATGCCATACGCCGTTTAGCCCACCACCCTCTTCTATACATAATTACGTTCAAACTTGTATGCGATTTTTTTTTGCATTCTCATTTATTTATTATTGTTTACTTATAATAAAAGCTCGGCTTTTTATACGCAATTAATATTATTATAAATTAGACGCCGTTTAGCCCACCACCCTCCTCTATACATAATTACGTCCAAATTAGTATCCCATTTTTTTGTATTCTCATTTATGTATTATCGTTTACTTGTAATAAAACCTTAGCCTTTTTTTACGCAATTACTATTATTATAAATTAGACGCCGTTTAGCCCACCACCCTCCTTTGTACATAATTAGGTTCAACTTTTTATCCGATTTTTTTTGTGTTTCCATTAATGTATTATTGTTTACTTGTAAAAACAATTATTAAAAATTATACGCCGTTTAGCCCACCACCCTCCTCTATACACGATTACGTTCAAATTTGTATCAGGTTTTTTTGTATTATTGTTTAGTTGTAATAAAACCTCAGCTTTTTTAACGCAATTATTATAATAAAAAATTATAGGCCGTTTAGTCCACCTATTTGTCTATACATAATTACGTTCAAATTTGTATCCGATTTTTTGTATTTTCATTTATGAATTATTGTTTAATTGTAATAAATCCTCCAGCTTTTGTACGTAATTATTATTAAAAATTTACAAAATTATTTTATACTCTGTCTTTCTACAATTGATATATATTTCTTTAATGCTATTTGACCCGCCATCCTCTATATACAATTGCATTAAAATTTGTAGCCGATTTTTTTGTCTTAACAATTAAATAGTAACTGCAGATTTTACACCATTATATTATCGAAATTGAAATATCGCCGTTTATCCCATCAGTCCCCGTCCCCTATTTTGTACGATTGATTTTCAGTTTAATATTTATCAGTTATAAGGCTTTTGGACATAGTTTTTTAAAATAAATTGGCAATTTGTAATGAACAATTTCAAATTCTACCTTCAACGATACATATTTTTTAACGCCGCGGTGTTTAGCCCACCACCCTCCTCTATACATAATTGTGTTCAGGATAGTCAGTTTTACTCGATTTTTTTGTTTGTTATTACTACACCTCAGATGTTTTAAGCAATTTAAAAAAAAATAATAATATGGTTAATACTTATTTCACACTTTGTCTTTCTACTGCGGATACGTATTTCTTTAGCGCTGTTTAGTCCTACCGTCTTTTCTATATACGATTACGTTCACATTTCTATTCGATTATTCGCTTTACAATAATTAATAAATATACGCTATGTATCATTCTATTACGGAAATTAAATACCAGCGCATATACGCAAATTTGAGTAAAATTTGGTTAAGTATTTTGCCCCCTCGCATTCTGTACAACTGTTTTCCAATGTAGCATTTTTTATTAGTTATCAGATATTTTGTACATAATTTTTAAAAACAATATTCGCAGTTTGTAATAAACAATTTCAATTTATATTTTCATGGATACATATTTTTAACGCCGCGCTGTTTGGCCCACCACCCTCCTCTATACATAATTATTGTGTTCAGGACAGTCCGTTTTATTCGATTTTTTTGTTTGTTATTACTACACCTCAGATGTTTTTTTAATCAATTTTAAAAATAATAATATGATTAATTCTTATTTCACACTTTGTATTTCTACTACAGATACGTATTTCTTTAACGCTGTTTAGCCCTACCGTCTTTTCTATATACGATTACGTTCATATTTCTATTCGATTATTCGCTTCATAATTAATAAATGTACGCTATGTATCATTCTATTACGGAAATTAAAATACCAACGCATATACGCAAATTTGAGTAAAATTTATTTATGACATGTAGCTTACGTAACCAGCATGTGGCTGGATGAGTTGTGAAATTACTTACTATAAATATATTAATTATATAAATGTC
Source organism: Philopedon plagiatum (assembly GCA_963971165.1). NCBI lineage: Eukaryota > Metazoa > Arthropoda > Insecta > Coleoptera > Curculionidae > Philopedon > Philopedon plagiatum. The sequence goes on along the minus strand of OZ020197.1, from coordinate 32,636,104 downwards.
TTTAAAAGTGTGAGTAAAATTTGGTTAAGTATTTTGTCCCCTCGCATTCTGTATAACTGTTTTCCAATGTAGCATTATTTATTAGTTATCAGATATCTTGTACATAATTTTTAAAAACAACATTCGCAGTTTGTAATAAACAATTGCAATTTCTATCTTCATGGATACATATTTTTAACGTCGCGCCGTTTAGCCCACCACCCTCCTCTATACATAATTATGTTCAAGGAATAGTCAATTTGTTATCAGATTTGTTGGCATGTTATTCTAGGTTACTATTTAGGTACTTGTAATAAAATCTTAGTAGGTTTTTACGCAATTTTAAAAATGATAATACGCATTTAATGATTATTTTATACTCTGTCTTTTTCTGCAATGCATACATATTTCTTTTATACTATTTAGTCCGCCACCCGCCGCTGTGTGTACATTTAAATTTTTGTCAATTGTTTGTCTTAACAAGTAGATTGTACACTTTATACCAATAGATTATCAAATTCAAATATGTACCAACGTATACCTTAACTTATACGTATACCTTAATTTAATAAACTCTGGTATGTGTAACCAATCTATATGTGATTTTTTAATTATTTATAAAGCTTCAGGTTTTTTACATATAATTTTTAAAAACAAAATTCGCAGTTTGTAAAAAAACGATTTTTAATTCTCCCTTTTCATGATTGATAGATAATACATATACATGGTGATTCCTAGGTTAGTACATTTTTTCATGGATTCTTGGATGGTAGCGAACAAGGGTTGTCACTCATTTATCAACTCCGTATCGCATTAGCACGCGCAGTTTCGACTGCTCTTATGGAGTTTGCGCATACCTATAAAACAATGGGTCGTCAATGGATCGTCTCATTCAATGTAATGTATTCTTCAGGATATTTGGCTATAACTTTTTTAAATGCAATAAAACTACCTGGTCGGCTCCATTGTGTATACCTTGGAATTTTCAGTATTAGTCGACGGGTCCGCAATTTGTATTTTATAAAAATATCTATAGCTTCATCTCTGGCAGGTGGACATAAATAAAATTTACTTTACTTGTTGATCAACTTTTTGTACCTCTTGTCGGTAAGTATATATTTTATGCTTTCGGAAATTGAGGCAAATAAGTCAGCCTTTATTTCGCACGCAGAAAACACTTCTCCCACTTTAAATTCAAATGTTGTAGAAGTAATAAGAAAAGTGTTGATAATATTTCCCTAGACAGTTGGAAAAATTCAGTACAACATGTAATTAAAATAGAAAATTCTTATATAACTGTAGACAATATAATTCCACCAATTGTAATTAATTTAGGTATTTCAAGATAGAAATGTATATTTATACCAGTAGTTGGCATTCATATTTTTATATAATTTTTGAATTTGAATAAATTACATTTTTAAAACCTACCTAAAATCATTTTATCTATTATATTAATAAAAGATATGAAAATATTGCCAACGCACCCTCGCTTTAAGCCTAGACGTACGAGGTAAAAATTAGACTGAATATATCTATATATAAGTAATATATTATTAACTATTTCGAAACCTGTTAGACATTATCCTAATATATTCAGGGCAAATTTATTTATATTATAATTTTTGAATTTGAATATATTTATATAAAAATATTGCGCTTATTTAACATCCTCTTTTAAACCATTTTTAAACTAAATCGTTGTTAAATCTGTGCATCTAAATATTAATAATATAATAGTAATCGCACTCCTACCGCAGCCCTACCCTGTACCGCAAGTTAGTAGTGCTTACGCGCTTGTCTAGAAAACCGGGCCGACCAGGTAGTTAGTTATATTACAGTTAATAAGTCATAGCCAAATATCCTAAAAAATACTTTAGAGGTGTTACTGAGGATACAGAGGCAAAGCGATGCCGCATTGATAAATGAGCGACAAGCTTAAGATTTTTAAGAAAATTTAAAATAGGAAACTGACCTTTTTGCAATTAGAAAGAGCGTGCAACACGATTCTGTCTAAATTAAATTATTTACAGTGTTTTAGCGGTTTAGAAAGTTTCCCTTTCGGCTTACATAATGGATATAATTTATTTATTTTTGAGATAATAAGAAATAGAAAGTTTTCTGTTTGGCTTACATAATGATTAGTTTATTTATTTTTAAGATAATAAAACTAGAAAGTTTTCCTTTCGCTTACATAATGAAAAATTTATTTATTTTTGAGATAATAAAAAAAAGTTATTGGAAAATTTAACGATTTTTATGCAGTTAAAAATATATTAACTGAAGAATCACACTGTATTTTCACGCCGCGAAATTAAACCTACCACCCTCCTCTATACACAATTACGTTCAGGATTCAGGACATAGTTAAATTTTGTCTTATTGGAATTTTCGGCTCATCTCGATTTATTTTTCGATATTTACCAACAATTAAGAAATTGAAATCTTATATTCTACTGTAAAGTGCAATGCCTATTCGCAAGTGAAAACTTGGTTAAATAAATAGTACTTTTTGTTCTTTAAAGCTAAAATTTTTTAATTCACATTAGTATTTCTATATTAACTTAAACAATTAAAATTATATTAATAAGATTTTTTTAAATGCCAGAGCTTTGGTTTTTTACTATTTTGTCTTACCCGTATATTATTTATTTATATTTTATTCAAAATATTAAGTATCTATTACAGTTATTTCCTTATTACAACTGGCAACACATTCCGCAAAACCCATCAAAATAATTCCAGAGTATTTTTGAAAACTGATATCAATTTACTGCTAAATGGCATTAAATCAAAGGCGCTTTTAATTTATTTTTTATACAAATTTAATCGACAAACTGTGATATTCCCAGGCGCAGGCGAAGTATTAGCCCAGCTTCCCCCTATTGATAAAGTGTTTTTTATCTTAAAAAAAAAATATTTTATATTTACCTCCTCTTTTACACATAGATTTATAATGCTTGTAAAAATATTACCATGTAAATATTCAATTTAGATTTATTTTAAATAGATATATATTGTGTTTCTACATAATATTAAATGTTGCATAGTATCCTCTTTAAAGCTTGTCATTTTTAAAACAGTTTTGAAATCAAATTACCCGTTAAATTTTTCTTGATAACCAATGGGAAAATTTATAACTTTAATTCATTAGACTTTTTATTTTATTGTCATTTAATTTAACTGTATATTCAAAATTTCGCTTGTTGCTACTTAACCTTAATAACAAGTATTATTATTTATTATGAAATATTTGTGATCTGTCCTTTTAGTGGCCGTCAGACGATCAGTATTTACTGACGAAAAACACCTTTTTTAAATTTCATAATTAGTTTATGACGATTATTTTTCTTAGGTGGTTAATGATACTGATTGTTTAGCGACCAACTAACTGGATTTTTTTAATACCATCGTTTTAAATTTATTACCTTCTACACTTTCTACTCAATACTTTTTCTTGTACCAAAATCAGGTCATTCTTGCACCAATTTATTCATTTTAACGTGTAAGAAAAATCTAATAAGATTTACATCAGTTAATTCCTGAATTTTTAATTTAAATCGTCAGTTATTATTTTCTGGCACAGTTTTAGCCCACCTTCCTTCTTTTTAAATATCAGTGGCGGCCCGTCGTATGAAGCAACTGAGGCCGGGCCTCACCACATGTTATTATGTTATAATGTAAATTTTTGATACATCATTTGTTTAAATATAAAACGTTTTACTACTAACTAACTAATTTCTAACAACCAACAAACATTAAAAGTATCAAAACTTCGAATATCCATCAAGGTTTAAAATATTATCTTTCAAATTTAGCGCGCACCCCTTCCAACTTTAACTCTAATAAAGGTTTCAATCGTTGCCGGACCGCATAGAAGCAAATACAATCCTAAAAATTTGGGCTTACAATACGTCACACATCGGCGACAAAATGCTATGCACACCCCCACCACTATATTGCATAAGACCGGGGTAATACGCAAATTTACTTCATATCTGAGGCACGATTCCGGCGGCCTCTTGTTGCCAAATGTACGATGTACGCGTCGCAGAATAATACCTCCCGGGTGATGTGGAAATTTATTCATATTAAGACAAAATATACCTTACCAAGGGAGCTTATAGGGAAGATAAGGCACTTGCGCCTGCTTTACCTGGATTCATTAACCTGTTTTTTTGGTTGTAATTTTTTAATTTATTTAAACTAATTTTTCATTTGGCGATCTAAGAATAACATTCTTATAGTGTGTATTGGAAAGGGTGTAGACTGGAGGGGGAAGAGTGAGCCTTTTTATACCTTTTTTTATAGCCTTGGTATACTTATTAAATTTCTGGGTTATTTATTAATTCGAAAATCCGCCCAGAGTGCTTTATTATTTACCAAATTTGTTAAAATTTGGGCGTGGTACAAAAAAAAATTTCGCCTGCGCCGCTGCGCCTGCGGCGGGCTTTTTTTTATTACAATATACGAATATTTAACAATGGCACGAGCCGCCACTGTTAAATATTCGTTTATTTTTACAATTGGACTTGCATGACTCATTTTGTAATATCGGTAACAATGTATATAAATTTAATCGATTTGCAAACTTTAACTCCATATTATTTATTTTTTATTGCTTAACTTATTCACACGTCTCGTAAAATCACCACATTAAATTTTTCCAGCGTTTATTTCCTAATCAAATCATTTTTGGGCGCGTTTTTTGTCGTTAATTAGACTCTTATAATTTGGTATTTACACCACAGTGTCCCGTTTAAATAGTATGGAAAATAATTATTAAGTACCTATCTATTCAAAAAATTTCTACTAAAAATAAAATATTTATAGCATTTTTTTAATTTCTGTTCTCAATTGTAATTTTTGGCGCAGCTTTAGTCCACCTCCCGCCTCTTTATAATTTCTATTTTTAACAATTGGAGCCGCACAAATTATTTTTAATTATTTGTAACAACCTATATAAATTTAGTGAATCTGATATTATCTTATATTAGAATAATATCGTTATTCATAATTTTCGGTAATTAGGAAAGGTTTTGGCACATCGCGTCTCATTAACTTTATTATTTGATTTTATATGTTGGAAAAATTTTAGGCATTTACGCAATTTAGCCCACCTCCCGCCTTAGTATAATTTGCATAATAAGCAGCCACAAAAATCTTCTTTTATATTTACTTTTCGTTTTTTTATCAAAGCTTAACCTCACTTCTTTAACAGCTATAATTATTTGTCCGAATAATTTGCCGCACCCGCGTTCATCTATACTTTAGCTCGTTTGTGTCACATTTTACTTATTATCTTTTAATGTTTCTACTTAGTACCTCAATTTACTTCATTCTTGTTACCATTTAGCCATTTTAATAAGAGATACAAAAATTTAAACTTTACTTGCAGTTCATTTTCGCAGTCATTTTACCATATAACGAATTTAACCCGGTATTAACGCTCCCTTTTTTACTTATTAACGCTTAACATTTTATCTATTAATACTATTTATGTAATTAATTAAAATTCAGTTCATTTTCGCAGTATTTTTACCATGTAACGAATTTAACCTGATATTAACGCTCCCTTTTTTACTTATTAACGCTTAACATTTTATTAGTTAATACCTACCATTTATGTATCAAATCCAAGACGGTTAATTAGCTCTCAGCTATACCCTTAGAATTCTTTAAATATGAAGATTATAACTTGAAATACTTTTTAGATAAGCTTTCTACTAAATACCTTTACTTGTACCAAATTAGAAGTCATTTTACCGTATAATGAATTTAACCTGATATTAACGCTCCCTTTTTTACTTATTAACGCTTAACATTAATACTATTAACGCTTAACATTAATACTATTTATGTAATTACTTCGAGACATTTAATAGGTTCTCTGCTATGCTCTCAAATTTCCTTAAATCTGAAAATTCTAACTTGAAATACTTTTAGATATGCTTTCTACTAAATTCCTACACTTGTACTAAATTCAGTTCATTTTCGCAGTCGTTTTACCATATAACGAATTTAACCTGATATTAACGCTCCCTTTTTTACTTATTAACGCTTAACATTTTATCTATTAATACTATTTATGTAATTAGTCCGAGACGTTTAATTAGCTCTGAGCTATACTCTTAGAATTCCTTATTACGAAGATTCTAACTTTAAATACGTTGTAGATACGCTTTCTACTAAATACCCATACTTGTTCATTTTCGCAATCATTTTCCAGGTAGTAACCAAAATTTAACCTTATATTGACGCACTAAAACATTTTAACTATTATGACTGTAAATAATTCATCACGTTTGATTTTCTTACATAAGTTATACTTGTGAATTTTAAGACGTTTTGACTTTTTCCACTCAATACTCAATAATAACACTGATACCAACTCTTGGAACCATTTTACCATGCTGTGCTTTGTTCATTAACGCTTAACTTTTTAACAAGTATTACTTTTTGTGTAAATCATTCGACACGTTTGATTTGGTTTCAATTAGACTTTAACTGTTTTTAAATATCAACACTTTAGCATTTAAAACATTTTACTCTTTCTACTCAGTATCTTGTACAAATTCAGTTCATTTTCGCAACCATTTTACTATTCTGTGTTTTTTTTATAAACGCTTCAATTTTTAACAGAAAATAGTTTTGTTTGCGTAAATAACTCTCGCTTGATTACCTTTTAGTTATATTCTTTAACAGCTATAATTACTTGTGCGAATAATTTGCCACACCCGCATTCAACTATACTATAGCTCGTTTGTGCCACATTTTACTTATTATCGATTAATGTTTCTACTTAATACCTCAATTTACTTCATTCTGGTTACCATTTAGCCATTTTAATAAGGGATACAAAAATTTAATCTTATATGATGACGCTAGCTCTTACATACCTACTCAACGTTACTACCAAACATTATAGTTTATTACGTTCTACTTTGCTATATTCAATAACTGTTCTCGAATCAAATTAAGTTCATTTTCGCAATCATTCAATCATATTAACATGTACAGTTATTACTATTATAATTATACTGATTTTTTTGTCTTTAACACTCACACGAAGATTTTTTTATTTGTGTAATTAAATTCACCTGCTTGATCTGCTTTTATTATAATTTAGAATATTTTAAATATTAACCTTTTAGCTTTTAACCCTTTTACTTCTATTTTAATATCTACTAACAAAACTCAGATTATCTTCCCAACAATTTAACCATATAAGAATTATACCTCTTTTTTATTAACGCTTAACCTTTAACAACTGTTATTATTGGTGTAAATAATTTGACACGTTTGATCTTTAAATATAATTTAGATTATTTGTAATACAAACATTATAAGTTTACCCTTTACTGCTACTCTATTCAATACATCTATGAAATTTGTAACAAATCATTTTATCATGCGCCAGAAATCTAATGTCATATTGTCTTTGTTATTACCGCTTAACTTTTTAACACGTACCTAATAATATTTATGTAGTTAACTTGTAAAAGAATCTGACATATTAATGCTTCATTTTTTTAACTTTAAACTTTTTACTTCGTTCGACACGTTTTACTTCATTTCAATTATATCTGAAGACTTTTTAAATATCAACGTTCTAATTTTTAATAACCTTTATGGTCTCTATTTAATTATACTATTGCCATATTCAGTTCATTTTCGAAGTCATTTTACCATATATCGAATTTAACCTGATATTAACGCTTCCTTTTGTACTTATTAACGCTTAACATTTTATCAATTATTACTATTTATGTAATTAGTCCGAGACTTTTAATTAGCTCTCAGCTATACTCTTAGAATTCCTTAAATATGAAGATTCTAACTAAAATACTTTTTAGATATGCTTTCTACTAAATACCTATGCTTGTACCAAATTCAGTTCATTTTCACAGTCATTTTAACACGTAACGAATTTTACCTGATATTAACGCTCTCCTTTTTTACTTATTAACGCTTAACATTTTATCTATTAATTATCTTACTATTTTTATTTATGTAATTAGTCCGAGATGTTTAATTAGCCCTCAGCTATACACTTAGAATTCCTTAAATATGAAAATTGTGACTTTAAATACTTATATAATTTTTAGATACGCTTTCTACTAAATACCTATCAAATTTAGTTCATTTTCGCAGTCATTTTACCATATAACGAATTTAGCCTGATATTAACGCTCCCATTTTAATTTATTAACGCTTAACATTTTATCTATTAATACTATTTATGTAATTAATTAAAATTCAGTTCATTTTCGCAGTCATTTTACCATGTAACGAATTTAACCTGATATTAATGCTCTCTTTTTTACTTATTAACGCCTAACATTTTATATTAATAATATTTATGTAATTAATTAAAATTCAGTTCATTTTCGCAGTCATTTTACCATGTAGCGAATTTAACCTGATATTAACGCTTACTGTTTTACTTATTACCGCTTAACATTTTATCTATTAATACTATTTATGTAATTAATTAAAATTCAGTTCATTTTCGCAGTCATTTTACCATGTGGCGAATTTAACCTGATCTTAATGCTGTCTTTTTTCCTTATTAATGCTTAACATTTTATCTATTAATACTATTTATGTAATTAATTAAAATTCAGTTCATTTTCGCAGTCATTTTACCATGTAACGAATTTAACCTGATAGTAATGCTTTCTTTTTTACTTATTAACGCTTAACATTTTATATTAATAATATTTATGTAATTAATTAAAATTCAGTTCATTTTCGCAGTCATTTTACTATGTAGCGAATTTAACCTGATATTAACGCTAACTGTTTTACTTATTACCGCTTAACATTTTATCTATTAATATTATTTATGTAATTAATTAAAATTCAGTTCATTTTCGCAGTCATTTTACCATGTGGCGAATTTAACCTGATATTAATGCTGTCTTTTTTACTTATTAACGCTTAACATTTAATCTATTAATACAATTTATGTAATTAATTAAAATTCAGTTCATTTTCGCAGTCATTTTAACACGTAACGAATTTAACCTGATATTAACGCTCCCTTTTTTACTTATTAACCCTTAACATTTTATCTATTAATACAATTTATGTAATTAATTAAAATTCAGTTCATTTTCGCTGTCATTTTACCATGTAACGAATTTAACCTGATATTAAGGCTAACTGTTTTACTTATTACCGCTTAACATTTTATCTATTAATATTATTTATGTAATTAATTAAAATTCAGTTCATTTTCGCAGTCATTTTACCATGTAACGAATTTAACCTGATATTAATGCTCCCTTTTTTACTTATTAACGCTTAACATTTAATCTATTAATACAATTTATGTAATTAATTAAAATTCAGTTCATTTTCGCAGTCATTTTACCATGTAACGAATTTAACCTGATATTAATGCTCTCTTTTTTACTTATTAACGCTTAGCATTTTATATTAATAATATTTATGTAATTAATTAAAATTCAGTTCATTTTCGCAGTCATTTTACCATGTAGCGAATTTAACCTGATATTAACGCGAACTGTTTTACTTATTACCGCTTAACATTTTATCTATTAATATTATTTATGAAATTAATTAAAATTCAGTTCATTTTCGCAGTCATTTTACCATGTAACGAATTTAACCTGATATTAATGCTCCCTTTTTTACTTATTAACGCTTAACATTTAATCTATTTAGACAATTTATGTAATGAATTAAAATTCAGTTCATTTTCGCAGTCATTTTAACACGTAACGAATTTAACCTGATATTAACGCTCCCTTTTTTACTTATTAACCCTTAACATTTTATCTATTAATACAATTTATGTAGTTAATTAAAATTCAGTTCATTTTCGCTGTCATTTTACCATGTAACGAATTTAACCTGGTCTTAACGGTCCCTCTCTTACTTATTAACGCTTAACATTTTATAAAATAGTACCATTTATGTATCAAATCCAAGACGTTTAATTAGATACCCTTAGAATTCCTTAAATATCATTTTACCATTTATTTAACCTCATATTTTTTTTGAAGGACGTAGCTGGCGCCGAGGCTAACCAGAACAAGGGGCCCTTCAGAAATCTGTTTGTAGTGTTTGTGTACCTCTTGGAACTGCTTTTGGCATTACTTCAGGAGGCAAGATTTATCAGTTGTTGTGATGTATTTATCTCTTTTGCTCTTCTGAGGTACATCCACCCATTCCCTTAAGAAGGGTTTAGGTGGTCCCCTCTTCTCTTCCGTCTTTCTCCTTAGTTTGCAAGATTTTTACTTCAGATAAGGGCTACGTTGTTTCAGTTCTTTTTCATTCTGGCCCTTGGTTTCTTTCTTCTGCCTCTTTAATATTTATTACCTTTCTGATCATCCCATTTACGTCTTGCCATATCTCTTCACTCTTCATCATCAGGTCCACGAAGATTTCTGGTGTCAACCCGCACCCAATCTTGCACTCAGTTTCCGTCCGAATTTCTTGCCATCTCTTACATTCAAAAATAGCGTGTTCAGCGCTATCCGTTTCTCCGCACTGCATGCACTGATCTGTGTTTCGCAGCTTGAATCTGTGCAGGTATTCTCCGATGCAACCGTCTCCGCTTAAGGCTTGCGTGAGGTAATAATCTACCTCTCCATGCTTCCTGTTTATCCATTTTTGCAGATCCCTTATAAGTCTCTTACACCACGATGCTTTGCCGTTGCTTTGAGTCCATCTCTCCAACCATTCCACCATGTCTCCCCTTTTTATTTCCGCTCTTTCCTCCATATCTTTGTGTATTTTTACTCTTTCTCGAATCATAAGGTCTATTGGTAGGGTTCCCGTGATCGCCAATACCACCTCCGTCGATATTGTGCGGTATGCACTGCATACTTTTATCACTATTCTTCTTTGGCACATTTCTAATATTCTTCTGATAAATTTCTTTTCTACCGCTTTACCCCACACCGGCGCGGCATACAGTATTATTGAGTACACCACCGATGCCAACACCATCCTCTTGCTGGCCTTTGGACCTCCTATGTTTGGCATGACTCTGCTAAGCGCGGCTATTGTTTTCTCGGCCTTCTTACATGTGTTTATTACATGGTTTTTCATCCCGTTGTTCCTGCTAAAGGTAACTCCAAGGTATTTAATGCTATCTTTACTACATATATTTTTTCCATTTAGTTCCAACGTTATCTGTTTTACTTTATTTCTTCCTTCCAGGATTATCACTTCTGTTTTCTCAAGTGCCAGCTGGAGTCCTATCCTTTCTATCTCCCTAGATATCCGGGCGATTGCTAGGTTTGCCTTTAGTATTAGTGTTGCTTCCCTCTTATCTTCCACCAATATTGCGGTATCATCGGCGTATCCTATAACTTCCACTCCCGTTGGCACCTCCATCCTTACAGCTTTATCATAATAGATATTCCAGAGGAGCGGACCCATTACTGATCCCTGCGGAACTCCCATTGTCATGTCCAGCTCTCTTGCCCCCACTATTAGCTTCCTGTTGTTTAGATAACTGCCGATTATCCTTCTTAGGTACCCACTTATCCCCCTTTCTTTCATTTCTTGCATAATATAGTTCCACCTGGCTGTGTTAAAAGCATTTGCTATATCCAGTGTTATAAGTATACATAAACTCCTATTTGCATACGTGCTTAGTTTAATGTTTTCAATCCTGTCTCTAATCCTGACCATTGCGTCCACAGTTGACCTCTTTTTCCTAAACCCGTATTGGTTACCTGATATTAACGCTCCCTTTTTTACTTATTAACGCTTAACATTTTATGTATTAATACTATTTATGTAATTAGTCCGAGACGTTTAGTTAGCTCTCAGCTTTGCTCTTAGAATTCCTTAGATACGAAGATTCTAACTTTAAATACGTTTTAGATATGCTTTCTACTAAATACCCATACTTGTTCATTTTCGCAACCATTTTCCAGGTAGTAACCAAAATTTAACCTTATATTGACGCACTTATCTTAGCGCGTAACATGTTAACTATTATGACTGTTTGTAAATAATTCACCACGTTTGATTTTCTTACATAAATTATACTAAATATCAACATTATGATTTTTAAGACCTTTTTGACTTTTTCCACTCAATACTAACCAACTAAGACCAATAATACCAACTCTCGCAACCATTTTACCATGCTATGCTTTTTTCATTAACGCCTAACCTTTTAACAAGTATTACTATTTGTGTAAATCATTTGACGTTTGATTTTTTTTCCATTACACTTTAACTGTTTTTAAATATCAACACTTTAACATTTAAAACATTTTACTCTTTTTACTCGTATCTTCACTTGTACAAATTCAGTTCATTTTCGCAACCATTTTACAATTATGTGGTTTTTTTTAGAAACGCTTTAATCCATTCAACAGAAAATATTGCTATAAACAACTCACGCTTGATTACCTTCTAGTTATATTTTTTAATAACATTTACTATTAATATTTTACCTTCTTATCCAATATCTTTTACCCACTTTAGGTTATTGTCGCAATCATTTTACTATATTTACAATAAAGATCTAACCTCTTTTTGACCCTCCTATTTTATTATTAAACCTTTACTTTTAACAAGTATTGTTTTTTTTTTGTGTAATTAATTTGACAGGTTTGAATTTCTCTCAATTATTTCTTTAAAATATAAACATTTCCATTTTTTAACGGTTACATTTTTTACCAAGTATTGCTATTTGCGTAATAGGTTCGAGAATTTGATTTACTTTAAATTATACTTTTTGAACATTTTGAATATGAAACAATTTTAATGTTTTGTATTAGATATTTATCCTTTTACCATTGAGCTTAGTTCATTTTACCATGTAACCAGAATTTAAGCTAATACTGATGCTCTCTTTTTATTTTTTAACGGTTAACTTTTGACAAGTAGTATTTCTATTTGTAAATAATTTGACACATTTCATTGGCTCTTGCTGACTTAATTTTTACGTACTTTCATTTTTTATATTTATTCAATATATTTTAGTTTTTTACTCAATATTTCCACTTGTAACAAATTTAGTTCATTTTCACAACCATTTTACCCTGTAACAAGGCCCTAACCTTCTATTGTGTTCTTTTTATTAACGCTAAGTTTTAAACAAAAAATATTTGTGTAAATAACTCGACACCCTTAACATTCAATAATACTTTTTTATCGACATTTTAACTGTTATCATTAAAGTGTTTTAACCATATAAATTGTACCCAAATAAGACCATTTTAGCATGTAAAACTTTTTTTTAAATAAACATTTTAACACTTAATATCTCTTAGTTTTTACTTCCCTCTACTACTTTTAACAAGAACCTGACCTCATACTGGCGCTTCATTTTTTTTAAACACTTTACTAAGTATTATTATTATTCGAAACGTTTGATTTGCTTTCAATTATACTTTTAAAAATTTTTCGATACTAACGTTTTAAGTTAAGTAATATTTTTATGTTGACACTTATCCCATATTTAGCGTATGTTCCTAACCATTTTACCATGAACAAAAATCCAACCTCATTGGTTGGGTTGGGTTATTATTTAACCTTTTTAACAAATATTATTTCTGTAATTAATTCGACAAGTCCGAGTTGTTTTTAAATATGCTTTTAAAATTTTGTTAGTTCTAACATTCTAACTTTAAAAATATGAATTCATTTTTTTAAATATATGTGCTTAAGTTTTTAATATTCCTAATTTTATAGAATGATTCTATCTTTGCCCCATTTATTTTTGAAACCATTTAGCAACCTAAAATTATAGACCCTTAACGGAAATCTTGAAGTTTACGTACTCCTAATTACATATCTAATTAGTTCACTACATACGATTGGTTTATAACATACTTAATTGCTACCTTCTTTATATTTTGGTTTTAACTTTTATTACTTCTTACTGTAACCCAATATCTACATCTGTCTCAATCCTGTAAAAGAAGCTTTCTTTGAATTGAGTTTCAGAATTTTTTTCAATATTATCCTTTTTAAAAAATTTTAATTACCTTTTTATTTTTAGAATCGTTTTTGTAAAATTTTTAGAATTTGAAGTTTTGTATATTTTATTTTACATTTCGATATTTTATTTAAAGAGTGCGACGACTATTAGGTCTACAGATTTGCCATTCGAGATGAAATCTAAAAATTTGCACTTTTTTATAAATTTTGATTTTCACTTATCATACAATGTTTTCTGGCGCAGTTTTATCCCACCTCCCACCTCTATACATATATTTGTGTTATCTAACCGCGTTTTGCCGATTCGCTTTTTTTCATTAACGCTTAACTTTTAACAAGTATTATTTTTTGTGTAAGTAATCGGACACGTTTAATTTTCTTTCAGTTATTTTTTTAATAATGCATCAATCGTTTTTAAATAACGCTTTTTATTTTCGCAACCATTTTACCCTGTAACAGAGACATGTGTGTACTCATTACGGCTCAAATTTTTAACCAAAAAATAAATATGGTTTGTAAAAAAAATTTAACACGGGACATTTGCTTTAATTACATTATTTTTATCGACATTTCAACTGTTAATACATTAAACTTTAACAAACCTAATTTAAATCATTGTCATTTTACCATACGGATACCAAAAATCTAACCTCGTACTGCTGGCGCGTTTTTCTTTTCTATTACGCTTAACTTTTAACAAGTATTAATATTTGTGTAAGTAATGCGACACGTTTGATTTCCTTGCAGTCACTTTTTTTTAATAATACCTTAATCCTTTTTAAATAACATTTTTTATTTTCGCAACCATTTTACCCTTGTACAGAGACTTTTGTGTTCTTATTACTGCTCAAGTTTTTACCAAGAAAATATCGTTTGTGTAAATAATTTAACACGGTTCATTTGCTTTAATTACATTTTTTATCGACATTTCAACTGCTAGTTCATTTAGCTTTAACAAAGGTAATTTAAATTATTGTCGCAATCATTCTACCATGCGGATAACAAAAATCTAACGGCTTATTGCCGGTTCGTTTTTTTTTTCTATTAACGCTTAACTTTAACAAGTATTATTATTTGTGTACGTAGTTTCTTTTCAGTTATTTTTTTGATACTGCTTCAATCGTTTTTCAACAACACTTTTTATTTTCGCAACCATTTTACCGTGCCAAAGAGACCTGGAGTGGCACTCTATATGAAAAATAGCGATAGCGATCTTTGCAAATTCCTACCTGTAACACTGTTCGGTAAGTTTCGAAGTACACTGTTCGGTAAGTCTCGAAGTAGGCCGATATAGCAACAACTTACGTAGCGAAAGCGATAGCTCGAGAGGTGTCTCCTCGAAAGCGACGTAATTTTATTTCTTTTTACCTTTAGCTAAAGTCGTTTTGTCTCTCTTGTGCAATTAATATAAACATAGCCTAAAACTATTTGAAGATTTCTTTTATTGTTGTTATTAGTAATGCAAAAATTATATTTACTATGAGAAACCGGGCTAATATTTCCGGGATTACGGGACAAAAAGCAAATACAGCTCAGTGGGCCGTTTTTAGTTGATTTTTTAATTGCTCATCCCGAAATGGTAACGCACAGTTTTACAGGAATTAGTGGAAGAGAAAATTAAAGGAGATTGTGGGATGAAATATTTTCCCAAATAAACAGCATGAGTTATGAGTCTAAATCCATGGATAAGTGGATTGAAGTAAGTATAACGTAGCACTTTATTATTAGTCTTATCTTTTTTTGATACTAGAAACAGAAACAATAAACAATTCAATTAAGGTTAGGTTGGTTTGGTAAAAAATATATGTTTTAGAACGGACTATACAGTATTCTTTGTCATGTTATCTTTATTTTGCCAATAAAGAAATGCTTATACAGTACTTAGTATCAAAGCGATAGATTCTTTATCTCATTCGATTCGCTATCTCTATTTTGGAAAGTTACCGAGTCCCACTCCTGTGTTTTTCTTAGGCTCAAATTTTTAACAAAAGCATATTATAGTTTGTGTAAATAATTTAACACGGTCCATCATTTTAACAGACACCTGTGTGTTCTTATTACCGTATAACGGGGCTATTTTAGAAATGCGGGGTTATTTTGGAAATCGGGATTCTTAAGTAATTACGGCAACACCGCTAATACACGGACCTGTACTTCATCTCCCACCACAGTACTTGTCACGGACACCCCGCCGACCGTCTTGGAAGGGATTTTGTCTCGATGCAAGTAGGTGTTGCTTTTACTTTGTCACCGGAAAAAAAGGCGCGAAAATTGCAAAAATTTATAGCGGTCGAACTTTTATTCATACAATGCTATAGGAGTAAACCAGGTAAGTAAAAATTTCAGGAAAAATTAGTGTATATGTTGATATTATTTGGTGAAAATATAGTGACCGTTATGTGAGTGCAAAAAAAATTACCGACGTTTTTGAAGACCGGGGCTACTTTGGACGACGGGTTTTTTATATCCAAAATAACCCCGGTATCCAAAATAACCCCGATGTTTAAAAGAATCTAAGAAAAACAGGTATTATTTAAAAGGCAGGGGAACCTTAAGTGTTTCTATTTATGTTTTAGGAAAAAAATGGTACGCACATACAAAAAAACATTATGCCATGTACGAAATGGTAAGAACTATGTACCCTATAAGAGTTATACAGAAGACGCATTGCAAAATGCAATAAAGGCTGTGCAAACTAAAAGCCTATCACTAGATGATGCTGCAAAGAAATATAGGATACCTAGGTCTACTTTGGCTTTAAGGGCAAAGAAAAAGAGCACATATGCAACTTCAGGTAGACCCTGTCTGCTCACAGCGAATGAGGAAGATGTATTTGTTCAGCACTTGAGCACGGTATCTTCCTGGGGCTTTCCTTTCGACCTACTGGACTTGCGGTTATTAGTAAAATCTTACCTAGATAAAAAAGGAGTTAATGAGCAAAGATTAAAAAATAATCTTCCAGGTGCAGATTGGGCTGCAAGTTTCATTAAAAGGCACAAGGAGGAAATATCAAATAGATTATCGGCAAATATTTCAACGAAAAGGGCAGTGATGAATAGACAAAAACTGGATGTCTTTTTTGATAATGCTAAGGATATTTTTAGTAGGACAGACCCATCACTTATAATCAACTTCGACGAAACTAATTTGACAGACAACCCCGGAGCCAAGAAATTTATATTCAAAAGGGGCACGAAGTATCCTGAAAGAGTGGTAAATTCTACAAAAACGGCGATAAGTTTGATGTACGCTGGAACAGCTAATGGTCAGCTCTTACCAGTATACGTGGTATATAAAGCAGAACACATGTGGAACACCTGGACTCAAGGTGGACCTCCAGACGCAAGATACAATCGTTCTAAGAGTGGATGGTTCGACTCAGTTTGTTTTGAAAATTGGTTTTACTCTATTATTGTTGTACCATTTGTTAGAGGCAAAGATGGCCCAAAGGTAATACGTAAATATACCTATCGCTTTTTACTTTACTATCTACCTACCTACCTACCTAGGTAGGTAGGTAGGTAGGTAGGTACATAGCTACTAATAACATTTTTGTTTGCAGATTTTGGTTGGAGACAACTTGTCTTCTCATTTTTCCGCTGACGTTTTAAAAACATGCCAAGAAATGGACATTTCATTTGTGTGCCTTCCAACTAATTCCACGCATATAATGCAGCCTCTTGATGTGGCATTTTGTGCTCCCCTGAAAAAATATTAGCGGGACATTTTGACGCAATGGAAGAAAACAGAGGGGCGTAAAATGTCTACGCTGTCTAAGGATACTTTCCCTCAGCTTTTACTCAAACTTCATAATAAATTAGTGCAAAATGGAAAGGGGGCTCAGAACCTAATATCGGGGTTTCGAAAAACTGGACTGTTCCCATTTGACCCATCACAGCCAAAGCGGCGATTACCTCCTGATCAAGCTGAGGCAGAAACTGAAAACACTCCTTCTCTGGTCTCTAATGCCGTTGTTGATATGCTGACTGAAATGAGAGGTTCCTCAGAAATAACAGTGCAAGCCCCAAGAAGAAAGAAGGTCATTGTTGAGCCCGGGAAGAGTGTGTCGGCTAGTGATGTGGCTTCCACTAGTTTTGCACCTAAAACCATATTGGTTAAAAAAACTAAGCCAAAGAAAAGAAAAATTAACGTGGAAGAAGAGACTGGTGATTCAGATTGCTCGCTCAGGTTTCCAAATCACGATTTACTACCACTGAAGAGAAAAAATAGACATGAACATGAAGAGACTGTTGATTTCGACGGTTCAATGAAAAGTTTTGACAGTGATGAATTGCCCTTACTTCCCCTTCCAGATTCTAGTGACACTGATGATAGTGATGAATTACCGCTTATTCATTTAATAAAAAATACAAAGGATTCGGTTGTTGTCGAGGAAGGCAGCAGTGAAATTTTACCCACTTATCTCCAAAAAATGTTATCAGTCGAAGAACCAGTTGTAGATGACTGGGTTGTAGTACAATATGAAAGGAAAAATGTCCCTTGCCATTTTGTTGGCAAAATTGTTTCTGTTGATTTTGATACTGACAATCCTTATAAAATAGATTTTTTAAAAAAATCAAATCGAACCGACTGTTTTTTTATTCCTTTTGAAAAAGATGAAGACCATATTGCTGCAGATAAAATTCTGAAAATATTGAAGGACCCTGTAAGAGATGGACAAGCCAAACGAAGAATATTTTACAGATTTACTGAGGACTTGTCTTGTTTTAATTTTAGTTTCTAATTAATGTTCCTATTTTGTTAAGATTTAACGTTTTCTAGTTCGTTACCATTGATTCTTTTGATGTTTGAACATTGCACATATTATTATTATGTAGGCATTATCAATATTATTTTGTTAAAGTTCCTATTAGAAATGTAGATTTATTAGTACAAAGAAATAATGGCGTATTTTTGTTTTTTCGTTCATTTTGCAAATAAAATCAGTAAAAACTTAAATAGATGCGATTTTTTGATATAATTGATGATTTTTTTTTCATATATAAAACATATATTGAATCTAAAATAACCCCACGTACGGAGCAATGGTATATACATCGTATTTACCAACATTCCAAAATATCCCCGACCGGCGGGGCTATTTTAGACAGCCTTTAAAAAAAATATATAAGAGGTCATATGATGGTAGGGCCAATTTTTTTTATAGGTAATGATTTCTTACCTATAGACCTATTACAGGCCATTCACAGAATAATGGATTTCCAATTCCTGTTTCTTGAATATCAAAAATACTACCTAAAAAGTCTAGAATAGCCCCGTTATACGGTACGGCTCAAATTTTAAACCAAAAAACATTACCGTTTGTGTAAATAATTTAACAGAGTTCATTTGCTTTAATTACACTCATTTATTGACATTTTCAGCTGTTAATCCATTTACCTTTAACAAGCCTAATTTAAATCTTTGCCGCAATCATTTTACCATACGGATAACAAAAATCTAACCTCTTTATGCCGGTTCATTTTTATTTATTAACGCCTAATTTTTAGCAAGTATTATTATTTGTGTAAGGAATATGACACGCTTAATTTCTTTTCAGGTATATTTTCTAATAATGATTTAATCGTTTTTAAATAACGCTTTTAGTTTTGAAACCATTTTACCTGTAACAGAGACGTCCGTATTTTTATTACGGCTCAAAATTTAATCATTAATCATTTTACCATACGGATAACAAAAATCTAATATCTTATTGTCGCTTCGTTTTTTTTTTTTTCATTAGCGCTTACCTTTTAACAAGAATTATTGTTTGTGTAAGTAATGGGACACGTTTAATTACATTTCAGTTATTTTTTTAATAATGCTTCAATAGTTTTTAAATAACGCTTTTTATTTTCGCAACCATTTTACCCTGTAACTGACTTGTATGTTCTTATTTACCGCTCAAATTTTTAACAAAAAAATATTATCGCTTATGTAAATAATTTATCACGGTTCATTTGCCTTAATTACATTTCTTATCGACATTTCAACTGTTAGTTTATTTAACTTTAACAAACCTAGTTTAAATCATTATCATAATCGTTCCACCATACGGGTAACAAAAATCTAACCTCTTATTGCCGATTCGTTTTTTTTTTTCATTAACGCTTAACTTTTAACAAGAATTATTATTTGTGTAAGTAATGGGACACGTTTAACTGCCTTTCAGTTATTTTTTTAATAATGCTTCAATCGTTTTTAAATAACGCTTTTTATTTAACAAAAATCTAACCTCTTATTGCCGCTTCGTTTTTTTTTTCATTAACGCTTAACTTTTAACAAGAATTATTATTTGTGTAAGTAATGGGACACATTTAATTGCCTCTCAGTTATTTTTTTAATAATGCTTCAATCGTTTTTAAATATCGCTTTATATTTTCGCAACCATTTTACCCTGTAACAGACTTGCGTGTTCTTATTACTGCTCAAATTTTTATTTATTTGCTTTTATTACATTTTTTATCGACATTTCAACTGTTAATAAATTTAACTTTAAAAATCCTAATTTAAATCATTGTCGCAATCATTTTACCATACGGATAACGAAAACCTAACCTCTTTTTGCCGGTTCATCTTTTTTCTATTAACTCTTAACTTTTAACAACTTTTATTATTTATGTAAGTTATGCGACTCGTTTAATTTCCTTTCAGTTATTTTTTTAATTATGCTTCAATTCAGTTCAAACAATGCTTTTTAGTTTCAAAACCATTTTACCCTGTAACAGAGACCTGTGTGTTCTTATTACGGCTCAAATTTCAATTATTTTTTTAATAATGCTTCAATCGTTTTTAAATAACGCATTTTATTTTCGCAAACATTTTACCCTGTAACAGAGACTTGTGTGCTCTTATTACCGCTCAAATTTTTAACAAAAACATATTATCGTTTATGTAAATAATTATAATTTAACACGGTTCATTTGCTTTAATTACATTTTTCTTCGTCATTTCAATTTTTAACACAATTTAACTTTAACAAACCTAGTTTAAATCATTATCACCATCGTTCTACCATACAGGTAACAACAATCTAATCTATTATTGCCGCTTCTTTCTTTTTCTATTAACGCTTCACTTTTAACAAGTATTATTATTTGTGTAAGTATAATGCGACACGTTTAATTTTCTTTCAGTTATTTTTTTTTAATAATAATTTTTATTTTCGCAACCATTTTACCCTGTAACAGAGACTTGTGTGTTTTTATTAATGTTCAAATTTTTAACAAAAAATATTAACGTTTGTGTAAATAATTTAACAGGTTCATTTGCCTTAATTACATGTTTTCATCGACATTTTAACTGTTAGTCCATTTAACTTTAATAAACGTAATTTAAATCATTGTTGCAATCATTTTACCATACGGATAACAGAAATCTAACCTCTTATTGCCGCTTCGATTTTTTTTTCATTAAAGCTTACCTTTTAACAAGAATTATTATTTGTGTAAGTAATGGGACACGTTTAATTGCCTTTCAGTAATTTTTTCAATAATGCTTCAATCGTTGTTAAATAATGCCTTTTATTTTCGCAACCATTTTACACTGTAACAGAGTGTGTGGTGTGTTCTTATTACCGCTCAAATTTTTGACAAAAAAATATTATCGCTTATGCAAATAATTTAACACGGTTCATTTGCTTTAATTACATTTTTTATCGACATTTCAACTAATTTATTTAACTTTAACAAACCTAGTTTAAATCATTATCACTTATTTGTGTAGGTAATGGGACACGTTTAAATGCCTTTCAGATCTTTTTTTAATAATGCTTCAATAACGGTTTATATTTTCGCAGCCATTTTACCCTGTCACAGAGACTTGTGTGTACTTATTATCGCTCAAAATTTTAACAAAAAAATATTATCGTTTATGAAAATAATTTAGCATGGTTCATTTGCTTTAATTACATTTTTTATCGACATTTCAACTGTTAGTTTATTTAACTTTAACAAACCTAGTTTAAATCATTATCACAATCGTTCTACCATACGGATAACAAAAATCTAACCTCTTATTGCCGGTTCGTTTTTTTTTCTATTAACGCTTCACTTTTAACAAGTATTATTATTTGTGTAAGTAATGCGACACGTTTAATTTTCTTTCAGTTATTTTTTTTTAATAATTCTTCAATCGTTTTTAAATAATAATTTTTATTTTCGCAACCATTTTACCCGGTAACAGAGACTTGTGTGTTCTTATTAATGTTCAAATTTTTACCAAAAAATATTATCGTTCGTGTAAATAATTTATCACGGTTCATTTGCCTTAATTACATGTTTTTATCGACATTTTAACTGTTAGTCCATTTAACTTTAACAAACGTAATTTAAATCATTGTCGCAATCGTTTTACCATACGGATAACAAAAATCTAACCTCTTATTGCCGCTTCGTTTTTTTTTTCATTAACGCTTACCTTTTAACAAGAATTATTATTTGTGCAAGTAATGGGACACGTTTAATTGCCTTTCAGATATTTTTTTAACAATGCTTCAATCGTTTTTAAATAATAATTTTTATTTTCGCAACCATTTTACCCTGTAACAGAGACTTGTGTGTTCTTATTAATGTTCAAATTTTGACCAAAAAATATTATAGTTTGTGTAAATAATTTAACATTCATTTGCCTTAATTAAATCATTGTCGCAATCATTTTACCATACGGATATCAAAAATCTAACCTCTTTTTGCCGTTTCGTTTTTTTTTTTTCATTAACGCTTACCTTTTAACAAGAATTATTATTTGTGTAAGTAATGGGACACGTTTAATTGCCTTTCAGTTACTTTTTTAATAATGCTTCAATCGTTTTTAAATAACGCCTTTTATTTTCGCAACCATTTTACCCTGTAACAGAGACTTGTGTATTCTTATTACCGCTCAAATTTTTAACAAAAAATATTATCGCTTATGTAAATAATTTAACACAGTTCATTTTTTGTCGACATTTCAACTGTTAGTTTATTTAACTTTAACAAACCTAGTTTAAATCATTATCACAATCGTTCTACCATACGGGTAACAAAAATCTAACCTCTTATTGCCGCTTCGATTTTTTTTTCATTAACGCTTCACTTTTAACAAGTATTATTATTTGTGTAAGTAAGGCGACACGTTTAATTTTCTTTCAGTTATTTTTTTTAATAATGCTTCAATCGTTTTTAAATAATACGTTTTATTTTCGCAGCCATTTTACCCTATAACAGAGACTTGTGTGTTCTTATTAATGCTCAAATTTTTAACAAAAAATATTATGGTTAGTGTAAATAATTTAACACGGTTCATTTGCCTTAATTACATGTTTTTATCAACATTTTAACTGTTAGTCCATTTAACTTTAACAAACGTAATTTAAATCATTGTCGCAATCATTTTACCATACGGATCTCTTATTGCCGCTTCGTTTTTTTTTTTTCATTAATGCTTACCTTTTAACAAGAATTATTATTTATGTAAGTAATGGGGCACGTTTAATTGCCTTTCAGTTATTTTTTTAATAATGCTTCAATCGTTTTTAAATTAACGCTTTTTATTTTCGCAGCCATTTTACCCTGTAACAGAGACTTGTGTGTTCTTATTAATGCTCAAATTTTTAACAAAAAATATTATGGTTTGTGTAAATAACTTAACACGGTTCATTTGCTTTAATTACATTTTTTATCCACATTTTAACTGTTAGTTTATTTAACTTTAACAAACCTTGTTTAAATCATTATCACAATCGTTCTACCATACGGGTAACAAAAATCTAACCTCTTATTGCCGCTTCGTTTTTTTTTTTCATTAACGCTTAACTTTTAACAAGAATTATTATTTGTGTAAGTAATGGGACACGTTTAATTGCCTTTCAGTTATTTTTTAATAATGTTTCAATTGTTTTTCAATAACGCTTTTTATTTTCGCAACCATTTTACCCTGTAACAGAGACTTGTGTGTACTTATTACTACTCAAATTTTTAACAAAAAAATATTATCGTTTATGTAAATAATTTAACACGGTTCATTTGCTTTAATTTCATTTTTTATCGACATTTCAACTGTTAGTTTATTTAACTTTAACAAACCTAGTTTAAATCATTATCACAATCGTTCTACCATACGGATAACAAAAATCCAACCTCTTATTGCCGGTTCGTTTTTTTTTTTCTATTAACGCCTCACTTTTAACAAGAATTATTATTTGTGTAAGTAATACGACACGTTTAATTTTCTTTTCAGTTATTTTTTTTTAATAATGCTTCAATCGTTTGTAAATAATACTTTTTATCTTCGCAACCATTTTACCCTGTAACAGAGACTTGTGTGTTTTTATTAATGCTCAAATTTTTAACAAAAAATATTATGGTTTGTGTAAATAATTTAACACAGTTCATTTGCCTTAATTACATGTTTTTATCGACATTTTAACTGTTAGTCCATTTAACTTTAACAAACGTAATTTAAATCATTGTCGCAATCACTTTACCATACGGATAACAAAAATCTAACCTCTTATTGCCGCTTCGTTTTTTTTTTTCACTAAAGCTTACCTTTTAACAAGAATTATTATTTGTGTAATTAATGGGACACGTTTAATTGCCTTTCAGTTTTTTTTAATAAAGCTTCAATCGTTTTTAAATAACGCTTTTTATTTTCGCAACCATTTTACCCTGTAACAGAGACTTGTGTATTCTTATTGCCGCTTAAATTTTTAATAAGAAAATATTATCGTTTATGTAAATAATTTAACACGGTTCATTTGCTTTAATTTCATTTTTTATCGACATTTCAACTGTTAGTTTATTTAACTTTAACAAACCTAGTTTAAATCATTATAACAATCGTTCTACCATACGGATAGCAAAAATCTAACCTCTTATTGCCGGTTCGTTCTTTTTCTATTAACGCTTCACTTTTAACAAGTATTATTATTTGTGCAAGTAATGCGACAAGTTTAATTTCCTTTCAGTTATTTTTTTTTTAATAATGCTTCAATCGTTTTTAAATAAGGCTTTTTAGTTTAGAAACCATTTTACCCTGTAATACTCGCGGGTTTTTATTACGGCTCAAATTTTCAACAAAAAAATAGTATCGTTTGTGTAAATAATTTACCACGATTCATTTGCTTTCATTACATTTTTTTATCGACAGACGGATAACAAACATCTAACCTCTTATTGCCCCAATTTAAATCATTGCCATTTTACCACAAGGATAACAAAAATCTAACCTCTTATTGTCGGCTCGTTTTTCTTTTCGATTACGCTTAACTTTTATCAAGTATTATTATTTGTGTAAGTAAAGGGACACGTTTTATTTCCTTTCGAGTTTTTTTTTAAATAATGCTTTAATCGTTTTTAAATAACACTTTTTATTTTCGCAACCATTTTATCTTTGTACAGAAACTTGTGTGTTCTTATTACGGCTAAAATTTTTAACAAAAAATATTATCTTTGTGTAAATAATTTAACACGGTACATTAGCTTTGATTAAATTTTTTTATTGGCATTTTAACTGTGAATTCATTTAGCTTTAACAAACCTAATTTGAATCATTGTCGCAATCGTTTTACCCTACCATACGGATAACAAAAGTCTAACCTCTTACTGCCGGTTCGTTTTTATCCATTAACGCTTAACTTTTAACAATTATTATTATTTGTGTAGATAATGCGACACGTTTGATTTCCTTTCAGTTATTTTTTTAATACAAACATGTTAACCTTTGCTTTATTTTTTACTTTACTACCTATTTTTTACTTAATGCTAATATTTGTAGTAAGAATCTACCCTCATATTGACGATCCATTTTTTATTATTGCTTAACTTTTTACCAACGATTACTATTTATATATCTAGTTCGACACGTTTGATTTATTTTAAATTATACTTTTACCATTTTTTAATATCACTAATATCAATTAATACTTTCTGTTTTCTATTAAATACTTTTTTATTAATTAATGGTTAACATTTTAACAATTATTACTATTTGTAAATAATTCGACTCGTCTGACTTGCTTTCAATAATTATTGTACCTTAATATTTTTTAACACTTTAATATTCAATATCCTTCACTTTTTTTTACTTAAATCTCCATCAGCGTTTTTAGTTTTAATACTCTGTATGTTTTTTACATAACACCTACACTTGTACCATATATAACTGACGTTCATAATCATTTTACCCAGAATTTAACTATATATTGACACTACAAAATATTAACATTTACCTTTGGCATACCTTGTACCTTTCATACTTGGTAGAAATTCGGTTTATTTGGAATGATTTTACCATGCAACCAGAATTCAATCTCATACTGACGCTGTTTTTTTTTATTAACGGCTGACCTTTTTAACAAATTAATAATGATTTGGATTTTTTTAATTCTGATATTCGAACTTTCAATAGCTTTAATACCATTATTTGCGTATGACCGATAATTTAATTAAATACGTATGATTTAGCTTTGAATATATGTTAAATTTTTTAGCATGACTATCTCCAGTTTATTTTAGAAACCACTTAGCATTCTAAAGATTTGGACCCCTAATAGTTCATTTTAAGTGTTTATATATCTGATTAGTTTACCACAGAGAATAACATACTGGTTAGTATTTTTATACATTTGCTTTAACTTTATTGCCTGTCATTTTGAACACAATATCTGCATGTGTTTTTTCCACTAAAAGAAATTAACTTTAAAATATGATTTTTTGAAAAAATCTACCCTTTTTATATTTTCCAAACATGTAATTTTTGATTGTATTTTTATTTTTAGAATCGATTTTGTAAGATTTTTAGAATTTATAGTTAGGTAGGTATAGTTTGGCAAGTGAGTCTGTAACAGCCAAAAGAATTTAAAGAATGCGGGCAAAAGATTAAACCCCTTTTATGGCTAAGCTGCTGTGTTGTCAGATTGTTTAAATTACCATTACATTTACATTACAATAATTGTAATATAAACTTTCTTTAGTGACTTGAACGAATAACATTATAATACTATTAAAGGTAATTCACTATTAATATTACAAGTACATTCTATTTAATAGAAATAGGTATATTTAAGACAATTAATAAACAAAAATAAACTAATGCTTGATGAAAACTATTATTTTTTGATATACATAACTGGCAACGTAAGGCAGACCAGTCAAATATTCTTCCTTAATGAATCGTTTATTGCAAAAGAAATGATGGCTGACAAGAAATGTATCGAGAGCGAGTGGCTATAGCAAGCGTCTTGGTTTTTCTTCCGTTGGCGCGGCGCGGCGTAATCATTCATCATGTATCAATAATTTATTTATGGAAAAACGCTAAAAACTCAAACGCCAGGAGTGATTGCCAATGTCTATAGGGTCTGGGATAAAAATGTCATTGTTTTCATTGTTAAAAGTTATTGTTAAATATTTAAGTAAATTTATAGTGAATATGTTAGTTATATTTATTTGTTACTTTTTATTCAGTCAAAAATACTAAGCACGCCCATTTTCGGAGAATTTATTAGAATATTCTGGCCATTTTTTGCGGCATTTCCCCCTTTCGTCCCTGTTACAGACTCACTTGCCAAACTATATGTTGTATTGGACAATTCGCTATTTTATTTAAAACGGGTATTACCTAGGTATTTGTCAAAAAATGTAAATTTTATACTTAATGGTCAATTTTTACTTATAAATTTTGGTTGCTACTTATTTTTACACAGCATTTTCTCGCGCACTTTTAGCCGCCCTCTCACCTCTATAAGGACTTTTAACTTCTCTTAAAAATTTAATTTCTTGTCCACTGACTTTGTTCAATATCAACATTGCATCTTTTAATACCTTTTACTGCTACTTAATTAGATTTGTACCAAATTCAGTTCATTGCCGCAGCCATTTTATCATGTAACGGGAACATACTCGTAATCTCATATTGATACTATGTTTTTTATTAATGTTTAATTTTCTGAATATTTATGTAATTAAATCGATACGTTGGATCTGCGTTTAATTATATTTTTTTTCAATACCGACATTTTAAGAATTAATACCTTTCTTCTCAATACCTTCATCTGTACTAGATTAAAGATTTAGTTCATTTTCGCAACCACTTACCCTGTACCAAGAAACTACCCTCATACTAACTCGGTGTTTGTACTAACGCTTAAATTTTGAACAAAGAATATTAGTATTGGTATAAATAATTCGGCACGCTCGACTTCGCATTTTACTAAGGAACAAAAATTTAATCTCTTATTGACCCTACGTTCTTTTTTTATTAACACTTAACTTGTAACCAGTATTAGTAAATAGTACGACATGTTTGATATGCTTTCAATAATACTTTTTATTATTTTTTTAATTTGAATGTTAATTAATCTAACCTCATGTTGACGCTGTGTCTTTTATAAACGCTTTTAAAAAATATTATTACTTCTGTAATTAATTCGACAAATCCGATTTGTTTTTAATTTGCTTCTGGACCTTTTTTCACTATTACTATTATTAAGTTTTATTATTAAACCTTCTATTGCCGTTGACGTTTGATTAATTTTTTAAATATTCTTTTAATTATACTTGTTTTTGTATTAAAATTTTAACTTTTAGTTCGTTTTACGTGTTCACTTTCATTTCACTTCTTCATTTTCACAACCTTTTTACCATGTAACAAGAGTTTTACCTCATATGGATGATAGGTTTTTTATTTATTCACGCGTAACACTTTAAAAATTGTATTTGTGTAATTTCTTTAACAGGTTTCATTTGCTTTCAACTATACATTTAGAATTTTTTATATCAACATTAAACAGCTTTTCATAATTTTTATTTTCTATTTAATACTTATACCAAATTCAGTTTATTTTCGCAACCATTTGACCGTGTACCCAGAATTTAACTTTACATTGTTCCTCTCTTTTTTATTTATTAATGCTTAACACTCTAAGAAGTATTATTATCAGTAAGTAATTCAATGTTTGATTTGCTTTCATTAATTATACTTTTGTAGATTTTTAAATATTAACACTTTAATTTTTAATACATTTTACTTTTTTTACGCAATATTTTCACTTGTACCAACTCTAGCAACCACTTTACCATATGACCAAAATCTAATCCCATATTACCGCTTTGCAATTAACCTTTTAACAAGTACTTATTACTATGTGTCCAAATAATTCGACAAGTTTGATATGCTTCCATTATACTTTTTTTAATATCAATACTTTAACAGTTAAACCTTTTACTTTTACTGCCCAATATCTACCTCCTTTTATACCCAATTCGCATTTTAGAAACCATTTTACCCTGTAACACGGATCTAACCTCATATTATCGACTTGATTTGCTTTCATTTATGTTTTTAGAAAATTTGTAAACCCCCATTAACTTTCTTTTATGTATTCCACTAAAGACGTATCCTATTACATATTTATTAACGCTTAACACTCTAAGAAGTATTATTATCAGTAAGTACTTCAACACGTTTGATTTGCTTTCAGTAATTATACTTTTGTACATTTTTAAATATTAACACTCTAATTTTTAATACATTTTACATTTTTTACGCAATATCTTCACTTGTACTAGGAACCACTTTACCATATGACCAAAATCTAACCCAATTTGCATTTTCGAAACCATTTTACCCTGTAACACGGATCTAACCTCATATTATTGACTTGATTTGCTTTCATTTATGTTTTTAGAAAAAATTGTAAACCCCCATTAACTTTCTTTTATGTATTCCACTAAAGACATATCCTACTACCATATTCACTTTATTTTCCCAACCATTTTATTACCATGTAACACGGATATTTAACTTGATATCGACGCTCTATTTTTTATTTAGTATCGATTAACATTTTGACCAGTATTATTATTTGTGCAATTAATTTGATATGTCCGATTTGTTTTATTTATACAGTAAATAACTTTCTAAATATAAACATTACTACCTTTAATAAATTTTGCTTTGACTACTACTACCTCTGCTTGTACCAAATTGATTTCATTTTCCCGAATATTTTATCCTGTATTAAAAATCTTACAACCGCATATTAACGCTGCGCTGGTCTTCTCTTTATTACCGTATGCCTTTTTAATAAGTATTACATTACTATTTATTTCATTATTGTGACACGTTTGATTTGCTTTCAACACTTATACTATTTGAAGAATCCGCAATTATTTTTCGGCAATAATTACACAATAAAATTTGGATTTTTTTTTGGAATAAATTTAGAAACTACTTAGTTATAAACTTGCACATTGTTGTATAGTCCCTCTAATAACATACGCAGTATATTTTAACTTTGCTCCGCATAAAAACTGTCGCTACCATATAAACATTTAATGGCATTCAAAAATATTTGTGAATTCATTTGACGTATCCGCAATTTTTCGGCAATAATTACAAAATAAAATTAAGATTTTGTTTTTGGAATAAATTTAGGAAATATTTAGTTATAAACTTGCTTGTTATATAGTACCTACCCCTAATAACATATGCAGTTTATTTTAACTTTGCTGGGCATAAAAACTGGCGCTACCATATACTTTTTTAAATACATACATACAAAAAAGATTTGTGAATTCATTTGACGTATCCGCAATTTTTCGACAATAATTACAAAATAAAATAAGATTTTGTTTTTGGAATAAATTTAGAAAATACTTGGTATAAAACTTGCTTCTTGTTGTAGAGTACCCCTACTAACATACAGTTTATTTTAACTTTGCTCCGCATAAAAACTGGCGCTACCATATCATCCTTTAAATACATAGATACAAAAAATATTTGTGAATTCATTTGACGTATCCGCAATTTTTCGGCAATAATTAAAACGTAAAATTTAGATGTCTGTTTGGAATAAATCTAGAAAATACTTAGTTATAAACTTGCTTCTTGTTGTATAGTTCCCCTACTAACATACACAGTTTATTTTAACTTTGTTCCGCATAAAAACTGGCGCTACCATATAATCCTTTAAATACATACAAAAAATATTTATGAATCCATTTGACGTATCCGCAATTTTTCGGCAATTTTTACAAAATAAAATTTAGATTTCTTTTTGGAATAAATTTAGAAAAAAACTTAGTTATAAACTTGCTTCTTGTTGTATAGTACCCCGAATAACATACACAGTTTATTTTAATTTTGCTCCGCATAAAAACGGGCGCTACAATGTAATCCTTTAAATACATACAAAAAGTATTTGTGAATTCATTTGACGTATCCAAAATTTTTCGGCAATTATTACAAAATAAAATTTAGATTTCTTTTTGGAATAAATTTAGAAAAAACTTAGTTATAAACTTGCTTCTTGTTGTATAGTACCCCTAATAACATACACAGTTTATTTTAACTTTGCTCGGCATAAAAACTGGCGCTACCATATAATCCCTTAAATACATACATACAAAAAATATTTGTGAATTCAGTTGACGTATCCGCAATTTTTCGGCAATAATTACAAAATAAAATTTATACTTCTTTTTGGAATAAATTGAGAAAATACTTAGTTATAAACTTGCTTCTGTTGTATAGTACCATTAATAACATACAGTTTTTTTTACTTATACTTTGCTCCACGTAGAAACTGACGCTACCACATAACCCTTTCATAGAAAATAGTTGTTCATTAAATTTAGTTAGTTTAGTTCCGTATACGCAATTTTTCCGCATTAATTACAGAAAAAAATTTAGATTTGCTTTTGTAATCAATTTAGGAAACTTTTAGTTATAAAATTGGCTCTTTGTTACAATGCTATTAATAGTATACACACAGCTTATTTTACTGTTACTTTGCGACACATAAAAAATGGCGTTAACCACCATATAAGCCTTTAAATGCATGCCAAAAATATTTGCGCACTAAATTTAGTTACCATTTGGCGTAATTGTTTTTGTTCTTATAAGAATTTCATTAGTTTACGTACACGTTAGTTTAAAAAATTCTTAACACCAACAAGTACGCGTGTGTACCATTTAATACACCTTGTATATTTGTTCTATTCGCTAGATCACTAACAAATGAATGAATTTTTTTTTGTAATATTTTTAAAAGCAATAGATTTTAGGTAGATATTTAGTATAACGGTTCTAAGTACATACATACTTCAATATAATTATTAGCGGAGTTTTAATCGCTGCGATGTAGGTTCATCGAGAAAAAGGGTTGAGTTTATAGGCATTAAATGCTGTTAACTTTTTTTTAACAAATTGCACATTTTTGCTACTCGCTTCTAGACCATATTCCTTTTTAAAACGCTGAAGGTTATATTATAAAATGTTTATTTAGTTAATGGTTAAGATTTTTTTTTCGGAATTGCTTTTTTGTCTTAAGTTTTGTATCAAAATTTGTATAAAGTATTGTATTTTTTAAATGTATTTTTCTTTATGGCGCTGTATATCATATAAAAACGTTGTTAAATTTCTTACATTTTGGTGTAGCGAGTAAACCAGAGAAGTATAAATTTGTTTGTTTGGACGCAATTCTTGCATAAGTTTTGTATTAATTAATTGTTGAGTTATCTATCCATACAGGATTAATCCAATTAGTTCAAAAAAGATTTTTCTATACATCAGTAAAAGGATTTCTCAAAGTTCTATTTGTCACCATAACATAAAAAATATCCTTTTAGATTAGTTGCAATTCGGCATTTTCTTCGTTTATTTTCACTCTTTTAATTATACCAATTTGTTAGTTACTTTGTTCGTTTTGGCAGCGATTTCGTACACGTCATAAAATTTGTAAAGATATTGCATTTTACATTGCAATATTATTATTTTAAGTGCCGTTTAGACGTTATTTACGCATCTACGCATTATCTACACATGTTCAACTATAAAATAATGTCAACAAATTTTTCTCTTGGGAAATAACTTTCGAAAATAATCGTGCCCCAACATTATTTGTTAACGGAAAACCATATTATCAGAAATTTATTAAAATAGTACCGTTTCAAAACGTATACTTGCCGTGATAAGTTTATATATGAAATTCTGGATAAAAAGTTTTTCACGATAGTTTGTTTTTACTTTAAACCACCATTTTTGTACACATCAATGTGCTTAGTTTTTCTAAAGCACAGGATGGTCCGAAATAAATCTGAAACTTCTTGTAAAAAGGATTTAATTTAAGTAAAATTCAATATAAAAGTATAAGAGCATAAAATATCTTATAATAATATAAATTATTTAAACTAATTTTTGAATAGCTAATTAAATAAATAGAAAAATGTGCAAAGAATTTAAATTAAGAATGTCAAACAATGCTATTTAGCGGTAGCACTTGATCCATATGAAAATTGCGAGGCATAACATTCAAAAACGTAGCCAAAAAAATAACAAAAAATTGTTAATTAACTACATCCAAACTGTATACATAAGAGGTAAAATTGTTAATAAAAAGTATATATGCATTAGTATGAAATAAATTTAAAAATGCATTAAGGTGTTGCATATTTGGGAATATCTAGTAAAAACTATGTGCAAACCCAAGCAAACCGAGTAACACTAACATCCAAGCTTAGACATGACTATTTATTATGTGGACGAAGAGTGAATTATTATGCGATAATATAAAATAAATCTAAAAAAGGCAAGTTACCGTTCGCAATAATCTACAGTAAATAATGAGGAGTGATTATTAAAACTTTAATTTTTTTGCTATATTATCCAACAAAGAAACACATTTGCTTGATCTTGGCAAGTAAGGCATGCTTAAAACTTTAATACATTATTAGTGCATATTTTACCGAATTTCATATTAAAAATATTTTATAAATTAATTTAAATTTAAGTAATGGTAGGTAGGTAAACACCACTGTGTCTAAAAATGTTAAGTATGTTAATTATCAATTTTATCTTTAACAATTTTTACCCTATGTAATTATATATATAACACCATCTACGCTGATCGAATTGTGCAAAATTAATAATTGCGTTAAATTATTTAGCTTATTAATAAAATTAGTTTAATTAAACACATACAAACAATATCAAAAATTAAAATCAAACAACTTTCAAAATCACTTTCAAAACGATAGCAACTGACTAGATCATTTGTACAGTTCGTTTTTAAATTTGTGTTAATTACAGTATTACTTGCTTATATCACTTTACACAACGAATCATACAGATTAATACATTTAAAAAAAATTGGTAGAACTTTTAAAATTTAAACCATTCAAGTAGCTAATAAATACAAGTTGGAACTGAAACATCAAATATTCACAAAATCGTCTGCGATTTACAGCATTTGGGACTATAACAAATAACGCGGAAAACTCAAAATCCCAAGTGCAAAAAAATCGCTAGAAGTGTTGATTTAAATAAGAAAATCATTAGGTAACTAATTTTTGTTATTTCTTATTTAGTCTCTTAATTAATCTACAAAAGTATTGTGTCCGAAATTAAGATTTTAACATACAACTTGCGTGACTATTGAACAATATTTTTTAGAACAAATATTTTAAGTAATTTTAAATTTATTTAGACAGTTCCATCGATGCCTTAAAATAATACTCAAATTTTGTTAATTTTTAGATTAATTTGGAATAAAATAACAACTGTACGATAAAAAAAATAATAAAGAAAAATTAAATTAATAATAAAGAAAAAAGTTATCTGGAATATCGGATCATGTCTTTATAGGTACTGAGAAATAAGTTTGAACTTTTTTCAGTAATAACATTCGAGTTACTTTAAAACTAGGTGTTTTTTATAGTTACTTTTTACATTTTATTTCATTGACATGATTTAAATTCAAAGTTACTCAACATGGAAAATTTGATGAATTGGGTCCTACTTTTCTCCATTCAATACGCTATGTCCAATTTATATCCATCACACAAATGTCACAGTATTAGAAGGTTTAAAATTAGGGTAAAAATTGTTAATAAACAAACCCTTCTAAAGGTGTAATTAAACGTTCTGATTTTGTTTTATTAATACTATCCGTAGTAATATACGTGGGTGCGAAAATAAAAAAGAAAAACACTAATAAAGAATCGAACTTCATTAGTGTTAAAATTATAAGCTTGCACTTACCGATTCAAAATTACAGTGTATTTCTAGGTTTCTACTTTTAAAGCATGCAATAAATTTATTTTAAATTCAATTAAACAAAGGAGAAAAATTTTTCAATTGATAATTTTTAAAAAATATTTTAAATAAATATTTAAGAAAATATCGTAGCACACGAACTTTAAACTCTCTTAGCAATATGACAATATTGACAATATCAACCTTACCGGAATTTAAAAACCTATTTTATTCTCATAATAACTATTTTACCAATATCACAGTACATATTTTAATTAAGTCGTTTTTTCATTCTTTTAACTATTATTTAAAGATAATTTATAATTATTATATACACAGTATATTATATTATGTAGAATTCTTTAAAAAAGAAACTGGAAAACTTATTCGCATTAAGACATCAGATTATAAAATATAGACCTATGGGCTTATAAAACTTTTACAAATTAACGTTTGTAAGCGATAAACTCGAAAATGTACGATAGTTAACTAAAATCAAGTAATGGACAGAATAACAAATAAGAAAACTGAAAAAAAAAATAGTTAGAAATTAGTAAAATCAAATTAATAGCTTAGACTTTGTTGAAAAACTTTTAATACATTATCCTTACACATAAGATAATATTTTAATTATTATATATAGGAAGGCTGCTATTTATTATTTCATAATTGTCTCAGTTTTTTTGGTTATCATAATAAAATTTCGTATTGCATATTTGCAAAAATATCAAATTTTTGTCGATTTTTACACACGTCCATTATCCTATTTAAGCAAGCTGCTTAGCTCGAGCTCAACTCACAAAAATAAAAGCTATTGAAAATATTAACCTGGATTAAAATTAGAAACCACTCATATCTCAAAACATGTAGGATTTTATAAAAATATACAAAAAATATATAATTGTACCAGCAATACGCAAATATTCTTTAAAAGTAAACTATTTTTGTCGTCTATGCAATTCCTTAGTACATTCTCTGCGTTGATATACTTATTTTTATATATTTCTTCAAGTGGGTTCTTTCATTTTACTCAGTTGTACAGATTAATAAAGACCCTGTTGTTAAAGGTTTTCAATTAGATCATGCTATTTTTGCACTAAATAAAAGCGGAAAACCGTAAGAAATAAAAGTGCAAAAATTGAGAAATAATTTTACGCCAGTTATTTTACACATCATGCTTTACCCATAGTAAAACTAATGCAATTTCTAACACTTTTCTCTACATTATATTATTGACAATGACATAACTAATAGATTAAATACTTTGCAGTAAGTTTAATATCCTTTCCTTTTAATGCACAGCAGCAGTACAAACTCTACGTTGAAATGGTAAGTTAAAGCTATGAAAAAAAAAGTTTATTATATATAAGCGGACACGGAAACATCCAAAGTTTATATACTCAAACGCCATTACAAGGACTTAGGACAAACACACCTAGATGTTCCTAGACCTAGTTATTATAGTTATACATTAATAATAAATTATAAAAGCTCAGTGTCCTATTTACTTGTAATCGCTAGAAGAATGTTATTTACCACCTAACGAAAACTTGAAGCGAATTGGTCTATACATAGATATTAATTTTTATGTTATTTATACAGGAAGATGCAGTTTAAAAAGTAGGTATGTTATTTAATATTAACTTATTAAAACATTTAAAATATAACAGAATAAATTACTATGGTTTTTTCTTTCAGGCAAAAATGTAATATTCTTAAAATGACACTCCAAATTTGGAAGGGATTTAAATATATTTTTGGCAATAACTAATTCTTTATGAACTTTGTACATTGTGTTAGGCAGGGAACACAAGTTTAAAAGTACGTTATTTGATATTAATTTTTTAATACTAGAAAGTCTAGTTTTAGAAAAATATTCTTCGGCAGAATGATAAATTTCCTGCTAATATTTTTTTATAAGAAAAATAAAAAATTGAAAACTGAATAAATAAACAATATAAACTAAGGATGATTGAGTGTCAACGCCTTTTTGAAATTGATATTATAAATCAGTATCATCCTACTTATTTACCGATTAACAAACAGCTTCGCCACCGGTTGAGCCGGCTTAAAGTTTTGTTTGAAAATCGTATGTCCAGTTGCACAAACAATTTAATCAAGAAGTAATCTCACAAGACACCTATAATTTGATAACACTGATAACACTCATGTAAATATCATTGCCAAAGGTGATTCTACACATCAATAAAATGTATTACTTGGTTAAAAGTTTTGAGCAGCAGGCTGTGAAAGCACCTTTCAAAGTTATATTATATACAGGCAATACAATATTTTGGTGGATTGAGGAGGGTTGGGAGAAGGTACTTTTTAGAGTTTCTTCTGGTCCATTGGTGACGTATAGAGCAGAGGGTACCTATTCGGTTTCCTCTGACCCGTTAGGATCGGTAGTATTTGGTTCCTTCTAGGACTGAGGATGAAGAAGGCACCGAACAGAAAAGGACACCCGAGGGGTTACCTTGCAAAAAACGTGCATCAACATTGTAGTAAAAAAGCGAAAAAAGCGTTAGTTAACCGAAACGGGGAATTTAAATCTAAAAAGGAACATGAAACATCTTCATAAGCATTTGCAGCACAACAAAGCTACTTTAAACTGCCAAGAGCACCTTAACTAAACAGTTGCATTTTTAAAAATTAAACTAAACATTTTAAGGGAAAATGCATTAGGAAAACAATCTATTGTTGATTTGCATTATATTAGGCTTGTCCTATAATATATACTCAAAAAAAGATATGTAGGTATAAAATATTAATTTTAAAGTAACGCCAAGATTTGATTAGACATCCTGAAACCACTGAAGAAATAATTTTATAGTATTATTTAACGACTGGTACAAAGTACATAATGTCTTAGTTTGTTAGACAAATACACCACAAATGCAAAATACATATACATTTTTTACTTTTTTCATTTATTATAATTTTGTTTCAGATAATAAATAATCTTTTTTTCAATTTAATTTAGATGTGATATTATAAAGCTTGGGAAACATTTTTAAAGATCCCTAAAGTTAAAACAAAGACCCAATTTATATAAAAAAAACTTAGCTTACACTGTGAAACCTCTAAAAGACAAACGGGCAGTTTAGATCCGCCCATATGCTTTAGAAGCCTAAAATTGTGGATTAAGTGACTTGGAAAAAATATAAAATTTTATAAAGAATAACGGAAGGGAGCGAAAGATACGCATTTTTTACTTTTTTCATTTATTATAATTTTGTTGCAGATAATAAATAATCTTTTTTTCAATTTAGTTTAGATGTGATATTATATAACTTGGGAAACATTTTTAAAGATCCCTAAAGTTGAAACAAAGACCCAATTTATATAAAAAAAAAACTTAGCTTACAATTTGAAACCTCTAAAAGACAAACAGGCAGTTTAGATCCGCCCATTTGTTTTAGAAGCCTAAAATTGTGGATAAAGTAACTTGGAAAAAATATAAAATTTTATAAAGAATAACGGAACGGAGCGAAAGATACGCATTTTTTACTTCATTCATTTATTATAATTTTGTTGCAGATAATAAATAATCTTTTTTTCAAATTAATTTAGATGTGATATTATATAGCTTGGGAAACATTTTTAAAGATCCCTAAAGTTGAAACAAAGACCCAATTTATATAAAAAAAAACTTAGCTTACAATTTGAAACCTCTAAAAGACAAACAGGCAGTTTAGATCCGCCCATTTGTTTTAGAAGCCTAAAATTGTGGATAAAGTAACTTGGAAAAAATATAAAATTTTATAAAGAATAACGGAACAGAGCGAAAGATACGCATTTTTTACTTCTTTCATTTATTATAATTTTGTTGCAGATAATAAATAATCTTTTTTTCAAATTAATTTAGATGTGATATTATATAGCTTGGGAAACATTTTTAAAGATCCCTAAAGTTGAAACAAAGACCCAATTTATATAAAAAAAAAACTTAGCTTACACTTTGAAACCTCTAAAAGACAAACGGGCAGTTTAGATCCGCCCATATGTTTTAGAATCCTAAAATTGTGAATAAAGTAACTTTGAAAAAATATAAAACTTTCTTGTTTTATAAAGAATAACGGAACGGAGCGAAAGATACGCACCTGGCTTCCAATATTCTTGAAGTTCTAGTCATCACTATATGCTCCTAAATTTTAATATGCTGCAAAACAACATAGTTTTAGAAATTTAAAATTCTGGATAAAATATGAAAATTATGAAATTTCCTGGTTTTACCGAAGAAATTAAATATTCCTTTAAGTTATTCTGATTCTGAAAAATCTTAAGCAATGTGATAAAATTAGGACAAATAGGGGCATCTACTATCATCTAGGACAGGATAGTAGCTAAAAAGTTTCAACCTGTCCAGACTAAAACTGGACAGGTCGTGATGGTACAACGCGAGAACGCGTTGGGTAATCACCAAATGCCCTCTATAGACTTCAGATCGTATCAATCCATAGTTCTCAAACCCCACGGAGATACTAAATACTGGTCTAGAGTGCCATATGGCTTAAGAAAATGTAACTTGAAACGATAACGATAAAGAATAACGGAACGGAGCGAAAGAAACGCACCTGGCTTCCAATATTCTTGGAGTTCTAGTCATAACCACATGCTCCTAAATTCTAATATGCTAGAAAATAGCAGTTTGAAAAACTTAAAATACGGGATAAAGTAACTTGGATCTTGGAAAAAATATGAAAATTATGAAATTTCCTCGTTTTATCGAAGAAATTTAATCTTATTGAAGAGTGATTCGAAAAAATCTTAAGCAATGTGGTCTGATCTGAAGTGGTGGGAGGGTGAGCCGAAGCTCTACGGCACTTAGGCCTCATTAGACCCATTGTGCGTCCTCCCGAAATTGGAGACTTCCTCTCAGCGCGTCAACCAGCCTACTGATTTAAAGTAGTTGATGACGTCACCGGAAGGTGCATCTCTGATGTTGTTTAAGCAATGTGATAAAACTAGAATAAATCGAGGCATTTCTATTATCCAGGACAGGATAGTAGCTAAAAAGTTTCAACCCATCCAGACTAAAACTGGACAGGTTGTGATGGTACAACGCGAGAACGCATTGTGTAATCACCAAATGCCCTCTATAGACTTCAGATCGTATCAATCCATAGTTCTCAAACCCCACGGAGATACTAAATACTGGTCTAGAGTGCCATATGGTTAAGAAAATTTATCTTGAAAAGATAACGATAAAGAATAACGGAACGGAGCGAAAGATCCGCCCCTGGCTTCCGATATTCTTGGAGTTCTAAGCAGATACCAAAACATCGCAAGTTCACAAATTCGTGCGCCATTACTAGCCCTTAAGACTAGAAGTGTTTGCATAGCTCGGTGTCCCAAAAGCTAGTAATCGCTAGAATGGATCTCCCATACCTTAGTTTAATTTTTATAATAATAGTTTTAAAAGTTACTGAACACAAATTGGTCCCTATTAGATCCTTTGGACTCGCTCTGCACATTATGCTGGCTCCAGCCTTGCTTGTACTTAAGCCAAAATTAAAAGGAGTGGAAGCATATTCTAGGTTATTCAATACATACAAACATATATAAATATTTTTCAATTGGCATAAAATATTTTTAAAATTTCTTAACATCGGTTAATAATAAGCACGGCATTTGAATATAGAGAAAAACTAACCCTTAACTTGGTACTACTGCAAGTGATTTTATTTAATTTGTTGATAATTTAGAAAGAGAACAACTAAAATCTGCTTATAAAACTAAAAGGGAAACTGTGAACTGCAACGATGTATAAGTATCGATGCCTATTTGATGTGATCTATAAGCAAATCCCAGCTGTATAGGATTCTATAGATTGAATTTACCTCTAAAGAACACTATAAAGGCTTCCGAAGAAGTCTAGTATTCTTAGGAGATAAGCCCGTAGGTTTAGAATACAAGTAACCTGGCAACGAGTAGCCACCGATCCTCGTAGCATGTAAGTATACCATGCGGTGGATGAGGGCCTGTATCGCCGAAATGTTACTGAATTATTCCCATCTGGGTAGTTGTCTGCGCCTGTATGGTACAGACAGTTTTGCTCCTGCATATTGCAGGATCACAAAATATTGGGATATTTTGTGTACAGAATATTTTATGCCTAAGTGGCTCGGGACAGATTAGTTGGAAAACAGTGTGGAATTCCTACCGAACTAGAAGGGGATAATTTAATTGCTCATTATATCAACTTACATCTGTACAACCTTAGGAATTCTTTAAAACAAAAGGGTTTTTGTTAGTCAAAGCGTTCTTTTATTAGGTTACAGTATAAAATATTACCAGTAAAATATAGAATAACACCATTTAATTATTGTTCTGTGCAAACTCGATTTCTGTTAGTCCATCTATCAGCTTGATTTGAAAGTAAAATCAACTGTTGTATTCATCTATTTGTCGTAAGTCCGTCACATCGTTTTAAGTTTTAATTTATAGTTGTAGTAAAAGGGTACTCAAACAGGCGCCAAATAAAGAAAAATTAGAATATTGACTTATTGGGTAATTCTGTATTGGTATAACTAACCTAATGCCCTACCAGAGTAAATAAAGTTATGCCTAATTCTTAGGGCTATTATGATTTTCAACAGCTATGATTTTTAGCATTGTTTCGACAAATTCAGTGGATTAAGTTACAAGCAATTCAAAACGTAAAATATTAAAAACCTAAACGTTATATTATGTTGTTAAATATTTTTATTCAACATACTACTTCTACTGCATAACCTCACTTTACATAAAAAATCTTAGGCTGAAAAATAACTACTGCCAAAGAAAATTTAAATAATTTGTGTTCTTGGTGTTATCTCATTTTCCAATTGATAAATTTTAAATTATTTAACAAGTTATCTTTTGTCTACCCATGATCTTTATTTGCTTATTTTAGTACAATGCTAAAAATGATCTGCAAAATAATATTTTCTGTTAGGTCTGCCAATATTCTTGGAAATATGACTTAATTTTTCTACTCCTTTTAAAAGATTAGTTTCAACACTTTTGAAAACTTCTTGCATGGGGACGACCATTTCCTCTCATAAATATTTTTAAAATCGTCAGTAAGAATTACTCTGATTAAGTAAAAATTCTTTTGTCCGTCTCTGAAGCAGGTATTAAAAGTCATAAATTACGGTAAATTACAGTTTGTCCTGTATATCTACAAGCAGTGAATGATGTGATCAGTTGATCAGCAAAATCTGCATTTACAAAAGTTTATCAAAGCACTGGCAATTATTCTATTCAATTCTATTATTGGACAGCAATACGTTAGTAGAAGCAGGTAGAAATATATGTAGGTATATTCTTAAATTATCTATTAGACCCATACCAACTTATCAACTTAATGTATGTTCTTGCATGGGTTTTTTGCAGTAGATTACTTTAAAGCATTTGTAACATTTAAAGCCTCAGAAAATGTTTGAGTTTTAATGGTAGATATACCCTCCTTAGTGTTCTGGTAATATTACAGGCGGATGCCAAACCATCGAAAGTTTACACATTCTTGCACGATTGCAAGCACTTAAAGCTAAGCAAACTCTTAAATGCTTCATGTTAGTGTATGAAAACGCCTAAATGCCTTAAGTACTACCAATCGCTAGAAAATCTCACTACAATATTTAAAAAAACAATAAAGTTGTAATTTTAAATTTTATAGAGTTGTAACTGGAAACAACTTTATATTTAAAAAAATAATTATTATTTCATTCAAACTTTCTTGACATCAAGTCATTAAATGGAATAAATACCTAAAGTATAATAATAATTAAGGTATTACCTATTACATAAAAAATAAACCTTTATTCATATTGAGTGCAACAGATCTTAGGAAACTAACAAACTAGTATCAGCGGTTGCACACAACCATGCTATATGCAAAATAAAAATTTAAAATATTTTTTTGTTTCAATTAAATGTTTCTGTGCAATAGACAAATTAATGTTTAATATTATTTCTGCTATTTTTATTAATTTATAAGGGAATGTAAACTGACAATGTATGGGCATCAAGGCCTATTTATGTGTTAAACTTTGTCAAAGTAATTAGATTTTATTTATAATCTGGTAGTGCTTCTGTTTATCAAATTATGGTCAATTCAGTCTCGAGTCTAACTTACACTTCGTCAAAATAAGGCTGTTTTATATTTTTGGGTCATCAAACTGGTCTATTGTCATGCTTTAGTTTGGTAAAGTTAATCTCAAGCTCAACATTCTATGAATTTTAAAATTCATGAAATCTATCTCATTCCAGAGTATTTTACTAATACTTTTATTTAACAACATAATATAATTAAATTTTTAATTGTTTTTGAACATGCAGGAACTTCTTTTTAAATTTAATTTACGATCTATAATTTACGAAAGTAGAAACAGGCTGGCTTAGGTATAAGTACAGAATGGTCATTAAGCCTTATCATAGCCAATAAAAACTATTTTAATATTTGTACATTGAAGTTTATGATTTTGAAGAGCTAAAATAAATTGAGATATGGTAAGAAATGTCTTTTCCATAAATTTTTAATTTTGTGAATTAACCCCTAGATCAGTGGTTCTTAATCGGTGGTCCGCGAGAACTAAAATATGGTCCGCCAAACATCACATTGATGATTTGCCAAACTTAATTTTCTATTCAAAATGTTATTTTTCATATTATGATTATAAATAATAGTCCAGTATGTGCA
This sequence comes from Philopedon plagiatum, assembly GCA_963971165.1. Classification (NCBI taxonomy): domain Eukaryota; kingdom Metazoa; phylum Arthropoda; class Insecta; order Coleoptera; family Curculionidae; genus Philopedon; species Philopedon plagiatum. The sequence continues at coordinate 32,592,483 of OZ020197.1, read as the reverse complement.
TGTTACTATTAAGTTTAACGAATATGTTAAAAGTTTTGATTAAAGTTTATTTTAAGAATAAGTTTATTATTCTTGAACCTTGTGGTCCCTGCTAAGAACGAAAAAGATCATAGTGGTCACTGGTCCAAAAAAGGTTGAGAACCAGTGCCCTAGATAATAACATTTTGTTGTTGAACTGAGGAATTCTCATATTACCTATAATCAAACCCAATCAAAACGAATAATCGTGTGAGGAAACAAATAACTGATGGTAAGATATTTTGAACTGAAAATTTATATCTGGGTCGTACCAAAAACATAATTATAAATATCAAACCCCAAAGGAGTTTAATTCATGTTTTATCTGTAACGGTCGTTTGTTCAATTTTACTGAAGACTCCACTATAATATATTTATTTTTATTGTATAATACTAGTATTACATTATTATTCTTTTTTACACAAAACATATCATATTAAAAAACAACCTATTTTTAAACATTTAAAAGAGTTTAGGCACATCCAAAGCTTATAAAAAAAATTGACAATAAAAACCATAATCTACATTTTACACATTACAAAAGTAATTATACTCGATAATCGATTGGTATCATGTGGCCGTTTATATTTAAACATGATTCAAAATTCTCGGCTTATTTTTTTAAATTTCAACTTTTTTAATATATTTCAAACAAATTCCCTTAGGCTTAAAAAATGTTAATGTAGTAAATACAGGACTGTTAAAATTTTTTAAATATTTTTGTGCGATTTGCAATTATTGATAAATAAACTGGGAGCAGCGGACACCAACACATCGACTATTTACAAAATCTTTTCGCAATTGGGGCACCCAAAGTCAAAAAAGTGTGTTAAGCATGGAGAACTTAAATAGCTGGAGGACTCAAAATGCTGACAATCGCTAGAATAATGAAAATGTCGATGTATGAGGATCAACGCGCTCAACCACAAGGAAGCGAGCTGAGAGAAGCGCAACAGTCTCGCTTATATGCCAATTTCGAAAAAAAAATAGTAGATATCGCAAATCCATTTTAAAGATATTTGTCCTTTTGTATTCAAAATAGAGTCAATATTTATTTTTGATAAAACAAAAGTATATTGGAGTGTTTTTATTTGGTATATTGTCTACTGTTGAATTTAAATCAAATTGTTGTACTTGGGTAAACCAGATGTAAGTAAATGAGACCTTAGAAGCATCTGATATGGGACTTTTAAAAATAATGCAAATATTGCTAGCAGACCTTAACGAAGTCCAAAGTAAAAGTTTCTTTTTCAAGAAATCAGTTTTACAAAAAATTATTCAATTTTAATAGGGCTTAAGTCATTTACTGATTTTCTGTATCTTTGTTAGATTTGTTGTAGTTAGCCCTTTAGTAAAAAAAACGGCATTTTTAAAACCAGAAAAGCTAGTTCCCTTAAGCTGGATTTTATAATTATAGTTTAAACTTCAAACCTAAATTTAACAGTTAGATCGACCAGTGGCAAGTCAGCATTATGTAATTTAAACTGAATATTGTGAGTTAACGTAACTTTAAAAGTCGCTTTTAATTATCACAACTTATTTAATTTGTCTAAGATTTTTTTGTATGAGAGCAATACGTGTACATAACTAAATCAAGAGCACATTGCTATTTTTGTTTTAGTTCAATAAAATAAATACTTGCCAAAAAGTGAAACTTAAAACCATAAAATTATTTTAACAGATGATACTTGGTGCCACCTGGCTTTTAGCTTATGAAAAATGCCGTTATTTTTAAAAATATTTTTTTAAAACAATTCGAAATTGGCATGGAAAGGAAATATGTAAGCCGGAAAACGTGGTTACGAACCTGGTAAATAAGAAAAGTTTAGGATAAGGACATGTTGACATGTTAATGATTTTCATATAGAGAATAGCTTTAAATTAACAATATCGCACTTTAATATTTGACTAGAGCAAACGATATTTTCAGCTGTGCTGTTAGAGCTAGTTCAGTTTTATTGTCACATAACCCTTGTTTTTACTTCATTATTTTTATTTATGCAATTTACACACTGCTTAGTTTTTTGCTTTAATATAACTGTATTTAAAAATAATTTATATTTTCTTCAAAACAATACAATATTATTACTTTAACTTAAAATTTTTGAATCCACAATAACTTTTAAAATACAACTTCTTTGAAACCAATGTCCTTAAAAATCTGTTTAGAAGAAATGATTCTTTTTTGTAATTTTTAAATTAATCTTAGCTAAAAACAGTATTTTTAGTGTTTTTATTATTTCAAATATTGGATCAAACGTTTTTTTTTTGTTAACTTTTTTTATCTGCTATTAAATCACATGACTTTTATAGTTGCAACGTGATTTTCTATTTTATTACATTATAATACACAATTATAATAAAGGTAAAATAATCTAAAAGCGTATTATAGTAAAATCTATTATACCATTTTGTAAAAAAATAAATCATTCAGAAAAAAGGGGCCCTACATTTAAGGCCCCCATTTTCTTAATTCTGTACAATATAAATTATATGGGGGGTTACCTGCGCATTCGAAATTTATAATGTTTAAATGACTATAGTCACTTAGAACCACAAAATATTTATTAAGTAAAGCAAAGCTCAGAGTCCTTAGTGCACATAGTCAAAACTATATTATTTACAAAAATCGAATCCACTGGTAACTTCTCATGCTACTAGATACTATATTTTTAAAAGATTACACAAGTATTTTACACTGTTTATTATACAGCAATATGTACCAGATTCAGCTACACACTTCAAATTATATTAATTACAATTTTATATTTATGCGTTTTATGCGTTATTATTTATGCATGTGTTTTATTATTATTATAATGTTATACTATTATAATAAAATAAACCTAATTTCGTTAAGTTAAAAAACTAAAACTAGATTTTACTTTATCTTTATATTCAAATTATTGATCGCTATTGTTATATACTAGTAGTTGCAACTAATCAAAATCATGTAAATTATTATTTTAATAGTTCTTTGTAAAAAAATTTCAAATATTTAATTGTAGCGCCCGCCGCGCCGCCACCGGTGGAAAACAAATTTTTTATGATAATTCTATACCCAATAATAAGTTGTCGGATTTCCTTTCTGCTTCTTGCTACCACTTCTTAATAGATATAGGTAGTTTTTTTTTTATTTTACCAATGATTTTTACACATTTTATTGCTAATTATTTACCAATTCGTAAAATTATCTACCTCTACATAATTCAAACATCTCTCGACTGATACTGCAGCAGTAAAACTTGCGAAAAGAATCTTTGTAAACACGATAAATTGGAAAACATCATTAATAGAGTAAAAAATGATCTACATTAACAAACAAGAAATATTAATGGAAGTTACTTATGCGTTCAAAATTTGCACAAAAAGTCCTTATTGCTACAAGCAGGCATAACAGCAAATTCAATACGGGCAAAGCTTAAAAATTTCAGGTGCATCATGATTCTGAAAGAATATTCAAACTGACGTAGCCAAATTATTAATATTATCCATCGATCATTTTTCGTTCCAATATTTTTACTCATGAAATAGCTATTTTTATTTTAATATATATTTTTTTATTTCAGAAAATGTGTTAATACAAATGCAATAATCGAGTGATACATCGTTCTTTTTTCTAAACTTTTATACTGCAGTTCCAAACTTAAACATGCTTTTTGCCCTATTTTTATAACAAACGCGTCCGAGATTTGCAATCTTTAAACAACAAAACAACTACATACTATATACAGGGTGATTCAAAAGTACTTTGACAAACTTCAGGAGGTGATTGCTGGCATTATTTTAAGGCGAAGAGTTCATATAAACGATGGTCCTTGGCGGCCAAAATAATTTTTTTTTGATCAATTTAAAATAAATTTCTTAATACATTTGTATAGCCGAATAAAATAATGATTTACCTTTAAACCGTTCCCCGTATGAAAAAAACGCAAGACTTTTTGTGTTGCAAATAAAGCAAGGGCTCACAAAATGACACTCACAATAGTTAAAATAAAATAAGTCAGTGGCGTAGCATAGTTTTCACAAAAAATGTTATATGAAAGTTTCGTGCCGACGCCACTGGTTAAATTAAAGAACGCGATATACTTTTAAAATGACTGTTCTTAGGTGCTTATCTCATCCACCGAATTTCATAACACAAGCTCAAAACGTTTAGAAGCTACTTAAAAATTCTTATTTTTTTTTTAATTTTTCAACACCCTGTATCTCCGTAACGATGCCGCCAAGGACCATTGTTTATATGAACTTTTCACCTTAAAATAATGCCAGCAATCACCTCCTGAAGTTTGTCAAAGTACTTTTGAATCACCCTGTATATACACCCATAACAGTAAAATACGTGTATTTTTTACTAATAATATAAAAATATAAAATAAGGATTGAAAATTACGATTTAAAATAGTTATTTTGAAGTTAAACAAAAGCAATTTTGAAAAGCGTATTAGCAAAAAAAAAACGTGTGGGATAATTAGCTACGTATTCAAATTGTGCCAAATGCTAAGTTTATTTCTGTTGGCTGTTGGGTTGCAAAGCTTAACAATTTTAAGTGCATAGAGTCAAAACAAAGTTCCCAAATTTTAGATCCATTAATAATAATTTTTACCGATTGTATTAGCTTTATAAATCAGTGTATATAGATATACAGAAACGTGGATATTATACTAGGCACTGAAAATGTTATACACCTGTGAGAAAAAAAAAATGAAAAATTTAACCTGACAATTATTTCAACGTTCATAGCACTATTAGAATATAAACCTAAATTTATTAAATTGCTTAAAAGAAGTATGCAAGTACCTTTTTTATTGAGCTAGTTTATTTTTACTGAACGCTTTAAAATAAAGCAGCATTTTTAGGACATTTTAGACAACCTCCTTAAAGCTTTTAAACTACATATTGTTCTATTATATTCTACGTACTATTTTTCTGATATGTTTTAATTTATTACCAAAAAATGAAAAATGTTCTTTGTTAATACTAATTAAACTAATTATGTAGTTTTAGTTAGGTGCCAACTTAGGAATTTTTTGCAAATTAACATGCTAAATTTTACTATTATCTAATTATACTTATCTATTACTCAAAGGAGGCTATCTACACATCCGAAATGTACAGAGTTTAAAATATAGACACCCAGAATCAAATTTATTTATTGACAGCAAAACCAAAAATCCTAGATGCCGATAATCAAAACTAAGCTTGCAAAAATCGGATCTATTGATAACTCTTCCTGTCCTCTTTCGTTCATAATATTAAGATTATCTCATTATATTACACATAAACACATTAGACTATGATATTGCTTTTGTATGGTTTTTACCACTTAGACCATATACTTTATACTACTATTTATATATGCATAATATTATAAGCTCTTAAAGTTAAAAATATTAGATAAATAAATTTTAATTCGTCATAATAACAGAATCTAACAGTTTCGCGTAGCTACTTATTTAATTTGCTTTCTTAAAAATATGTTGTTAGATTTAGTTACAAAAATTTTTGGTTTTTTATTTAGTTATATAACAAAGTCGCCATAAAATTTTTATTACATTACTTGAACGATAGTTTAGGTTTATTTTCCAATATATGTAGGTTCTTTAAAATTTTTATTATTACCTGAAAACACACGGCCGAAAACGTATATTTAGTATTACTTTATTGTATCTATTTGTATATTCAAAAATTTCAGTACCTACCTAAAGGAAATAATAATTATATTTTGACTTGTAGGTACTGTGACCCATCCCGCACTTTCTCTTTTATAAACAAAAGAATAAAGGCTCAAGCCTGCTCTAGTATATATTATGTACCTAATCCAATAACACATTATAACAAGACCCTCCAAATTTCTTACTTGTAAATAGCAATTAACCGCAAAAAACTAAATAAAACCTAAGGCCTAGATGGGGTAGACCTTTTCCGAAATGCTCAAAGTAACTTGCGAAAAATTGCATTAAGAAAAAAAGAAAAATAGGTGGTCGAGTATAATGTCCTGTTTTAATTTTTTTCTATTACATACAGTATTAATTTTTTTATTACCGAGATAACCTCATATATTTATATGTAAATGAAACCGCTAATTATTAATTTATATTATTTAGTTTTTATTAATTATGCCAAGATTTTTTTGAGGTTCGAAATAAGAAAATTATAATATTTAAAAACATTATTAACTTTTTGACTAATAATGAAAATTATTAAATTTGTATTAACGATATAATGAAGAACACTGGGAACTTTCTCAGAAATAAATAAGTCGTATAAGTTGAACACTCACCCAAGATTTGTAACTTTTGGTTACTATCAGCACTCAAAACTACAAAACAATTCTACAGCAAACAGCAAAACTTTAACAGCTTATAATTAATAACAGTTTTTCAAAACTAAGATCATCGTGATAATTCCATAGCAAAAGAGATAAGTATTATACATAGCTAAGCTACAAACGATCGATAAAATTATAGTAAATTTTTGCTTAATCCAGACTCTATTGGTATTCCTACACTTTGAGTTAAACTTTAAATTTTATGTGTGATCCAAAAAACATAGGAGTGTAAAATTTCGACAGTATACTTTTTAATGTAGGCAAGGGATAAGAAAAGATTTTTCCAAATTTGACCCTTAAGAGGGTGAAAGACAGGTAATTTAAAAAAAAATGCCTATATCTCCCAAGTCAATGAGATATTAGGTATCAAATTCAGCAGATATCCTAAATTTCTTTCCTCTTTACTAACAAAAAACCTAAGCAAACACTACGCGGGTAAAGTAGTGAAGGGATTTCTGTCATAAAGCCTCAAAACAGATAAGGAGGAACAGGCATTTTTCCTGTGAGGCAGAGAAGGCAAACATTCTTGTTTTATGGATAACATACAATATTTTCGTTGCCGATCATCAAAACTATTATGAAAGTATAGTTTAAAAAAAATGTTGTCCATATCCTGGGCTTCAGTTTTAAATGCTTTGCCAGATATTCCCAACAGAAGTAAAGTGAAAGGGGGCATTAACTTAAAATCTTATGTGTCAAATATAACGTTAGTTACAGTGCTATTCACTTTCTTACCATAAAATATATATAAAACATGCATCTAAAATATTTTTTCTTAATTTCCAGTAAAAGTAGTCGATAGTGACAAAAGTGCTGTACAAGTACAAACCTTGTTTAAGACCATTATCGAATTATCAGTTCACAAAAATCTAATATTACGAAAAATAACTATTTAGTTGTTAATAAATATTGAGATGGACCACCCTGTGTGTTACCTAACACACACGATAAAGACACATTTATATTCTAGTAAGCTTGTTCTACCTCATAATTATATACTAGTTCAAAATCTCAGAAGTGAACAATTTTGAGCTCACAACATTATCTATTATAGTCTCGGCACATTATAGTTGAAATAGTTTAATTTAATTTCTTAATGATAAATTGGCCTGTACATTATTTTCTTAGCAAACCAGAGTTCTTATTTTTCGTAGGTTTAAGTAAATATGTATATACCAAAGATTTTTAGCAAAATCTACATCTTTAATAATTATTTCCGCAGAACCGTGATGAATCGCTAATGACAATGACGAACGGTATGTACCTATATATTGTTTCCTAAATACTTACTTATTACTTATTACGTATTTACATATATTTATCCAAGGCTATATTACATAAACCACACAAACATTATTTTTCAAGGTTCTTACAGTTTTTATAAATATCAAATATTTTTTATCAAATTAGTACAATATTTTTAGTTTGCATCCGTTTTGTTGTCCGTTTTATCTAGAACGAGCGTCGCTTGGTGGTAAAGCTTGCGCTAAATTTGGGCGCAGTGGGATTTTATAAGTTCATCTTGACATTTTTATGTATTTTATTACTAATGGAATATAATCCGTTCTAAATCCGTTAATGCGTAAGACAAATGTGTATATGGCGGTAATATTTGTTGCAAAGTCGTACACAAATCAATTTATTTTTGTTAGCGATTAAACCCATTTTTATAATAAAAAAAAAACTAATTTGTTAGTCGTTGTATTATTAAATAGGTGGTTGTTTAAATAAAACTTATGATCCCACAGGTTTGTGCTACATAGTGACTAATTTTTATTTATAATTTTAACTATGGGTTAGAAAAACTTAGTTAATAACCATTTCAGGGGTGATTTTTTAGTTTTAGTTACATTGCGATCTAAAATTTCTTGGTAATCAGAAAGGGCACAAAGGATTTTTATTTCATAAAAAAAATCCGAAAAAAATATATATTTTCATTTTGACAAGGTTAGATCGAATCACGAAGTACTGTTTTAAATTTTTTAGTTAAAAATACTGAACAAAATTAAATAGTTTTATTGTAATAAAGTGCCCGCTAGAAATATTAATATTTAAAAAAAATGTACTAATAGGGTTGGTGCAAAATTTTACAGGATATTTCTTTGTGCTTAATTTTTTGTTTAAATATTCTTTTAGTTTTATTAAATATATATTGTTCTTCACGCGAGAAAAACAATTTGAGCCCGATAATTGACAAAAAAAAATTCAGTTGTGTTTAGCCAAATTTAAGAAAAAAAAAATAAATGAAAAACATAAAAAGGCCAGATTAGTTAACTCCATAGGATATTACAAAATAAAATCCTAAGTCCAAGCGCGCATTATTTGTAGTCACGCGATTGTTGCGATTTACATAGTCACAAAATAGTCCTCTCAAGTGAAGGTATTAGAGCAAACTCGTTTTGGGCGTATGTAAATCGCAACAATCGCGCGAGTAAAAATTGCAGTGCGCGCTTGTAGGTACCTGGAGAAAAACATTTTCAAAATGTAAAAAATAGCAATTTCTTTACGAGTAAATTACCAACTCATACCAAAATAAAATTGATTGACTAGTTTAATTAGAATTAATAAAGTAATTTTTTATGCCGGCTCTCACGTGGACACTATTATCAGTGGATGTTACAAAAAATATCTTTCAGAGTATGTTATGTTATAAAATAAAATTCTGTTTTAATGTTATTGTAGACTTTTCTACTTGAGGCGTTAAAAATCCGTAATATGTGAATTAAAATTTTGTGATTAATGAATTTTTTAAAATATATTTCCTAATTGGGTCAAGTAAACAAGCGCCTGAAATTAAAATTAGTCACCTACTAAAAAGCTATGGTCGACAATATGGATAAAATATTTATGAATACAGTAGTTTTTCAACTTTGATTTTAATTACTTTTGCAATGAAGCAAATAAAAATTCATATTTATGTTTGTCTCCAAGACACAAATTTTAATGAAACAATTTTTCGTCGTCCTTCAACCCTTTTTCTCGAACTCGCCCAGCTTATACGTAAACGCTTATTTTTTGAAGTAACAAACTAACTTGCTGCAATAATATAGCTACGCTTGTTTAAAATGTTTGCTATATTGCCATAAGATTGCTTAAGCGTGTGAACATTTTATATAATACTTATATGTATGGAAGCCAAGGTTGCGCAATGTTGTCTTCTTAATGCAGTATTTTTTAATCAAAAAAAATCCATGTTATACGTATATAAATTTAATTTCATAAAATTATTGTGTATGGATATTTTTATCTAAAACGCATGTACCTAATATTTATTTTATTAAACGGAATATGCCACATTTTTAATTTAATTATAAATTTAGGTTAGAGTTGATTAGTATAATATGTATCTATTAAGTTACTACCTTCGGAAATAATAAAACCTAATTTAAGTTAGGTATATACATATATTTTACTACAGGTTCGTTATTTTATACAATTTCTCTTATACGAGTACAGTGTTGTTAGGTACTTGCTCGAATTTTTATTATTTATCATTTTTATACGAAAACATTTATACCTATATATACTTATCTCTTTACCTAGAAATACTAAAATACACGACATCGTAATACAGGAATATAGAATTAATAAAAATATGATCAAAACCTTAATTACAGACCGTGTAATGAGAGTAATGACATAAAAGCCAATTTTAAGATCATTCCATAATTTTGAGTAATCCTATATGCGATTATTTTGTAAATAAAAGTAATAGTTGTTATATCTTGTCTAAAGCTGAGGATTACATACAAAAAATCGCAAATTATATTAAATATCGTGTACATGGGTATTTCATATCTTGACTTCTGAAATTTTAAATATAAAGATTTTTTTTGGGGATAAAATAATATTTTTACATTTCCAATAGCAGCCAATGAACTATTTTTATAAGGTACTTTAAAACTGATCTTTAAAAAATGACTCTTAAATATTTCAACATGTATTTATTTAAAAACTCCCTCCAAAATGCCCTTTTTCAGCAAAACTGGAACACGACGCAGATACACGTATTAGAAAAAAACATGTTAAAGACACTACTTAAATTACTATTCCTACGAATACTCACAGAAGCTTATCGCGTACGATTGCGGTCTAACTTTAAATCTAAGAAAATTTTTACTTGAAAAGCTACGGTTTCTACTAATTAAACATGGTTCCAGTCCTCGAATTTTAAAACAATTTAGAGGGTTAGTTACACAATGAAAAGTTTAAACATTGGCTAATATCTAAATTTAATTAAAGTTTATGTTTTTACCGTAGGATTTAACATCATCTTTTAAGATAAATATTTATTTTTATGGTACGTGCACGTGTTATAGTTTCTCTTTATTACATCTATAAATTACTGTTTGATGTTACTAGTGACTCACAAAATAAAAACAAGAAAGCAGTGCGGAAAATTTTATTACTAAAACATTAGTGATTTATTTTCAGAAAAGCATGTTAGTTTATAGGAAACGATGTCTAAATTTCAGGTTTTAAATTTTTTTCTAACACCCTGAATACTGTATAATATACCTATTCAAGCAGATAAATAAAAATAATTATAAAGTGTAGACCTTATTTCTTACTGTTGTTCGCCTAAGTATTTTTAGTAGATTGCAATAAAAACCTAGCTGTAAATAATTACTTTTGTTTCCAAACGATAAAAGACGACCAAGTTAATTCCCTTGTGCATGACCTTAATGTCTAGCCACTTTTTAGAAAAAAATTGTATTAAGGATGTAGACAAATTTGTCTAGTGGGGTTTTAAACAAAAAAAATAGACATATGTATTATATTGCAGCAAATTAGTCGCAAACATGAAGGAAACCTGACTTAAGATTTTCTTCCTAAGTAAACCGCTTAACCTTTGCGAAAATTTATGATAAACGCAGTGTGTACCTTCTTCATAATATAACGAATCGACCTTATTTCAGTAAAGATTGCAATAAAAACCTAGGTGTAAATACTTTTTAGTTTTCAAAACGACAAAAGGCGACCAAGTTAATTCCCTCGTGCATGACCTTAATGTCTAGTCACTTTTTAGAAAAAAATTGTATTAAGGATGTAGAAAAAATTGTCTAGTGGGGTTTTAAACAAAAAACAAACATATGTATTATATTGCAGCAAATTAGTCGCAAACATGAAGGAAACCTAACTTAAGATTTTCTTCCTAAGTAAACCGCTTAAACCTCGCGAAAATTTATGGTAAACGCAGTGTGTACTTTTTTCATATGTTAAAGAATCGACCTTATTTCAGTAAAGATTGCAATAAAAACCTAGGTGTAAATAATTACTTCTTATTTTCAAAACGAAAAAAGGCGACCGAGTTATTTCCCTTGTGCATGACCTTAATGTCTAGCCACTTTTTAGAAAAAAAAATTGTATTAAGGATGTAGAAAAATTTGTCAAACATACAGTACAAACATATGTATTATATTGCAGCAAATTAGTCGCAAACATGAAGGAGAGATTTTCTTCCTATGTAAACCGCTTAAACCTTGCGAAAATTTATGATAAACGCAGTGTGTACCTTTTTCATATGTTAACGAATCGACCTTATATCGCAATCGCTCGAGTTATCTGTATAAAATGCGCAAAATTGTTAGTTAAGGCAGCTAAAAAACATGTGAAAAGAAAAAAAATATACTCTAAATATCTGTACTTACTGTATTATCGCCCAAATTCGAAGATTTTGTAGATGTCTCCAGAAATTTTTTTAGCAGAAATTATTCCATTTTTAGGAATTAGGAAACGAGATATTCGTAAGTTAAATTGAACATGCCGCATCTCACTGAATAAGCATAACGCTCTGTATTTATAATTAATTGTATTGTGAAACACGGCATATTATTTATCGTTAATATCTCAGTTTACCTAGCTTTACTTTCACTCTTTAGTGAGTTAGTCATAGTCATTACTATTTTTAGTTGTTTTTTTTGCAGAACTTGCTGCTTTGTGGGATAAATGGTGTAAGAATTAATAATACTTCGAAGACTTAATTTTAGTTTAAAAATAGTTTATTACGTATTTTGTTGTTATATAGTTTGTACAAACGCCATAATATTTTTCGCCATAACAATGGGGGATACAAAATAAACATTTCCGTATATATGTATAATAAATGTCAGTTTTGTTGTAGCATATGCATATGCGAAATTGCATTCAATTTAATAACTATTATAATAAAAATGTATGCAGATTATGTAAAACAGTAGATGTATAAAGTTATTAAATTGTAGTCAATCAAAAAGTCGTAATACTAACAGTCTTAAAATGTCATGGACATCACAGATAATAAAACATAATAGTCAAAAATAAAAGTTCCAAGTTTTTTTTACACTAGCAATATGGTAAAAAAAAGTTTCAAGATTCTCAGTGATCTCAATTTATAGGGGAGCCGCAGGGGGTTGAGTCCGAACTTCAAGTTTTTACGAACCCGCTTCCTACCCTCTCCAGACTTCGCTCCGAAACGTTGAAAATATCTAGAAAAATGCTTAATTTTCTGGCCATTGGCCAGTTTAAAGACATAATCGAAGCAGTAGGCTTCTCTAAATTTTATTATCTATTTTAAATTAAATATCTATCATCATTAATTATCATACCATTCTGTTCAACCTCTATGTCGTCATATTTAGGTATTTTTATTCTGCCTCGGTAGAGATTATTGATTTCATCTAACAGCGCATGCGCTCTCGACTAGATGACCGCACCCTACTTATCTAAGGCGCCATATTGGAAAATTGGTAGGAACGACGTTATAACAGCGTATGTTGAATTTCTCTGAAATTAATGGATATATTTGATACCATATTTTGGCGAAAGTTTAAAAATGTATAAGAGTAGGTACTTGCAAATTTTGTAAAATAATACACTAAAATCGTTTTAAAAAATATATAAAATCACATCAGATACGTAACTTTTCTCCATTGGCATTGGCCAGATGCAAATGGAGATAGATCTGATGCCTTATTTTATCAAAATTTTAGCAAGACAATAAAAACAATATAACGATAACGAAAAACAATGGAAAATATGAGGATTTAAAAAGAATTGTGAAAAAGTATATAGAACAATATTATACAAATCCTTTCTATGCAGCAATATGGCGTCACCAACCGTTATACCTGTACACCTCACCACTATCTTCGCTCTTGAAACTGACAACCAAAACACTGACTGAACAACAACTATGACGCTGCGTAGAGCGTCGGGTCTATTTATGGTTTCTCCCCTTCCATTAGAATTTTCTAGACTATGATGCTTGCCAACGTGATTCAATGTTTGTATTGATTTCTTGGATGCTATATGAATAGACTGCTATAATTATGTTTATCTCTTTCTAATACACAATAAAGTTATAGCGTGGACTGTGTCAGTGGTTCAATGTATTGTCGTTTATTGTTCCTTGCGAGAATACTGCGTAGTTTTAACTTGCCCTGTTTTTTTCCACAATGTTCTCTTCCAGAAAATTCTAGATTCCAATTTAAGGGTGATAAATAGCTTTTCAAACAAAAATATAACTTACTTCATAATATACACACATAGACTGTATTGAAGCATACCTTATTTCCCATTATTTGATATTTTTTATAGTAAATACTGCATTATTATAAAAGATACATTATATAAGTTATTTTTATTAAAATATACACATGTACATATATAGGACCTAAGTAACTATTAAAAATTTCTTGACAGTCATCTCAAACTGAAAACATAAAAAACATTTTTTTTATGTTGTATAATATAGTAACATGTAATAATCGATAGGTAGTGGCAAAGAAAATAATACTTGCGTAGTATTATTTTCTTTGGTAGTGGCCATAAAGGATCAATAAATTTGTTCCCTAATAGACTACTCTCTGTTATTTTCCTATTAAAAATCCAAATTCATATCAGAAACCACAGTACTCACAGTAGGTAGGTACATTGAAATAGTGATAATTTACTTAATGAATGTATTGATTGCTTAAAAGATAAACGGCATACATATATGTAGGTATGTATGTATTTCTTTAAAACTGATTGATTTATTAAACAAACAGGATTTAAATTATTTTTTAAATTTCTCTGCATTTGGATTGATTTTTAATCAAACTACTTCAATTTTAAATTCTATTATTCGTTTATAAAGAATTTGTTTATACAGTGCGACCTCGATAATCCGGACTAATTAAAACTGCGGTTATCCGGATTAGTAAATAATTCGGATTACTGAAGCGGGACAGTTTTTTATTGGAAAGTGAAATATGTAATACAAAATAATTAGCAAATAGTACATATACATATTAACAAAAAAGATAGTCATTTGAATTTTTTTTAAATTATATTTTAGGTTTAAAAAAATTCAAATGACGATAACTTTCTACTAACACATTTTTTTCTCTTAAAATTTAAGAATTGTCGACAAAATTATGTAAAATTTGTTTAGAAAAAATAATAAATAAAATATCTAAGCGTGTTAATTTTTTACCCAGGTGGGTCAATTCAAAAATTCAACTTTTTTTCGCAAATTACAAAATATTTTTTTTTCGCCAAAACATTCCTAGTAGGCCCACTATTAAAAAACCTGAACTTGGCGTGGGTCCCATAAGTAGCAACAGAGATATACAACTTTAAAATTTCACGGGCCAAAGGCGCGCACTGCTTATGTGAACGCCCAGACACCTGATCCGGCCGAATTTCGGAAGTTAGGGGAACCCCACACAATCCATTTTAGATATCCTTCATTAATTTGTATGAAGAAGTCTAGAATTTAATTGCAAACACAGGTCCGGATTAACGAGTACTATCAAATCCGGATTATAAAGTACACAATGCAATTGAAATGCTTGGCCGGATTACCGAATAATCCGATCTACTAAAGCTCCGGATTATCGAGGTCGCACTGTATTATAAATTGGTTGAAACCCTATTTAAAAAAAAAATGTTTGTTTCTTGTATTATAAGGTTAATTATTATTTAAATTTTGTGACAAAAATTTCGTAAGACTTTGTATAAATAGGTATGAGGCAAGTTTAGTTCTATTTAATATTGGGAGTTAATTAATATTATTTGTTTCTAAAATATTTTTAAAGGTTGCTGTAATTTTAGGCAGCTTGTGCTTTGTTATATTTAACTATTCTAAAAATAAGGAGTTTGGAAGAAAAATTGGAATCTGAATAATTTGCAGACAAGAGCAAGCCAACGCAATTATGAAAACAGGAGCACACGTTATAAAAAAAACAGGAGCTTCACAAAATGAGGACGAAACCAAATTTAAACTATTTTGATTAGGAAGATAATTAAAAAAAATTATTTCCTTGCCTTCAAATGTGAAAGTTGCAGATAAAGGATCTCGTCGATTCAAACTTTTATCTTCATAATATCATAGACTAAATAATACATAGACGAACACTGCCATGTAATAAAAATGGACCAAAAAGCGGGTCTCCCTTGAGACATTTTGGGGGTTTACTTGTTTATGGCTTAGGAATTTGTTTGTTCACCATTATAGATATATGTACTATATATATATATATATATATATATATATATATATATATATATATATATATATATATATACAGGGTGGTGCAACCAAGATGGGGTGGACGATTGTGAGTAAACGGTGAGGAATTTCGAAAATTTTTTTTTTGGATATTATAGATAGTCAAACCCGCTATGTTTTAAAATTATAGCCATAATACAGGGTGGTCCAAAAAACTCGTGGCGAATCAAACTTGTGTTTTTTTAAATGGGACACCCTGTATATAATTGTTCCAATTGATTCTCCTGTTCGTTACGATCATTTTGATATCGGGTTTATTGGGTCTAAAACTTATAGTAAGGGAATGGGACGCGGTTAAAGTTGAAAAAATGCTCAAAGTTCGGCCATTTTTAAAAAAAAT
The DNA here is from genome assembly GCA_963971165.1 of Philopedon plagiatum. Taxonomy (NCBI): domain Eukaryota; kingdom Metazoa; phylum Arthropoda; class Insecta; order Coleoptera; family Curculionidae; genus Philopedon; species Philopedon plagiatum. The sequence goes on along the minus strand of OZ020197.1, from coordinate 32,576,259 downwards.
TTGAAACAGGTATGGAAAAACCAAATATTCCATAAAACGTTACATATCCTTGAATACATTAATCGCTTGCAATTTGTTTAAAATTATTCACTGTTATACAGGGTGGTCAACTTTTGCAAATACGCCCTGGACTCATTTTTTTTAAATGGAACACCCTGTATATTTTATTTTCATCTTAAAGATAACATTGCTAGCTTTCAAAAAATACCATACATGATGCCTTTCTGACCAACAGTTTTTTAGTAAACCAGCCGTGAAACCAAGGTTTCTTCATTCTAATACGATTATACTGAATTTACGTTGTTTATTATTAAATATCTAATATTAGGGGGCCATGACACTATCATAAATGAAACAGGATTGACGAACTTGTCAAAGCTACTGCCGCACAATCCATTATTTACAAGTTAAGTGTAGGTGGCCCAATAATTATGAGGTAAGAAGACTGAGACCCGAAACTTTTACATGTTTATTAGAGATATTTCAAAAAACAGAAAATATTGTTTTTAGGAAATGTAAAGTAATTAATAAACCAGTTATAAACAAAGATAATCAGTTATCAGTATTATTAATAGTTTAAAAAAATTAATTAAGCAAAAACAGAACATCTTTTAAAATTACTTCGGTATGTACTTACTTGTAAACCTAATTTAATATAAACAATTAACAATGCTCATATAAGGGGTTCAACTAAACCACCATCTTGCTGAAGGCACATTTCGAGTCTATCCATAAATGAAAGTTTCACTTTTCTCAAAGTCTGTTCTGAAACGTTGCGAAAACTGTTTCTTATTCTCGTCTTCATATCTTCCACAGTGGTTGGAACCTCTTTATAGACTTCTTCTTTAACATGCCCCCATAGAAAAAATCTAGTGGTGTTAAGTCGGGTGGTCTGGCTGACCACTTACCTGGTCCACCTCGCCCAATCCAACGATCTGTCTTCCAATTTATCGACAAAATATCTTACATTCCTATGGCAATGCGGAGTCGCTCCATTATGTTCAAACCATAAGGATCCCCTTACCATTAAACGTAAATCTTCAACCAATACTGGCAACTCGTTTCTCAAAAAATTTGTTTATAACTGGTTTATTAATTACTTTACATTTCCTAAAAACAATATTTTCTGTTTTTTGAAATATCTCTAATAAACATGTAAAAGTTTCGGGTCTCAGTCTTCTTACCTCATAATTATTGGGCCACCTACACTTAACTTGTAAATAATGGATTGTACGGCAGTAGCTTTGGCAAGTTCGTCAATCCTGTTTCATTTATGATAGTGTCATGGCCTCCTAATATTGGATATTTAATAATAAACAACGTAAATTCAGTATAATCGTATTAGAATGAAGAAACCTTGGTTTCACGGCTAGTTTACTAAAAAACTGTTGGTCAGAAAGGCATCATGTATGGTATTTTTTGAAAGCTAGCAATGTTATCTTTAAGATGAAAATAAAATATACAGGGTGTTCCATTTAAAAAAAATGAGTCCAGGGCGTATTTGCAAAACTTGACCACCCTGTATAACAGTGAATAATTTTAAACAAATTGCAAGCGATTAATGTATTCAAGGATATGTAACGTTTTATGGAATATTTGGTTTTTCCATACCTGTTTCAAATTTTTTTTTAAAATGGCCGAACTGTGAGCATTTTTTAAAGTTTAACCGCGTCCCATTCCCTTACTATAAGTTTTAGACCCAATAAACCTTATATCAAAATGATCGTAATGAACAGGAGAATCAATGGGAACAATTATATACAGGGTGTCCCATTTAAAAAAACACAAGTTTGGTTCGCCACGAGTTTTTCGGACCACCCTGTATTATGGCTATAATTTTAAAACATAGCGGGTTTGACTATCCATAATATACAAAAAAAAATTTTTCGAAATTCCTCACCATTTACTCACAATCGTCCACCCCATCTTGGTTGCACCACCCTGTATATATATATATATATATATATATATATATATATATATATATATATATATATATATTTATAATGGTGAACAAATAAATTCCTAAACTATAAACCAGTAATCCCACCCAAATGTTTCAAGGGAGACCCGCTTTCGGTCCCATTTCGGTATATTCGAGAATTAGTCTATATTCTTTATAGTCTCTGATAATATTTATTTAAATACATACCTTGGTGCCACTGAAGTTTTAGTAAAACCATCAAAGATACTGTATCAGGATTTTCAGTCATAGCAATGGGCCGGTACTACTCTTACATACATATATGCTGAAGTAACTTTCATTAAAATTTAGTTCTTAGATACTTAGATGTCATATGATGACAGGCGGACAAACAGACATTATTCTGGTTCCATGTGGTCTTCTTTTTTACAACATGACGGAACCATCAAACTAGGAAAAAATATAAGCTTAAAATTAAAAAATAAGTGTCAGAATTGTTTAGTTCCCCATATCTCTAATGTGGTGAGTTATTATTCCTTATTTACCGAATAATAAAACTTAAGTTTGCTTTTTAAGCTCAGCGTTTACTTTGGCATTTTATTCTTGTTTTAAATTTTGAAGATATCAAAAAATGTACCGACTGAAAATATTATAATATTATAAAAAAAAATGTGCTTGTCGGTTGAAACAAAACATAATTTTATAAGAGATGCTTAGTTCCCTCAATATCTTCATAATTAACGTCAAGCGAGCCTTACAGGTTCGATGCCAGAACAAAGATTTGTGGCCCCTACTATGGTTGCCAGCTTTTCATAATCCTGCACTTTATTTAGGATCAATAAATTCCGATCTTATCGCAAGCGCTCTCCTAAGGAAAATGTATATCTTGCAAATGCCCTCCCTAAAGAATACATTTTCCTAACTTAAAGAAACGTCTTTAAAAAAAGTTTATAGCAGCAAAGCGATTGTGGTTTTTGGCAGGAGTCAATATTTTTAATAACGTTTGTAATAAAGTTTGATAAACTGTTACCTATTATCGGGTACAATTTAATACATGAAGCCGCTCATCTTATTATATTAGGTACTCCAAACATCACGTTGCATCAAACTACCTGACAATATGGTGAAGGGTATTTAGCAACAATTGGGTTTTCTCCATTATTTCTTATGGACTCGATAACCCAAAAAAATGAACAAAATACTTTTAGTAAACTTGAAAATACTCTAAAACGCTTCTTTCCTTAGTTGCATCGCCTAGCAATATCCATATATCTTAAATTTAACAATTTGATATTGTTAACATTGAATGGTGAATACCAGTGTAAGAGAAATGTAAATCTATTAGGAGAAATTTGTGGTAGATCGTTATCTATAGTGATATCATTTTGAATGAATTAAGTGCATTTTGACTAATAACAATGACCAATACAACTACGTTAAAGTTCTATCGACATTCGATCCGTAAACCCATTTGTCAATTTCCAAAAAAAATATTAGCAATAAAGAAAAAAAAAGGTTTTAACTAAATGACAATGTCCTCCATTCGGTCAATAACAAATAATGTTGCGTTATGTTATGACGATATTGCGCAATATATTGAATTAATAGCTACAATGCGTAAGGAGTAACACACGACTATGCAAATATAAACATATTGTGTAATAAGGCGAGTTTTTAAATGCATCGATGTCTAAAAGGTATTAATCACATTTCAATTAATCCGTGCTTAAATTACCGACGAAAGTTTGCTGAAATTGATTTTATCCTTATAAAATGCATGAGATTGCTCATCAGATTCATCACACGATGGATGCATGGTGGAGGAAGTCGGCTGTCAGAGTGTGAGGTTATTAACATAAGCAAACTTTTACGTTTAGATTCACTAAAAAGGTTTAAGGTCTAAGGTTTAAGCCATGGATTTATTATAATAGGATTCGATATCTGTATACTGTGAGCGTATCGAACGTGAAGCCTTATATTTTGTTGTTTGTTTTTGTTTTTGTTATTCTCTTGGGGGAGCTGTTTACGAACTACGAACATAGACAAGACTACGAATTACTACGTAATTGAATCAAGAATGGTAGTAGAAATAAAATAGCATTGGAGTGTTGGAGCTCAGGTTGAAAAATCACACCGGTGTGTCACCCGGGGATGATATCGAACGCAGCCCAGAAGTGTTGCTGTCTGGCTGGTTGTTTAGGAAAAGGCTGAACCTCGGTCTGAACACTCGGTTACACGTACGTCTTTGTCTAATGAACTAGAAAAGAAAAAGTGCGACGTATAGATTTATATAGATTTATAAATGACTCGGAGCGACTTTAAATAAACACCTTTAGAAATAACATAACCTATAAACAATAAAACCTTTTTAACTTAAATTTATTATTATTTAGCAGAAAAATAAAATATTTTAGGGCTTTTATTACTTTTAGTAAATCTTGTGATGCTTCTAACGTATTTTTTGTACAAAAATACAAGGTAAAATAAGATGTGGCCAATGTTTACGAATTGTGTTTACAGTGTCGTTTAGAATGGTTTGTTTTGGCTTCAAAGAATGTGAACTCATCCCGTATCCAGTCCTAATAAATCCATGGTTTAAGCTTTAGTACTGGTTAAAATTTAGATCTTCTAGTTGGTCAGTTAGGTTTTGACAAGTTTTTGTGCTGGCATTGTTAATAAAAGTCGTCATTTAAAAACTTATGAGTTATTCTAATATTTCAGCGATTTGCTTGATTTCCAAATGATTTTCATCTTGAAACATGCTACTAGAATGAATTAAGTTTTATTATTATGGAAACTACATATGAAAATTGACATTTTCGTTATAAATTTGCGAAAAAACTCAGAAACAAGTTAGAGAATCTGGCAGTTAGATTTTTTGGGTTCAAATATAATTTATAACCCAAAAAAGATTAAAATTGCATCTCGTCCGTTTAACAAATAAATGAAAGTGTGTAGGTACTTATCTGGTTTACGAATAGTTATTTGTGTTACTAAAGAACAAAATAGTCCTTTGGGGTTCGAAAATGACTCGGCTAGCGCCTCGTCAAAAAATCATTCCAGAGCACCGAAGGGTATTTCGCGCACGAGTTTCACACAATAAGGTGGTTTGAGAGCTGATTCTCATTTGTTATATTTTTATATATTTTAAGATTTTATTAGATTTGAAAAATCAAAGAATACAAAAATTCAATAATTTTTAATAACTTACTATTTAAAGTGTACAAATCCAAAAAAAAAACCTACCCTAAAATCATGTTTCCGTCACAAACATACAGATCTTATTTACCGCAATAAATATTTGACAAATTATAGTAACAAACAAAATTCTTATTTATAACATATTTTCAGAAGACTCTGTAGGTATATTTTCATATAAGAACATGCCTCTAAATAAAAATTATTATCTTAATTATTAGGCATTTTTTTCCCTTGGGCTCCGTCCGAGACCGGAAGCACTGTGGCCACGAGAGGCCTATTGTGCCTACCCAATAACTTTTGTTACACCCACTCTGTTATCCCAGTTTCCTGCACAAGCATGTACAGGTCTACAAGGGAGTGGGTGATTAATTCATCCGGTTCTCACTTTGGTTGCCCGAATAGTTGGTGGCGCTTGCGATCTAGTGGCTGAACTGTTTCCCTGTCCCTACCGCATAGTCTGCAGCTAAGGTCTCCCTGGTACAGTTTCATTTTGTTGAGGAGGTCTTTTACAGCCATGTGTCCTGTTAGTACCCCTACGATTGTCCTCAACTGGATCCTGCTTAGATTTAACATATGGTGAGTCTAGGATTGGGATTTCCTATAACGGCCTTGCTGTGGTTCAGTCCCTGTACTCCGTTCCAGTGGACTTTGTGTTGGTGTTTGATCCATCTGTTTACCGCCTCTCGTGCCGTGCACATTAACATATTTTCAGAAGACTCTGTAGGTATATTTTCATATAAGAACATGCCTCTAAATAAAACTTATTATCTTAATTATTAGCCATGGTTTTATTTTATAAAAATATTTACATTTTCTTTTCACGTAAGTAAATACATAGCGCAATTGGCAGGCAATTTACCAATATATATTATTTTAAATTAATTTATCCCTTTATTTACATGATTATTTTAAATCATATACATAACTTTGTATTATGAGCAAGAGGCAAAGTATATTGCCAATAGAATTTATATAAAATCGCCTATAACTAACTTAAACTATATTGCCCGTTATAAATTTCAAAAATATCTCGCAGCGTCACGTCATGGGCGAACTCGGACGAATTTGACACGGTTTGGCGTCATATCTTCCTGTTATTTTACCATGCGAAGTAACCATTAAAAATAGGCGAAATAATACATTGTGGTCGTCAATAGTCATTGTGTATCAGTTCAATTTTATATAAATTGTTAAAAAAACCTATTTTATTTTTTTACTCAAAAATGGAACATTATACGAAAAAAATGCAAGAAATAAAGAGTTTATAAGTAAGGCAAACTTTGAAATGGCATTTCTTAAATTGCAAATTTCCAATCCCATAAAAAATACAATGAAAAAAGCATTGAGGGTTTCAATTTTGAACCCCCTCCGAGGGTAGCAGATGATTAAAAATTTTGGTGTAGGACAGCCTTTGAAAACGTAAAATTATGTCCCAAATTCCATTCTTCTACTTTTCTCCAAATTTAAGAATTACAATAAAAACTGAAACCTACCTCTTTGAAGGGGTGTAACTCCGATAGAATACCCTTGTGAAAATAAATTTATATGGAAGACCCCTTTATTTTTTGACAAGAGATTGTTCCTTAAAGTTTTTTCACAATATTAAAGAAACATCCTGTGAAGCATCAAAAGATATGGAGGATGGAAGTCCACAACCGTCGCGGAAGGATACATTGAAGATTCGGTAGAAAACAAAGTGAAAATTTCAAGTAAAATATTAGAATTTAAAGTGTCGGATACGAGGCCAAATGTTATTCCGTCTTCTTCAAAAATGATTGATATCGCCGACGCAGAATCAAGAAACGGGATAACTTCATCCGGTATAAATACTGGGTCATGCAGTGGGTGTACTATTAGTGTTAATTTTAATATTGTTAACAATAGTAACTAGTGCCAGTGTTTATCTATTTATTTAATAAATTTGATATTTATGTTATTTTTATTGTTTGAGTTATTATGCCCGATGTGAGAAGTTCACGAAACGTAAAAAAATGAACTGCTGTCAAAAAAAGTCAAACTTCGTATACTGACATTAATGAAAAAATGCCGACTTTTTTGACAGTTATAGAAAAATGTTTTATTAGGAGTAAAAGCGATACTGTTATGACGAGTCTGTAGGTTTGCCGGACGAACGGCAATTACAGACGAGTCATAAGAAGTTGCTTTTACTACGAATAAAACATACTATTTTTCTTCAAACGTCGTTTAAATACAGAAAAATAAAGATATACAATTTTTTCATTTAAAAATGTTGAGTTTCCAGTGGGCCTAGCGTTGCTATGGATTTATTATTGTATTGTTTCATACCGACGCGTCGTTCGATTTGACAAGTGTCTGTGTATATTATTGCGAGCCACTTTCTTTAATTGTTAGATACTGTTGTAACAATATCATTTTTTAAAACCAGACTTACTTCAAATTAAGGATGTTAAACTCAGAATTTGTTTTATTTATTTTTTATTTTTTTATAACTTTCTTGTATTATTCAAAATATATTTATTCATGACCACACAGTCACAACTTTTACCTCCGATTTCAGCGGCAGAAAAAGTACTTTTACTTTACTTCCGCTGCCAATAGCAACCGCCTACTGACAAAATAGGAAAACATTAACGGCAAAAAGTTAGTCAAGTTTATTGACGTTTGAGGAAAAATAATATTTTACCCAGATACCCAGTCAAATCTTGCTCATCTGAAATATATTGACTTAACCGATGACGTCAATGACATAATGCGAACAAATTAATTGATGTTTTCCATTAATAATTTAAAAACTCAGCTATATACTGAAATATTAGAGAGACTGATTATGAAACAGGTACTCTGTAACTAATGAGGTATTGGAAATGCAGGATAAGGCACGTAATATAGTTCTATTTCTTGCCCTTTTACACATTAAATAATAATATATCATAATGTCGATAAATACAATGCAACTATAACACGATACACTGAATTATTTCAGCCTGAATTTTCGAAAACGTAACAATAAATTATATTAACGACCAGATCATAACAATAGTGACCTTTCGACGATCAGTAAAGCTGTATCACTTACTGATAAAAATACTAAATCATTCCGTCAATAATCTGGTTTCTTAATTACTTTATTTAAATAATTAGCATTCTCCCCTAAATGATTCATAATGAGCTAGAGGCCGTATAAAGTTCACTAACCATACGTAGGTTTCTATAAATAACAAAAATTATAAGAACCTCGCAATTGACCGTGCTTACCATATTTCTTACAAAATGTAGGTAAATCAAGTGGGGAGTAGGACATTTATCTAATGTATAGAAACGTCATTTATAATACTGACTAATAAAAATAAGGGAATTGTTTACCTGAATTTACTTAGATTTAGTTGATATCATTCCATTTTTGATTTCTTTGAACTTTACATCTTAACTTCGGGTTGCCCGTATTTTATTAATTAAATTCTACCATCGGGAAAGAGAGTTTGTCAGTGCCTTATTTCAGCTCGACTTATTTGCATGACAATGAAAAATAAATGTGATTTTACTTAAGCTCTTGAAAACTATCGATTCTAAATTCTAACTATAATTCTAACGTCCGCCGTATAAGGAATATGCACATATTTTTTTTATTGCATAAATCGTTTAAGGAAGTCATTACAACCCGAAAAAAAAATATTTTGAAGAAAATTAATAGTATAATTTAGCTACAAAAAATGTTTACTTTTCGGCATAATTTATTCAATTTAAAAAGCAGCCACTTGTCCTTAGTGAAATGTGACGTCAGGAGATCAGCAAAAATCTACACGTAAATGTAAAGCTTAACCCAAAGTCGAACAGGTTTGATTGGGTTTTCTCGGAAACAGTCAAAGGGAGAGAAATCGAATTTTTTGGGTTGATAGAGGAATAGTTCAACTAGATTCGGTAAAAAATTCAGTTACACAGGATGTTTCGTTTCGGAGCTATTAAACGTCAAAATCGAAATTTCCGCGATTTCCGTTGGAATTGGGTACAGATCGCAAATGTGAATTAAATCGATGTAAATTTTCGGGGATTGTAGGGGACCCGGAGCTTCAGAACTCGACTGAAACTGGTGAGGATCAGAAAATGGCAAGTAATTCTTTTGAATTTTTTTAGTTCGAAAAATGCCATTTCCAGACTCATCTAGAACTTTTGGTACCTAATAACTCGAAAACAAAAAGTCAGATCGAAAAACGGATTCATAAGTGAAACTTTAAAATCTCAAATACTTTTTTTGCAGTACATTTACCTAAATCTAAAATCACTGGAAAATGAAAATATTTGGAAAAACTGGAAATTTAGATTTTTGACCCAAATATTTCACGGTTTTTAATTTTTTGTGGGGTCAAAATGGTTCAAATTAAAATCCCATATACGTCATCGGAAAGAGCTCATCGAAGTATATTATTATCATATCCATATTTTTTAGTTTCTTCATACTCTATGGGAAGGGAGTAATCGCCGATTAAATTTCGATTTTTTACTTTATTTGCCCTCGACATCGGTACATTTGAATCACTCTGTATTTTTTCCTATCTATTTTTCCCCAATTTTTCGACTCTATCTTATAAAGGGACAATCACAATGTAAAATGAATACCGAATGGGTCATCCAGGAGCGTATTTAAGGGGTAAAAATCGGATTTTCTTAATTTTTTCCGACAAATCCTATTTTTAACCGACATTATTCCACACTATTTACCCTATTTAGTGATTCTTTGTGGGTTTATTTTATCCGTTAATTATCTAAGAATACCTCCCACTAATTTAAATCGCTTACTTTTTCGGGAAAGTTATAAATAAATAGGTTTATTTGCATCGGGGACATCTAAAATTTGAAAATTTTTGAATTTTCGAAGATTGCCTTGAAAATAAAGAATTGCAGTTTATTTACTCGAAATTATCAAGATATATCAAAATTTCGCAGAAATGCCCATTTTTTGCAAAATTGAAAGGTTCCTGGACCGATTTCGACTTGAAGTATACATAAATAAGATTTTAGGAACCTTCTACTTTAAGTGCAGGGATATTTCATTGAATAAGTTACGCATTAAATACCATTTTTATTGAGATTTTGATGACTCTAGAACACTGGAATTCGCCATGTACTGATGATGAGTCATAAGTTCAGTTTTGACGACACAGCCAGGGATCACGTTTTACAAGTTTCGAAATTCGCACGAAAATTTGCAGTTTCAAATCCTTTTTTTGTTAATAAAGACCAAAATAAATGGGCAACAGCAACCGCCATGAACATTTAATTTATGTAGAGAATATAAAAAAAATATTTCAGATTTATTTGAGTTACATGCATATTCTCTATTTTACTCCATTACAAACTTCGAAGCCCCATTACATCCATTTAAGGTTTATTTATTAAAAACTGTAAAACACGTGTTTAAACATTTACGTTCAGATTCACTAAAAATGTTTAAAATTTAGTAATGGTTTAAATTAAGATCTTCTAGTTGATCAGTTAGATTGTGACAAGTTTTTGTCCTGTCCATGTTAATAATTAAGTCGTCATTAAAAGCGTCTGAGTTTATCTAATAAGGTATTTCAGCGATTTGCTTGGTTTCCAAATGATTTTCATCTTGGAACATGTTGCTAGAATGAATTTAGTACTAAAATTATCCTTTTCAAATTTGAGAAAAATCTCAGGAAAAAGTTCATAGTATAAAACTTGTCTTGTTTCATATAAACGCGAATCGCGAAATGCAAATTGCGAATATTATTCTAATTGGTCGGATTCAAATTTTAATGTGCAACTGACCAATGACGACATGCAGTATTTGCAATTCGCATTTCGCGATTCGCGTTTATATGAAATAAGCGTCTTATTCTTACACTTGTCAGATTCAAACTTTTGGTTGTCAAATTAGACCGATCTAGCCTTGGAGAATCTGGCCGTTATTTTTAAGAGTACTTCTATGAAGTATCGAGTTAATAAGACCATCTAATATTTTCCCTCATACAAAGTTTGAATCCCTGTTTCACCACCGTAGGGGTTGAATTTTCAAAAACACTTTCTTAGTAAATGTCCACGTTATATAAGAAACCTCTGTGCAAAATTTCAAGTTTCTATAGACCCAGCGGTGTGGGCTGTGCGCTGATATGTCAGTCAGTCAGTTTCTTCTTTTATTACACATTTAGACCGTCTTGGTAAAAGAATTGACAAAGGGGACAGGGAAAAAATTTTGAGAAGAGGTAAGGGGCCCGTCTGACCGCTTGTCCCTAGGGCCCCCCAATGTCACAGGTGTCAATACATCATTTAAACCCTTATCTAAAAAACTTGGACGGTTTATACCTTTCATCGATTTGTTTCTTGGAGATATTGTTATTTTGCTAGAAAGATTTTGAAATATTAATAAAAAATTGTCCTTTTCATTCATACAACACCATGGGACCAGGGCCCAGACCAGGGGCCAAAATGATCTTTATGTTCCCGCTCACAAATTGCCAGTTTTTGAAAACAGCCCGCGTTATATGGTAATTACATTTTGTAAAAAATTGTGTTGGTTTTTTTTTTGAATTACCACCATGCATATATTATACCTACACGACACATAACAATAAAACTGGCATTTAAGAGTGCATTATTTACTGGGTGCGTCTCTGACTTTTAATTTTTAAATAAATTAAACACGTGCTTCTAATTCTTCAATTATAATGTTATTTTTTAAACATAAGGTCAACTATAAATCTTCTTATCAAATTATAACAAATATTACATAAAAACTATATGAATTATTAAAATTATGTTTAGTATCTGTTGATTTCTTAAAATGTTGGTTCTTACAATCGTTCTCACGTGTTGCCTTTTAAAGCGGTCAATGGGAACAGTTCGTTCCCCAAACCCGTCTATTATTATCGTAGGTAGTGGACCATCTGGTATAGCAGCTGCAACTAAACTTTTGAAGAATAACTTTACGAATGTAAAAATACTGGAAGCAGAGAACCGCATAGGTATGTCTAAAAAAAATCCCCTATTTTTTGTTGTTGAGAAAATATTAAGGGTAAAATGACTTACTACAATAGATTATCTATAGATGGTTTCGTGGCTGTGGCAAGGGAAAGTACCTACAAAAGAATTCTTCATGCGAACGGCTTTCGAATAAAGAATTCTAAGGGTGCAAACGGAGACATGTTGTTTAATTAGATCGTTATACGAACGTTCTAATTAAGATCGCTAATTTTTTATTTGTTTCTAAAAGAGCCGTTTGACACTGCAAAAGTTTCGTCACAAACTTAAGCAGAAACTTTATATAAACTGGATTTTAACGTGATATACAAAATTTATTTTATAATTACACAGTAGTCAGTAGTCTGTTTGTCTCTTCAAAATCTGATTTATATGCAGTTACTCCTTAAACTTTTGAGGAAATTTGTTGCTGTGTTAGATGGATCCAAAATAAAAAATTAATTATAGAGTATTATTTAACTAGCATGTAATGATGACAACAGGGGTGCCGCCCCAGAGAGGCGGGGGGGGGGGGGAGTTGCCCCCCCCTCTGGCTGTTAACATTTTCTCTTTGTATACATGTAGTTCATACACAACATTTTCAAGAAACTGGCGCATCTTTCTCAAATCTAGCCTCTAATTTAGTTACTGTTGCAAAACGGGCAACATTTTGTTTTTGTCACCGGTAAACGAACTTCCACTTGGAACATTTGTTTAGAGCTATTTTTACAGAAATAATAATTGTTTAATATAATTTGTTAATTTGTGCCTATTTCAGGATCAATTGTATCCAAATTACAGATAAGCATAGACTAAAATTATACATAAAGTATTATTTGGTTTTTGTTAGATTGTGGGCCTTCAGGAGGCCACTGAGGTTAGTTAATTAGATCTAATTTGGCTGTATTAAAAACAAAAATAATATATTTTTAATTGGTTCGATTGGTTAAATTATTAAAATCTATATCGGAGGAAAATGGCATTTCATTTCAGTAAGAAATTTGATATATTTTATTATACATAATATAATCTTGTAGTGCCTCAGAATTATCAAAAGTAAATGATTTTCCACCGATATTAGTTAATTAAAATATAATAAAATATGGAAATATAAGATGTCTTTAAGTTATTTATAAAAGATTTATTTAACTAAAGTTGGAAAACGTCATTTTATTCCGCTAAGAAATTTGGTACCTACTTTATTATGCATATAATCTTGTAGTGCTTCGGAATGATTATCCAAAGTAAATCATGGATTCCCAATATTAGTAGATGAAAGTTAATAAAAAAAAAGGAAATACAAGATGTCTTTAAGTGATTTATAAAAAATTTATTTAACTAATGTTTGAAAATATCATTTAATTTCAGTAAGTAAACAAATTGGTATTTTATGATGCATATATAATCTTGTGGTGATAAAAATTTTCAATTTTGTTAAAATATTTCAAAAATTTTGCTAGGTGCGAAATTTTCTTACCGAATATCCCACGAACTTAAATCAATTACAGGAAATTTTTCCTCGCTCCCAAATATTTTAAGAAAATTAATTTTGCGACCTCGGAAACATTTCCGGTAACAATTTAAGTACTAGCAGAGTAAAGAGAAGACACTCGAATACACCGAAAAGCCCTTTAGACATTTGGTGGGTTTACTGGCTTATTGTTTAAAAGTTTGTTTGTCCACCGTTATATATACATGTAGATGCATAGTATACATATTTATATAATGGTAGACAAACAAACTTTTAAACCATAAACCAGTAAACCCACCAAATGTCTCAAGAGAGACCCGCTTTTCATTGCACGGCAGTGTTCGTCTAGGTATTATTTATTTAGTCTGTGGTACTAGCAAAGGGATATTATAAGTGAAAGTATAAAATAAAATTTTAGATTCTTTAATGAATTTTATGTCTTGTTAATGTATTTATTTATGTATTTATTTAACGGAAAAATCATTGTTTTTTACCAAATAAGGAAGCAACCACAAACGTTAAAAAACAACGCAGTAATAATAGCTGAATACGAACAATCAAAATATAAATACGCTATCTCTTTGATTAGAGCAACATTTAGAATTTAGAAAAATTTCATGATGACCCCGTTAAAATATTATACCAAGTTAGTGATTAGTAAATTCCATTATTTTTAGTAGCTGATTCCATTTTAACATAAAAATGTAAAAATTAGGTAAAGCTTCGTTAAACCTTCCAATAGTTTGATGATAATTTCTTAACGGACTTTCAATTTCAGGGTATATGTGTTACCGGTCAAACCCGATTTCGGGATAAACTAGTTTTTCCTAGGCCAAACCAGTCTATCCGAAAAGCGATAGGATGAACTAGTTTGTCCTAGTCCAAACTAGTTTGTCCTGAAACCAATGTAGGGTTGCTAGGAAAAACTGATTTGTCCTAGTCTCTACAAGTTCAAACTGCGATTTTACTTTATTTTGTAGGATTAACTAGTTTAAACTAGTTAAAAGCAGGCTTAGGACGTGTTCCTAGGACGTTTGACGGGTTTGCTCAGTATTAGTCGATCAGCTTTTGTCTTTAATGATATAGCAAAAAATATGTTATAATTAAAAACAAAAACTGATCAACTAATACTGAGCAAACCCTAGGGCCATGCTGGTTTATCCCGAAAAGTACCAGGCAATACTAGTACGTCCTAGGAAAAACGTAAACGTCCTAAAACGACGATAGAAAGTTTTAATATTTCCTAGGCCAAACTAGTCTATCCTGAAATCGGGTAGGACAAACTAGTTCATCCTATCGCTCTTCGGATAGACTGGTTTGGCCTAGGAAAATCTAGTTACTCCTGAAATCGGGTTTGGCCGGTAACATATGTATTGATTTTATTAAAATTTTGTGTTCTAACTGGTTCAAACCGACACACTGTAAAATAATTAAAAGGATAACTTATCAAATTGCTATAATAAATCAATCAACGTATTCTATTACTGAATTAAAATAGTTGTAGATACAATTTCATCTTGCTATTATTTTAAGACTAATAAGATATGGATCCTACTATGGTTGAAAGTTGTTCAAAACCCAAGGGATAACTGACTTGCAAAAAAACTATAAAAAATAGCCTCGTTCTCAAATCCTGTCCAATAATGAATAAAAATATTTTAAGAAAGAAGTACATTTTGTAATTTAAAGCTAAAGGGAAACTAACTGGGGAATCATAGCCTTATTATTATGCATTTATCTTGTAAGCAATAGGTGGTAAATCGAATACTGCAACTGAACACAGTCCTCCCGATGAAAGAACATCTGACGACCCGAAAAATATTTCTTTTTTAAAAGTCGACTTCATCATTTATAACAAGTGAAAAATGTTTAAAATTCAGAAGCATTCTGACAAAACAAACCATATGGCCACAACTATTAAATAGTAGAATCATTCATTATTATTTTTTTATTTATTTTTTAATGTGGTGGGAATATGTTATATCTAGTAAGTGCATGGATTTATTATATATAAGGATTCGATATCCGTATACTGTGAGCGTATCGAACGTGAAGCTTTATATTTTGTTGTTTGTTATTCTCTTGGGGGAGCAGTTTACAAACTAGGAACATAGACAAGACTACGAATTACTACGCAATTGAATCAAGAATGGTAGTAGAAAGAGATAAAATAGCATTGGACTGTTGCTGTCAGAACTGGTTGTTTAGGAAAACGGCTGAACCTCGGTCTGAACACTCGGTTACACGTACGTCTTTGTCTAATGAACTAGAAAAGAAAAAGTGCGACGTATATATAAATGACTCGGAGCGACTTTAAATAAACACCTTTAGAAATAACATAACCTATAAATAATAAAACTTTTTAACTTAAATTTATTATTATTTAGCAGAAAATAAAGTAATTTAGGGCTTTTATTACTTTTAGCAAATCTTCTAATGGTTCTAACGTATTTTTTGTATACAAATACAAGGTAAAATAAGATGTGGCCAATGTTTACAAATTGTGTTTACAGTGTCGCTTAGAATGGTTTGTTTTGGCTTCAAAGAGTGTTACATCATCCCGTATTCTTTTATATAATAAATCCATGAGTAAGTGGAATTATCTTTGACGCGCGCCACTTTCGGTTCACTTCAGGGGCGGATTTAGAATTTCGTCTGGGGGGAAGGGGAGAGGGGGGAGGGCGCAACGTCATCTGGGGCTACACAAAAGTATGTACCAAAATGAACGGGCAAGTTCGCGTGCGACATTATTTATTATTGTTTAGGGTTCTAAGAAATGTTCACTATTTCATAATGGACAATATCTAAACCTGTTCTTGCGAAATCAGAACGGTTTGTCATCTTAACTTACCAAAATTCTAGCATTTTTTTATTTATACCTTCTGTCCATTTGGACTGATATATGAAAATTTTTCGAAAACATATTTTTCGAAAGCACGGTTTTTTGAAAATATATTTTCGAATATAGTTATTTCAAAACTAGGGATGTTTTCAAACCTTTTTGTTGGAAACCAACTTTTGGATTTTTTTTAAACCACTTTTCAAAATTACATTTTTTAAAGAAAACATGTTTTTAGAAAACACATTTTTTCAAAAATTGTTTCCAAAAGGACTTCGAATATTCATATTAAAAAAAAACATCCATTTCCGAAAAAGCATCTTTCGAAGAAACTAGGTATTTTTGGAAAAAATTTACTTAATTTAACATAAAAAAAGATGTTTGTTGCAAAAATCAACAGTTGGTCATCTTAGCTTACACGCGATAGGACAAATTGTATGATTAACATGAAAGTGTAAATATTGTGGCATTTTTTTATTTATGCCCTGCTCATTTGGGGAGATATACGAGTACTTACGAAAGTACATTTTTTCTAAAACAAATTTTTCAATTTTTTTAAAGCATTTTCAAAAATACATTTTTTCAGAAAACATCTTTTTAGAAATTAAATTTGTTCGGATATTAATTTTTTCAAGCAACGACTTTTTGAGAAAGTAATTTACGGGAAAGTAACATAACAAACATAAAGACACCTGATCAAATCCAAAAAAGGTGCGTTTAGGATTGTTCATGATCTTTTTTCGTCTTTTTTTTCATTAACATTTTCCACGCTACTAGAGTTCATAATTTAATTTTCTAAATAATGTTTTCGAAAAAATATATTTTCGGAAAATGTACAGGGATATCCAAATAAAAGTGAACAGGCTGGAACTTTTTTATTTTTAAAGATGGGAAAAAATGTTAAAATGAAAGTGTTGGGGATTTTTATGGATCATTCATATATCTTATCAGCAAAACAATTGAGCATCAAATAAAAAAATCATAGTATAAAACATCGATTTTCTCGCTTATTTTAAATTGGATGGTATGATTTATGATTTTTATCATATTTTCGGATTCTAGGAGAAGTGCTAGACATATTTTGTATAACATACCCTACACGGTTTTCTAGAAAAACACAAACAATAAAACCCAAGCATATGCATATTTTTAGAGAAAAATGTGCTTGATAAGTTAATGATAAAGTGACAATCTATATTGACATGTAAAATTTTCATATGAGATTTACTGGTACCAGGCTCGACATAAATAATTCCTAATAGTCTAGGAGAAAAAAGGAAATTTTGCTGTCCTAGTTTTTTATCGGCACGATGGTACGTACAAAAGTACATTTTGCAAACTAATTTTAATATCTCCAAAGCCAACTGCGATTAATAATATCTGAAGCTTAATTAATACATATTTTTTTTCTATAAATAGGTGGAAGAATCAACAGCGTAAAGATTGGCGATGCATACGTCGACTTGGGAGCAGAGTTTTGCCATGGAGAAGAAGGCAACATTGTTTATTCTATGGTAAAAGATCTTGGAATTTTACGACACGCCAACAGAAAAGTTACCTTTTTGCATTCTAATGGGGATATCATTGAAAAAGAAACAGCAGAAAAGATAGTCGAATTTGCAGAGTCGCTAGAAGCTGATGATGAATTACTAGAAGATGGCTGTGGCAATGTAACAACCGTTGGTGCATGTTTGGCGATTAAGTATGTATCGAGAAAGCATTATTATTATTATTATTATTATTATTAAAAATTGCCCAGCTAATTTTTACATAGTTCAAGATTTGGAACGGTTGTAGTTGTTATTAAAATAACAGCTCGGCAGTGTTTGGTCATTTGTTCGGTTTAAAATATATTTATATACAGGCACGTTCTTGGGAGCATAGATTTAGTTCCTCAAGTAAACAAATATTTTCTCTTTATTATTATAAATTTAAAAAAGTTCTGAACTTTTTTTACAGCAGGATGTGTGTCTTATTTTTGTGAGTCATAGTTGTGTCATTTTAAATCCACAGTTATAAAATTAAGGAGACTTTTCAGAATATGGCTGTGTAAATTTTTTCCTCGAAAATAGGAGCTATTTGTAAAAGTACCACTAACAGTTTGTAATATACTGGCATGTTAATAAGAATTTATAACAATTAAAAAAAAGTTTATAAAGCAATTTTTTTATTATAGATCAAAGAAATTTGTGGAGTCTGCTAATGACCCCAAGGAAAAAGAAATACTTGCACGATCACCCGATTGGGTGAAGACATTTCTATGTTCCTTAGACAGTCCTTTTGATCTGAATGACTTAAATGCCATAACGGATTATCAAAAATGCGAGGGGGATCTAGGTTTAAATTGGAACGGTCTTGGATACAAAACTATCTTGGAAATTATGATGCAAAAATACCCAACTCCAGAAAATCAATTACCAATAGATGATAAAATCTTCGTCCAGAAAGAAGTTAACAAAATTGACAACTGGCAAGATGGAAACACGGTTACAATCACCACTACAGATGGGAACACGTACGAAGCCGACCACGTTATTTTCACTCCATCAGTGGGAGTATTAAAAGAAAACTACCAAACTTTATTTAATCCCGCTTTACCGGAAGAAAAAATTGATGCAATAAAAAATATTGGCTTTGGTGCGATTATAAAAGTAATTATGCATTTTACTAATCGATGGTGGAAGGAAAATGCCTCTTGGCCGTTAATTTGGACTGAAGCGGATAAACAAAAGCTAAAAGAGGTAAACAAATGCGAAAGACAGAATAATTTTAACTTATTCATACTAACAGGTAAAGAACGCTGGAGGCTCAAATTGTGATCCTTCTCGGTACAATTTTCTTTCAGTCGATATACTCAACGTAAGATTTTAATGGCGGCCGTTGACACATGTCATTTCTAGTAGGTAACATTCTGTTTACACAACTTGAACTTCTGTTTACACAACTTCACTTCTTTTTATCAAAATGTATGACTGTTTAAATAGTGGAACTGTATATTGCTGAAATTAAGTTACTGACAACGCATGTGTAGAAATATGAAAAACAATTGTACTAGAACTATGAATAAGTTTACATAAATGAACATGTGGTGATATTTGCCACAAATCTCACGCCGCTCTTGGTAAGATAATTTATGTTTAGTTTCAATTAAACGAATTCGAAACGACAATTCAATTAAAAAAACAAAGTTTAACCCATGGATCTATTATAATATGGATTCGATATCCGTATACTGTGAGCGTATCGAACGTGAAGCCTTATATAATATAAATATTTTGTTGTTTGTTATTCTCTTGAGAGAGCAGTTTACGAACTACGAACATAGACAAGACTACGAATTACTACGTAATTGAATCAAGAATGGTAGTAGAAAGAGATAAAATAGCATTGGAGTGTTGGAGCTCAGAAGTGTTGTTGTCTGCTGGGTGCTTAGGGAAAACGTCTGCGAACGCTCGGTTACACGTACGTCTTTGTCTAATGAACTAGAAAAGAAAAAGTGCGACGTATAGATTTATATAGATTTATAAATGACTCAGAGCGACTTTAAATAAACGCCTTTAGAAATAACCTAACATAACATAACCTATAAATAATAAAACCTATTTAACTTAAATTTATTACTATTTAGCAGAAAAATACAATATTTTGGGGTTTTTATTACTTTTAGTAAATCTTGTGATGCTTCTAACGTATTTTTGTACAAAAATACAAGGTAAAATAAGATGTGGCCAATGTTTACAAATTGTGTTTACAGTGTCGTTTAGAATGGTTTGTTTTGGCTTCAAAGAATGTGAACTCATCCCGTATCCAGTCCTAATAAATCCATGGTTTAACCCTAAAATCGCCAAAAACAGAATTGATAAAAAATCGATCAAAGTTTAAACTTATTTTCATTAGCTCGATTCGCGGAAACTTCGTACACTTCATGGTTTGTATCGATTGGAGTAAAAAGGGTAGAAAAACATAAACGAATACTCCCACTTCAGTGCCATCTGTGACAGCATGGGTCAAGCGCGAATCCAGAACCTTATTTGGGGGGAGGGGGGTGTCATTCAGGGAGCAGTAATATATTTGTAACTTTTTTATATTTATATTTTAATAGTTATATGTATTATTGATAATTTTGGGAAAGGGGCGGTCATGACCCCCCCCCCCCCCCCTGGAACCGCGCCTGGCATAGATGATGACAGGTGAGACAATACGAGACAAAATTAAAAAGGTTACCAGCCGAGAAGGTTCAATAAATGGATACAATCCTGATGTGACCACCACGTTATTAATTGAAGCTATTTAACGAATTATTTATATTCACTTTAAATTTGAATCATTCGTTTCCCTTGTCCTTGATATATTTACACACATTAAACATTAAATTAGAAACATAATAAATAGAAATAGCCACGAAACGTTAGGAATAACACGATTATGTCTTTGCAGAAAAATTTAGAATGGCTCATCATCTTATCAGGCATAGAACAGGCTGAAAATAATCCGAACGTGCTAATTGCATGGTATGCCGGTAGTTACATTCCATTAATGGAAACGTTGTCAGACGAACAAATATTTGAAGGACAAAGACATGTATTTAACACTTTTTTGGCACCTCACTTTAATGTTACCATGCCAGATAATATTACAAGGTAAGGATAAATTTAATAAAATATCTTTGTAGAATGTGGGCTTCACTTTGTACTATAGCAATTTACGAGCTAATACCAATGCAATCCTGCCTTAGAGGATCCTTTACGGAGGGCCGTAAATGGAAAGTAGGAGCTCATTAAGATATTACCCCACTTGCTTCCCGATAACAAAATTTTATTTTGTTATTGCAGAGTGGTTTAGTGTTGTAAATATCCGTATTCATTAGATATCCGAATCATACGGAATCGGAATCAGCTAATATCCGTATCCATTATCCGAATACGAATCCATTTCTTGACCCACGCGAAAGCGGTTACAGATCATGTATACGTATGCATGCAACAGACTAAAACATTTTCTATCCGGATACACGGCTAGGCTAGGTAGGTCGATGCGGTATCGGTATCATACCATTCGAAGTCGAAGTTTAGGGATAAGAAGGCACCGCGTCGCGCCGTTCTCGTTTGAATTCGGTTCGGGTGAGGCGGGACTAGTTTAACCAATGGGTCTCATCTCATATGATACCCGTTACCCCGATAACTATGCCATCTTTTTTTAGGAAATGTCATTAGAAAGAGAAAGCACAATATCAAATATGCCAAATCGCAGACCGTGTTGTTCGCTTACACTCGATTCCGATTCCGTTTTCTCTTTGCACTTTACATTAGTAACCACCCGATGCGAATTTATTTTGATTCCGAATCCGTATTCAAGTTCTCGGCCGGTTCCGGATAATCCGGATTCTTTTAATATTCGGATCCAACGGATTTTTGGATACGTATCCTTACATCACTAGAGTGGTTTATCGCTTTTACTTCTATAAAAACATGTCAAAGTTAAAAAAAAAACAGATTAAGTTGACAAAATTTCCTTTTCTTTGTAAAGTAAGTATGTTTATTTTTTTCAATAAAAAATTGCTTCAGCATATAAGTTTAGGTTTATACTTAGTATAAAGTAGCTGAAGCACTCGAACGAAATTTTTTTATAGTGTTACAAGGCGATATCTCGAAAACGGTTTGAAATATTTTCATGAAATTCGGCTGAGTTAAGGGTGATAGGGACACATAGTTAAACATATTTTTGACTTTTACACCCTCTCTCTATTTTCGAATCTACATAAAAAATCTACGTATGTGTACAAAAATTTTTTAGATTTGCTCTTTCGGTTACGGAATTACGGTTAACTAAATTTTAATTGATTTAAAAAAATTAATAAATTTTACCAATAAATCGAGTTCACTTATTTCAGAATTGCTTATTACTCGTTTCCATGGAAATGCGTTATTTTTACTTAAGTCACTTAAGAATTTTGACGTTTTAACGATTATTTCTCAACTGGCCTGCTAGGTCCCCGGATTTGACCCCCCTTAACTTTTTCTTGTGGGGTTTTACAAAGGACAAAGTGATGGCGACTGCACCTACAACTTTAGATGATATGAAAGACCGAATTCGCTTTGCCTGCTTATTTAACACCTGAAATGTTATAGCGGGTACGAAATTCATTTAGAAAAACAATGAGAAAGTGTTTGGAACTTGAAGGGGGACATTTCGAACAACTTCTTGACAGACGATAAATAAGTTGAGATTAGATGGTACTTAAATATTTTTTTTATTTTATAACCTAATAAATCATAAGTCCGGAACCGAAAGAGCAAATAAAAAAAATTATACACATACGTAGTTTTTTACGTGGATTCGAATTTTATAAACAGAAGTACATCATCTCATTTAAAATACCAAAGCTAACCCCACCCCTCAAAATAGAGAGGGGGTAAGTGTTAAAAATGTTTAAATATGTCCGCCCGTCTCCCTATTAACTCACCAAAATTTCATGAAAATATTTTAAACTGTTTTCAAGATATCGCCTTGTAACACTTCAAAAAACTCACCCTGTATAATAGAATCTCGTATTTTTGTCATTTCAGTATTAAAAAATAAATTTTAATCGCAAGTTGCAAAGTTCACTTTTATATATTTATAAATTCTAAATAAATACTATAGTTGTACACACGTAGCTGTAACAGGGACGTAAGGACAAGGAAACACTTGGCCGCGCCTGCCTCCACATTCCAAAATTTTATAGGTCCGTTTGGTCTGGCGCGTGCCAATCAAAATTCATCTAGCCACGTCGTGCAACGTTTTGAACTACGGCATGTCACCAAATTTACGCATTAGTAAGGAAATACCAAATATTGAAATTATGATATTATTAATTATTAGGAAATAGCGGTCATACAATTTTTTGTTTCTTAAAATCTGAACGTTAAATTGTAATATCTTTTTATTTGATGAAAATATCATTGCATGTTATTATTAAATAAAGTCAATATATATAGGTCAAATAATTTTCTTAATAAAACCACTCATTTCATTAAAATAATTAGGCAACATTGCATAGTGCCTTGTTTTTTACCCGCATTCTTTTCACTACTACAGATAAGTGTGTCAAACTATAGAGAAAAGAAAACGCTTAGAAAACTATAGCTTCTATGTCAATAGGAGTTACTGCTGATAGCGTTGACCTCTAAACAAAAACTAAGTAAAAAAGGATTCTAAAGCAAAATCTGTCAACTGTCAATATCAATAATTATAATTTTTTCAGTGAATGATAATTTTTTGCAACACATTTTATAGATAAGAACGCCGAGGCCAGCTTACATTATTATGAGGTAATTGTTTATAGTTTCTAATTTGATAAAAACCGCAATATTTTGTAAACACCCTGTAAGCGATTATTTAATTTTAATGTCATATTATGATATAGCAGCCTATTGAGGAACCGTAACCAAAAATTCACATTTCTAGCTACGCTGGTGACGAAGAAATGATGTTTTTTGTTGCCAAATTTCTTAAAAAATAATTTTTAATGCCGAAAAGGCTCAAGATAGGTATAGAACATGTTTCATAAAAAAGTTCCAAAATGTTTCATGGAATTTAAAAATGTAATAATATACAGGGTACTATATTTAAAAAACAAAGTTGGTATCAGGTACAAGTAGATATGGCAACGCTGTAATGTCAAAAATATTTTTAAAATGTAGATTACGGTCTCCTATTGGCGCAGTCCAAATTTCAAACGGCCACCATTTTTCGTTCTGTAGATACCTACTTCTAATAGGCCATTAAGTTTGGAATACCCTGTATACATCTTAAGAGTTACAAGAATGAGAAGTACGTAATGTTATCAGTTTTTTTCTCCTACCTTATTGACGACCTTTGCCCTGGTTTCTTGCCTTTGTTTTCACAACTTTCCTCGAATTTTCGGAGCAACCTATACAATCAAATTTTTAAACGTATGCACTTCTCTTTCATTTTAGACCTTAAAGATACCTGGAACCTTATTTGCCGCGTATTTTTGTCTTTTAATATATTTATTAAATCTCTTTCACTAGTGGCTGCTATGAATTAGTAATTTCTGCTCCGTCTGATAATGTTTCTCCTAGTTTTTAAGAAGGATATTACTAATTTTCTTTTGGAGACAAAAAATCTATAATCAGATTCTAATCAAATTTATCTTTTTATATTATTCTGGTCACACAATACTAAAAACAAATTAAGTCAATTAATAAACTCGAGCCAAATCAAATGACCGAATTGATTTAAACCAATTCAGGTTTATTCAAAGTATAGTCTTAGAGGCGGTTTTCGACCAAACAAAATAGCAACTTCAGTTGCGAGCGACTCAAGTTGCTAAATTGACAAAAATTTTGTCAACTTTTGAGTTGCTGCGACTGTTTCTGGCAACTCAACAAAGTCCCGTCTCGTGGCGGCAAGATCAAAGGATTTCCGTGTTGCGTTGTGTTTTTGTAAACACAATTGCTTTGGTAAACAGTGAAGAGACACGGGCGTGTTTTATTTTAGTTTTTGGTTCAGTTGTGTCTAAACTCGGGCAGGAAATTTTAGCTTATTTTTTGTTACGTATATGCTGAAAAAATATCAAATAATAAGAAAAAGAGTTGGAGTGTAGAGGAGGTTCGTAACTTAATTGAGGTCTACCGTGGACATCCGCGAAAGTCACAAGCAACAACAAACATGTTGTCGTCGGTCAAAGAAACTGTCAACAAAAACTGTCGCTTTATTGGGAATGCTGCAGAAAATTGCACCAAAACTGGGTAATTTTTTGTCAGTTTGGTGGAAAACCGCCTTAAGATTCGTTCCCGTATGTGTAACATTTGTGGACTCCAAAAGGTGCGTCGGACAGCACTCAAAACTGATTCTCGCTAAAATTATATAAAAAATAGTTAATTTACAAAACACACCGGTGCCCAGATAATTAACAAGTGAAAAAATCCTAGAAACCTAGAAACTTTTTTAATTTTAAGATTGAAGTCTTTTTAACATACTGATTTGTCCACCTTAAACACCTAAGTAAACCAGAGATTTCAGTTATAATAAAAAAAATTACGCCAATATGGAATTTCTCAATATTTCGATAACTTGTCTTTATTAGATAAAAATAAGTTATTGTCAACTTTGTTAGAAACTAAGCTTTCTCTCAAACCGTTCGTATTTACGCATTTTTGTCCTAAAGTTTATAGTTTTGAGATAAAGCTTGTATATAGAGACAGAAACAGAGGGACCTGGGGCAAAATTGCAGTCGGGCGCCTTGCGACGCTTCCAACTGAATTATTTTAAACCCTCCAACTGCCACCGTTTTTTATAAGATAGTGTTGAAAAATTCGTAGAAAATTAGATCGAGGGCAAAAAAGTAAAAAAATTTAAATTTAATCGGCGATTGCTCCCTTCCTATAAAGAATGAAGAAACTAAAAAATATGGAAGTCAAGTATTTCGACGAGCTCTTCCCGATGACGTATATGGGATTTTAATTTGAACCATTTTGGCCCCACAAAAAATTAAAAACCGTGAAATCTTCAATTGCTCCCTCTCTGACTGTTTCCGAGAAAAACAAATCTGTTCGACTTTAGGTTAAGCTTCACATTAACATGTAGACTGACACTTATTTTTGCTGATCTCCTGACGAGAAATGGCTGCTTTTTAAATTGTAATAAATTATACCGAAACGTAAACATTTTTTCTAGCTAAATTATCCTAGAATTTTTTTCAAAATAATTTTTTGGGTCTTTAATGACTTCCTTAAAAGATTTATGCAATAAAAAATTTACTTATTATAAATATGCAATTATATTTGCTATCTAAATTCTATTAGTCCAATAAATGAAGGTCTTAAAAAGAAATTTCAACTGGACGGCTGCTTTTTTGAAAAAGGGTAGATTTTATCGTTTGGAAAGAAGAAAGTTTAGAATGTACTACTTTGTACCAAGCCCTTTCAAAAGGGAAGAAAATAGATCCGTAATGCGTTGGACAAGGGTTTTTCGCTTTTATTTCAAAAATAAAAAATAACTTGGAGAAAAGTTGCATATATATATATATATATATATATATATATATATATATATATATATATATATATATATATATATATATATATATATATATATATATATGACGATCATAACGATCCTTTAACCAACAAGGTTGTGTGTGCATCGCCGTCCTGGTTTTTTGACTTTTTCACTTAAAATACTTATTTTGAATTAGTGATTTTTTGCAGCAGTGGTGGCTGTGTTTTCCTGTAGTGCTTTTCATTCCCATCTCCGTCAAAAATACTAATTAGTCATTTATACAGTCACATTATTTGCTTTTATTCCATGTAAGGAATTTCAAGAATTTGCTTTTTATATATCCAATTCCAATGTCTGTGGAGATTAGTAATCTATAGTGCGTTTCACCTTGATGACTCACCGATATTTGTGGTTCTGATCGCTCCTACACCCAGTTTCACATACTGAATTCAGTAACTTTACAACATGTCTGGAATATGTTATAAGTGCAATTCCTCCGTTATTTTTAAAGAACCTAAGAGGTCTGGTGAAACTTTTGGATTTCCCTGTGACCACTGCAAGCAAGTTATTTGTCAATCCTGCTGTGACCTGTCCGCTACTGAACTGCGTGCCGTTTTACTCACTAAGCGTGTTATGTCTTTTCACTGTCCGGATTGTGCTTCCAATGTTAAGCAGCTATTGCATCTGGTCGACCGTGTCGGCTTCCTTGAAAGTGAGGTGAGAATCCTCAGGGAGGAGTCCGCTAAACTGACCGGAGTTGCAGGAGACGTCAGTGAATTGAAGACTCAAACTGAACTATTGCGTGTGTCTATAAAAACCCTTGAGGACAAATTTGGACCAGTTGGGGGGTCAAGCTCGCTGCAGACCAACGCTGATCAAGATGAGATATTGCGCGAACTGCAGGATCGTCAAAACAGATCGAACAACATCGTGTTGTTTAATGTTCCTGAGAGCGACGACGACATGAAGGAAATTGGAACAATTCTGAAGATCCTGAGTAACAATCCCCCGAGAGTGACTGGTCATTCAAGGTTTGGCCGAAAGAACAAAAAAGGGGCTCGTGCCTTGAAAGTTTCAATAAGCTCTAGCAATGAAGTACTTTCGCTGATCCGCTCTCGCCAGAAGCTAAAAGGGAAAAACATCTATATAAATATGGACCTTACTCCCAAACAACAACAGCTTGAAAAGCGCATTTGGGATGACTTTAGGGATCGCAAATCTAGGGGAGAGGATGGTATTCGAGTTAGATACACTAAGGGAGTCCCTCAGATTGTTGGTGATCAATCGGAAAACTGATTGTCGACGGCCGGTGCTCCAACCTTGTGGGAAGGAGTCTGCATGTATACTATCAGAATGTGCGTGGATTGCGCACAAAGCTCATCGATTTATTATGCAATGTTTCTACATGCCACTACCATGTGATTGCCTTAACAGAGACTAATTTGTCAGAGGATGTGTCCGATGCTGAATTGGGTTTGAGTGATTATACCATTTTCCGTAAAGATAGGTCGAGTATCACTAGCACTAAGTCAACAATGGGAGGTGTACTCATGGCCATTCATAAATCAATTACATGTAAACTTATTCCTACAGCTGCACCTATTGAACAGATATATGTTGCTATTGGGTCGAGAAGGGCTCAACGTGTGCTAGGGTGTATTTATTTACCTCCAAATTCTCCTGCCGAGGATTACTTGCTGGTTAGCGACAGTGTGGATTCTTTGAGCGACTCGGCACCTGGGGCCGAGTTGTGCATTGTTGGCGACTTTAATCTTCCCAAGGCCGTATGGACTGATGTGGACCTGTGTTCGGTTGCTGTTCCGCGTGATGATGTGTATGTTCCACCACAAACTGCGGATGCAATTCTTACTGTCTCTGACATTTGCGCTTTGCATAATCTTTATCAGTCGAATAATGTACTTAATATTAATAATGTAATATTAGATTTAGTGTTAAGCAATAGTAGGTTAAGTGTATTATGTAGTGATCCATTAGTTCGTATAGACAATAACCATCCGCCTTTATTTTTCAGTATTGAATCATCTGGGGAATATTGTACTGTTAGTGACCAGGCTAACGAATTTTACTCCGACTTTAAATCCGCAGACTATTCGGTTATTAATGATTCTTTAAATTGTATTGACTGGGATGGAATTTTGATTGGCAGGAGTGTCGAGAATATGGTGTGCTTATTCTACGATATATTGTACAATGTTATAAACGCCTTTATCCCGGTTAAGAAAGTTGCCAGTGGTAAGTTTCCACGATGGTTCTCTCGGGACCTCGTTGCTCTGACTATTCAGAAAAAGATAGCTCATAAAAACTATAAAGCAAAAAAGACAGCCCAAAATTATCAGTTGTTTTCCGATTTGCGCTTACAATGTAACAATCTTTCTCGGCAGTGCTATGGTAATTATATAGCTGATATCGAATCTCATATTCACAATGATGTTAAGCATTTTTGGAATTTTATTAACTCAAAAAGAAAAACCAGCGCACTGCCTAATGCTGTTTGTTTGGATGGGGTTGAAGCGGCGATGGGTCCTGGGGCAGCCAATCTTTTTGCCCAGTACTTTAGTTCTGTGTACTCCTCTAACAATCGCTTTACGTGCAGTAGTATATTGTCTTCTAATGGTATTAACATTAACAACCACTCTATTCTAATTTCAGATATTTTTTCCGAGTTGACGAACCTAAATATTAGTAAGGGACCTGGTCCTGACAAGATTCATCCCATTTTTCTCAAAAACTGTGCATTTAATCTCTCTAGACCTCTGCATATTATCTTCAATAAATCTTTGACTGAAGGCGTTTTTCCGGATGCTTGGAAAACCAGCTTCGTGGTCCCTATCCACAAGAGTGGGGATAAAGATAATGTTAAAAATTATAGACCTATCAGTATCATTAGTGTTATTCCTAAGGTTTTTGAAAACCTTGTAACCAAGCACCTCACATCAATTCTGTCACCCACAATAATTAAGCAGCAGTATGGATTTTGCCTTGGCAAGAGTACTGAACTTAACCTGCTCGTTTATTCTCATCATCTGTTTGGGTCCCTTGAGAATGGTTCCGAGATTCATTCTATCTATACAGATTTCACCAAGGCATTCGACAGGGTCCCACACAATATTTTGCTGAGCAAGCTTGAGGCCTTGGGCATATCGGGTTTGATGCTCGGCTGGATGAGGAGTTATCTTGTTGATCGAAAGCAGATAGTGCGTGTGAATAATTTTCTGTCCCATGAGATAGCTGTTCCTTCTGGAGTCCCTCAGGGTTCCCATATAGGACCACTTCTGTTCAATCTTTTTGTCAATGACGTTTCTTCGTGCTTTCGGTTCTCTGATTTCTTGCTGTTCGCCGACGATCTTAAAGTATACAAAACAATAACAAGCTCAAATGATTGTCAGTTGCTTCAGGGGGACCTTGATCGATTTGTTGTCTGGTGCCATGAGAATGGGATGGAACTTAACACATCAAAATGTAAACTAATGAAGTTTGGTAGATTGCGCCAGCCAACTGAGTTTGTTTATCTCATCAATGGCGAAGCCGTACTCTCCACTGAATCAATAAGAGATCTGGGAGTAACCTTAGATCCAGTGCTGTCATTTACTAAGCACATAGAAAGTATTACAGGCAAAGCTCTTATGATGTTGGGCTTCATCAAGAGAAACTCAAGGGAATTTTCCTCATTGCACTCTTTGAAGATTCTCTACTGTAGTCTTGTCAGAACTCACTTGGACTATGCCTCTTCCGTCTGGAGCCCACATTATGCAGTCCACAGTCAAAGAGTGGAACGTGTACAAAGAAGATTTCTTCATCATATCAATTACAAATTTTTCAACAATAGCGATATCAATTACACCATCCTCTGTCAACGACTTGCCTTGTCACCGCTCTCTCTAAGAAGAGCACAACATGACCTTCATGTTCTCTATAAGATCATCAACTCCAGAGTGGATAGCCCTGATTTACTGGCGGAGATTGGCTTTCACGCCCCTGCTCGTTCAACTCGAAGTCACCAAACATTTAATGTTCCTTTCCACCGCACCAATTACGGAGCGAATTCCTTTATTTCGCGCAGTTCCCATCTTGCCAATCAAAATTATCATCTTGATTTTTTTAGCACTCAGACATTGTTTCTACGTCAGTTGGCTCAACTTATTATTGGGCAGTAATTTAATTTAATTTAATTTAGCAGCATAAGTTTATTTCTTTAGGTTTATTCTCTTGCGTAAGTATATTGTAATACTATTGTAAATCTTTTTTTGTAAAAATGGACATTGTCCGTCAATAAATAAATAAATAAATAAATAAATAACTATATATATATATATATATATATATATATGTAGATATATATATATATATATATATATATATATATATATATATATATATATATATATATATATACGCATATATATAAATATATATATATATATAAATATATATATATATATATATATATATATATATATATATATATATATATATATATATATATGCGTATATATATATATATATATATATATATATATATATATATATATATATATATATATATATATATATATATATATATATATATATATATATATATATATATATATATATATAGTGTAGCATTTCAAATGCTACATTGTTTTTGAAATTACTTTTTAGTGCATTTGGTTTTCTTGACAAGATGGTGAAGATGATTTTGTAGAAAATTTTGACATTACTTTAAGGCAAACACTAAATATCTCATAAAATCTTATTTTATTAAATTATTAATTTCTTACACAAATAACAAGCATTTATGTTTTACAAGGATGTAGGTTATGCAACTTGGCATCCTATTTTATTCTATATAGCTCAACCCCACAATGTTGTGCGGGTCCAGAATGTTTTAATTTTATTTCTGCACTTGAGTTGATTCACCCTAAAAAATCAATTTACAGTATTGTATTCATTGTTTAATTTAGCATTTCCTAAGAATATTACCTATATCATTGCGTGTACTTTAAGAACTACGTAACGACTGGCCCTGATAAAAAAAAATTCCTATTCTTGTAGCACGTTTCTCCCATTTTAACTGTATATAGTATATTTTGATTAATTGTAAACTAAAATAAAATACTAATTAATAATTGATTACTAATCCTAATTAACGAAGTGAATACTTTGTTTTTCTAAGGCTACAGTGTCTGCACGTCCAGAGAATCTTCCGTTTCTTTTCTTCTTATTTCCTAATATGATTGCCATTTCAAAACACCGTGTTTACTTTTGGGAACAACCAAAATATAATTATGTAGAGGCCGAGTTTTGAACGGCGCACATTCGGGCTGACGTCGAATGCTTTGATTGGTCCAATGTGACACATGGAGTTCCAATTGTGAGGGGCAAGAAATTGATGCCGTGGGAGGTTTTTGGGGTGAATTTAAGGAAGGACAAGGTGGTCGTGAAGGACAATCTTGGCCAAACAGTCTTGGCAAGAGAGGGCCGTTAGTTATAACCCTCGTTTTATAAGTTGAACCTACTAGTTTGTGATTGTGGCAAAAGTCACAATGTGGCCGATGGTGGTTTTTTCGTTTTGGTGACCCTCCAATGGGGATGAGGTAAGCAAAGCTTTTATTCTCCCCGAGTTTCTTGGAGTGATTTGTACTGTTGTATTACAGGGTTTTTTCCGGGTAAAGGAATAATTTTCGACAGTCGAAAGGATGTTTCATGGTGGATGCAACCCCCGGTCCATGGTTTTCTGTCCCTCCTTTTAAAGAAATGTTGTGAGACGGATGCAATTCCCCGTACCTGTTTTTCCCGCTACTCCTTGTGAAGAGATGTCCCGAGATGGATGCAACCCTATGTATGTGGCTTCTCATGAGTTTCTATCGTCAACACCATAGAGTCTGAAGGGGTACTTACTCCAGGTGGTCCAGCCGCATCACCTCGATACAACCTTGGGACCATGCCGATCCACATCTAGAAAGGTAGCTTTTCAGAGCTTTCCTCCTCCGTCAGGATAGTCACCCTAAGCACTCAGTTCCGCGTGCTACGGTGGATTGTACTCCATTTTGTCTCTGGGTAAGGCCTGTACGCCGATTTTTGGTTATAACTGCATATATAAAATGTTAATTTATGAATTTATTATTATTACATAATCCCTTTTATTTAAAGCATCGCAGTATAAAGTCTCCTGTGGACTAATGTAAATTTTGTAAAAATAAGTATTTAGAGGTAATATTATTACGTAATTACCCCTATTTTAAATCTGCCGTATTATGTTTTTGATTACTGATGAATATAAAATTGTATATATATTTTTTTGGTACCATGCGGCTTATCAAGTGAATATTGACCTATAGAGTGTATAAAACTGTTTTGGTAAGTTTTGTATCATTTTCTTTAGGGCGTAGCGAAAAGAATCATGATTTTTTTTGGTATCTACCCTCGTTGCGTTACCTGATGATTTACTTTATCTATTTTTATTATACTATTTGTAGCAGGGTGTATATTTAATATTTACTAAACTGTACTTGCCAAAATGGTACTAAAAATATTTGATAACCTTTCATACTGTAATTTAATTTAAGTACCTACTACCCATATGTTCAAATAGGTATTATTTTATTAATGACCAGATCCCTTTAGCTGTCGACAAGCTTTTCCAAAATAAGAATAAATATATTTTATTTTGGGGAATGGTTTGTTTTATTGCCTGCTAAAACACATGCAAAGAATTTTATAACATTTTTTAAAATCAAATATCAGCTTAAGTTCTGAGTTTATTAAGCTGTAAGCGTATTTTTCTTTAACAAAAACTCAGTGGCGCCCTAGTGCCTTGGAAAACCTAAACAAAGAAGAGGAAAAGGGAAAATTAAAAAACCTACGGCCCATAAATGCTCCTGGCGAAAAGCTGCCGCGCACTTGTAGCACTTCTGGGTAGTTAAATTTATCAATTTAACCCCAGAACGCTGCAAGTTAAATAGCGCCCAGTAACGTGAGGCTCCGAATTTTCCATTTTCCAAACTAAGAACGTTAAAAATTATTTAATATTAAACTATTTTTTAATTCCAGGCATTTAAGTAAATTTTATTTTCTCAAGTTGCATGTGTTTGGTAGCATAAACAAACTTATTCTTATCTACGAATGATAACAAAATTCTTGATATTTTTACCTACTCTTTTTATACTGTTGGAAATTCCTTTTTTTGTGGTACACATACATTCCTTTGCGATTTTGACTAGATATTTATGAAATATTTTATTTAGAATACAAATAATATAGTACCGAAAATATTTATAGAAATGGATTACCAATTTTCCCCTAGACATCTTTTGTTGCCTGAGATTGATTATGAATTGAATATTCGTGGTGTTAGAAGTAGAAAAGAACGTTCCGAAAAAATTAAAATTTTAGCTAGACTCTTGCAGAAAGAAGCCCAAGGAGCTGATAAAATTGATTTAGATAATTATATAAGTGATTTTGACACAGAACGCGATGCTATTAACGCAACGGTTGTCGATATAACCGGTCTTATCTTAGATTTCGAAGGCAATCCCGAAGATACGCTTCTAGCTAGAATAAAATCACGAATTGCTCATGTTACGAACCGCGTTCTTAGACTTAAAATTCCTACCGAAGGGGATGATATCGAAGACGTAAAACTTTATAAAGAAGAAACGTACGCAACATGCCTTCAATTAGATGCAGATGTACATGCTAGAATAATTATTACTGATACCGCGAACACAAGTAACCAAAGTTTTCCTAGACCATCAATAGTAAATGTTCCGCCCCCTATAATAACGTGTCAAAATAAACAGATTTTACTTTCAGATTGGAATGTTAAATTTAACGGGGATCCAAAAGCCGTGTATAATTTTATTGAACGCATAACTGAAGTCGCGGACGCGCGGGGTGTTTCTGAAGACGATTTATTTAAATCGGCTGTTGAATTGTTTGTGGGCGATGCTTTTGTTTGGTACCGTAGCATAAAGAGCTCTGTTTTAAATTGGCCCGATTTATTAGAAAGGATAAAAAGAGACTTTCTATCGCCGTGTGTAGAAGACGAAATTTGGGAACAAATAAAATCGCGCAAGCAACGCAAAGATGAGTCGGTCATAATTTTTGTAGCTCAGCTAGAAAATCTTTTTTCGAGACTAAGCAGAACCCCATGTGAAACAACTAAAGTTAAAATTTTAAAACAAAACCTTTTAGCCGAACATATTACTCAGCTAGCTTTATGTACTATTGATTCCGTTCAAGAATTGGTAAATTTAGTTAAACGTTTAGAGGAGGCTAATTACATAAAAAATAAAAATCGTTGTTCTGTTTCTCGTTCTCCCTCTCAACTCTGTGAAATTAATACGGATAATAATAAGAATAATTCAGGCAATAGGAATAGACAAAATATTTCAAAATTTCCGTCTCGTGTTTTTGAACGCCACGTTTCGACACAAAATTCCTCCTCAGGAAACAGTAAAGTAAAATGTTGGAATTGTAATAAATTAGGTCATGTTTTCTCCAATTGCAAAGCCAAGAGAAATAAATTTTGTTTTGGTTGTGGCGCTGCCAATTTTACTATTAAAACTTGTACCAGGTGTTCAAAAAACTAAATCAGAGCGGCATACGTTACGGCCGAAACTATGTCGCAAATAAACAGGCCAAAATTAAAAATAAAAGCTATCCTACTGTTGAACAAACTAAATATATAAAATTCTTTAAAAACTTTTTTCATAACTTAAAATTTCCCGTAGTGAGGAATGAAATTTCTCCAATGTTGGAAAAAAGAAATTATGACAATAGACCTTATATTTCAGTAAAAATATTTGCTACCGAAGTAATTGCTCTTTTCGATTCCGGCGCAACGTCGTCAATTATCGGTGCTAGCGGTCAAAACATTTTAGATCAGTTTAAAATTAAAATAAACCCAGCGAGTGTAAAAAATATTTCCGTTGCAGACGGCTCGCCGCAAAAAGTGATAGGCCTGGTTGATTTACCAGTGGTGATTAGCGATGAATGTCGTGTAGTTAGGGCATTAGTTGTACCTTCAATACGCCATGGGTTTATTTTCGGTAGCGATTTTGCACGCCAATTTTCACTATTATTGGACTTTAGAAATAATACATGGAATACTCAGAATAATTTAACTAGCACATCAAGCACGAATCAAACTAATTTAAATTATTTGGTGACTTTAGATGAACTAGAGTTTGAGCAAAGAGCAGCCGCTCAAAAATGTATCGATTCTTTTCAAGAAATTTCTAGTGAAACGCGTTTGGGGCGTACAGATAAAATTACTATGACAATAGATACTGGCGACGCAAAGCCATTTAAGAAAAAACAATACCTTATGTCACCTTATATGTCAGAAATTTTAAATAAGGAGCTAGACGAGATGTTAAATTTAGATGTTGTCGAACCTTCAAATAGCCCTTATTGTGCACCGGTTTTACTTGTGAAAAAATCAAATGGTTCTCATAGACTGTGCTATGATGGGCGCATGCTTAACGCGCAGACGCGTCACGATTCCTACCCTTTGCCTAGTATCGACCGTATTTTGAATATGTTAAGGGACGCAAAATTTATATCGACTATAGATTTACGCAAGGCGTTTTGGCAAATACCGTTAGACGAAAAGTCACGCGAAAAAACCGCATTTAGTGTCACCGGTCGAGGTCTTTTTCAATTTAAAGTTGTTCCGTTTGGACTTTGTAATGCTGCGCAAGTACAGCAACGTTTAGTTGACAAAATTTTTGGGCCACGTTTCGAGCCTAAAATATTTACCTATCTTGACGATATAATAGTGTTAGGGTCTACTTTTGAAGAGCATTTATCTTTGTTAAGAGAAGTAAAGAATCGTCTTAAAGACGCAAACTTGACTATTAGTATAGAGAAATGTGAATTTTTTAAAACTACCCTTAAATTTCTTGGTTATGTTGTAGGCGCAAACGGGTTACGTACCGATCCGGAGAAAATTTCTAGTATGATAAATTACCCGCGTCCTACGAATAGTACCGAAATTAAACGATTTATTGGACTATGTTCGTGGTACCGTCGTTTTATTAAAGATTTTTCTACTTTGACTTCTCCTATTAACGATTTATTACGTGGTAAGAAAAAAAGAGAGCCTATTAAGTGGACGAATGAAGCAGAGGAGGCTTTTACGAGAATTAAGCAAGCCTTGGTGTCTGCTCCAGTTTTATGTCAACCTGATTTTACTAAGCCTTTTACTGTTCAAAGCGACGCTAGTGATACGGGTTTAGGCGGTGTGCTTACCCAAATTTTAGACGGTGAAGAACGGGTTATCGCGTACGCGAGTCGTTCTCTTACTAGAACTGAGCGTAATTATACAGTAACCGAAAAGGAATGTCTAGCTTTGTTATTTAATTTAGAGCGTTTTCGACCGTGGATAGAGGGTGTTAGGTTTACAGTAATAACCGATCATTACTCTTTACTTTATCTGAATAACCTAAAAAATCCTACGGGAAGACTTGCACGATGGGCGATGAAATTGCGCCAGTACAATTTTGATTTAATTCATAGAAAAGGACGTTTTAATGTAGTCCCTGATGCTTTAAGCAGGATTC
Source organism: Philopedon plagiatum (assembly GCA_963971165.1). Taxonomy (NCBI): domain Eukaryota; kingdom Metazoa; phylum Arthropoda; class Insecta; order Coleoptera; family Curculionidae; genus Philopedon; species Philopedon plagiatum. The sequence goes on along the minus strand of OZ020197.1, from coordinate 32,539,294 downwards.
CACAAGTATCCTTAATAGACGTTTCCTTAGAACAGCTAGATCCGTGGTATATTACGTTGAAAGAAAAAATAGTTAAAAGCCCCGATTCTTACCCTCATTTTAAGGTAGAAAACAATATAATTTATAAGCTTATTTTGTCTAGATCTAAAGTAAAGACTAATATAAACGAGTGGAAAACTTTAGTTCCAAAGTACTTGCGTAATAAAATAGTTAGTTCTTGTCATGATCCACCTACTTCTGGACATTTTGGTTTCTTTAAAACTTTAGGTAGAGTTCAAGATAATTATTATTGGCCGCGAATGAGAAAAGATATTTTGCGGTATGTTAAAGCTTGTAAAGTGTGTTCTTCACAAAAACTAGCTAACAGTCCGCGTATGGGTTTTATGGGTGCTGAGAAATCCGTACAATTTCCCTGGCAAATTATTGCCGTAGATTTAATGGGACCTTTTCCCCGGTCTTCCAAGGGTAATGCTTATTTACTCGTCGTGGGAGACTGGTTTACTAAATATACTCTCCTTCATCCGATTAGACAAGCTACAGCTAAGAGTGTAATAAAATTTATCGAAGAAGAAGTTTTTCTTGAGAGAGGCGTTCCTCAATTTATATTGTGTGACAATGGTTCACAATTTGCCGGTTCGGAGTTTAAAAAGCTTTCTCAGCAATACAATGTTCAAAAAATTTGGTATAGCCCTAAATATTCCCCCCACTGTAATTTCGTCGAGCGAAATAATAAAACTGTCGGAACCGCAATCCGTTGTTACATTGAAGAACATAAAGACTGGGATAAAGAATTACCCAAAATTAGACATGCCATTAATACCGCCAAACACGAAGTGACTGGTTACTCACCAGCGTTTTTAAATTACGGTCGTTATGTACCTATTTCTGGTCGTTACTACGGGGATATAACTTCTACCGAAGGTATAGAGATTACTGCCGGAGATCGCGACGAGTACGTCGGCGATGTTAAAAATTTATCGGATATTTTCGAAGAAGTTCGAAAACGGTTGCACGATGCGTATAGACGCTATGCCAAGTCTTATAACCTCCGGAAGCGAGATGCTAGTTTTGAACAGGGTGAACGGGTTTGGCGACGCAACAAAGTTTTATCGGACGCAGCAAATAAGTTTTCCGGTAAATTAGCCCCTAAATATGTTCTTTGTACCGTAGAAAAAAGAATCTCTCGTTTAGTCTATGAATTGCGCAACGCAGACGGCACATCTGCTGGTCGTTGGCACGTGAAAGATTTAAAACCATATTTTGGTTCTAATTCAGATGTCTCTGTAAATTAACAGGAATGCAGCTCTTACGTAGTTCTAAAAAAGAAAATGTCTAGAATACTGTAGAATATCTTTGAATACCTAGTAACTTGTAAATTTTGTTTTATCCGTGCACTAAAGTTTTGGTAGACTTTTACCGATTAAGACTATAGCCGAATTGTGACTGTACCCGAATTATGACTTATCAAACTGTGACTCCAGTAGGACGTTTTGATACGCGTGAGATATCAACCCAGAACTTGGTGTACGAGATAAAAAATATGTTAACTGTAGTTAACATATTTTTATTTTTCGAAGGGGGTAGTGTAGCATTTCAAATGCTACATTGTTTTTGAAATTACTTTTTAGTGCATTTGGTTTTCTTGACAAGATGGTGAAGATGATTTTGTAGAAAATTTTGACATTACTTTAAGGCAAACACTAAATATCTCATAAAATCTTATTTTATTAAATTATTAATTTCTTACACAAATAACAAGCATTTATGTTTTACAAGGATGTAGGTTATGCAACTTGGCATCCTATTTTATTCTATATAGCTCAACCCCACAATGTTGTGCGGGTCCAGAATGTTTTAATTTTATTTCTGCACTTGAGTTGATTCACCCTAAAAAATCAATTTACAGTATTGTATTCATTGTTTAATTTAGCATTTCCTAAGAATATTACCTATATCATTGCGTGTACTTTAAGAACTACGTAACGACTGGCCCTGATAAAAAAAAATTCCTATTCTTGTAGCACGTTTCTCCCATTTTAACTGTATATAGTATATTTTGATTAATTGTAAACTAAAATAAAATACTAATTAATAATTGATTACTAATCCTAATTAACGAAGTGAATACTTTGTTTTTCTAAGGCTACAGTGTCTGCACGTCCAGAGAATATTCCGTTTCTTTTCTTCTTATTTCCTAATATGATTGCCATTTCAAAACACCGTGTTTACTTTTGGGAACAACCAAAATATAATTATGTAGAGGCCGAGTTTTGAACGGCGCACATTCGGGCTGACGTCGAATGCTTTGATTGGTCCAATGTGACACATGGAGTTCCAATTGTGAGGGGCAAGAAATTGATGCCGTGGGAGGTTTTTGGGGTGAATTTAAGGAAGGACAAGGTGGTCGTGAAGGACAATCTTGGCCAAACAGTCTTGGCAAGAGAGGGCCGTTAGTTATAACCCTCGTTTTATAAGTTGAACCTACTAGTTTGTGATTGTGGCAAAAGTCACAATGTGGCCGATGGTGGTTTTTTCGTTTTGGTGACCCTCCAATGGGGATGAGGTAAGCAAAGCTTTTATTCTCCCCGAGTTTCTTGGAGTGATTTGTACTGTTGTATTACAGGGTTTTTTCCGGGTAAAGGAATAATTTTCGACAGTCGAAAGGATGTTTCATGGTGGATGCAACCCCCGGTCCATGGTTTTCTGTCCCTCCTTTTAAAGAAATGTTGTGAGACGGATGCAATTCCCCGTACCTGTTTTTCCCGCTACTCCTTGTGAAGAGATGTCCCGAGATGGATGCAACCCTATGTATGTGGCTTCTCATGAGTTTCTATCGTCAACACCATAGAGTCTGAAGGGGTACTTACTCCAGGTGGTCCAGCCGCATCACCTCGATACAACCTTGGGACCATGCCGATCCACATCTAGAAAGGTAGCTTTTCAGAGCTTTCCTCCTCCGTCAGGATAGTCACCCTAAGCACTCAGTTCCGCGTGCTACGGTGGATTGTACTCCATTTTGTCTCTGGGTAAGGCCTGTACGCCGATTTTTGGTTATAACTGCATATATAAAATGTTAATTTATGAATTTATTATTATTACATAATCCCTTTTATTTAAAGCATCGCAGTATAAAGTCTCCTGTGGACTAATGTAAATTTTGTAAAAATAAGTATTTAGAGGTAATATTATTACGTAATTACCCCTATTTTAAATCTGCCGTATTATGTTTTTGATTACTGATGAATATAAAATTGTATATATATTTTTTTGGTACCATGCGGCTTATCAAGTGAATATTGACCTATAGAGTGTATAAAACTGTTTTGGTAAGTTTTGTATCATTTTCTTTAGGGCGTAGCGAAAAGAATCATGATTTTTTTTGGTATCTACCCTCGTTGCGTTACCTGATGATTTACTTTATCTATTTTTATTATACTATTTGTAGCAGGGTGTATATTTAATATTTACTAAACTGTACTTGCCAAAATGGTACTAAAAATATTTGATAACCTTTCATACTGTAATTTAATTTAAGTACCTACTACCCATATGTTCAAATAGGTATTATTTTATTAATGACCAGATCCCTTTAGCTGTCGACAAGCTTTTCCAAAATAAGAATAAATATATTTTATTTTGGGGAATGGTTTGTTTTATTGCCTGCTAAAACACATGCAAAGAATTTTATAACATTTTTTAAAATCAAATATCAGCTTAAGTTCTGAGTTTATTAAGCTGTAAGCGAATTTTTCTTTAACAAAAACTCAGTGGCGCCCTAGTGCCTTGGAAAACCTAAACAAAGAAGAGGAAAAGGGAAAATTAAAAAACCTACGGCCCATAAATGCTCCTGGCGAAAAGCTGCCGCGCACTTGTAGCACTTCTGGGTAGTTAAATTTATCAATTTAACCCCAGAATGCTGCAATATATATATATATATATATATATATATATATATATATATATATATATATATATATATATATATATATATATATATAGGTCTATATCAAACCTAGCCGGCAGAAAGAATCGCTTCGCTGGCTATGCTACACAAAAATATTTTCCCTATCTGTAGTAAATAAGCCGTGAGACGGATAAAGGTCAAGAGCAACGTTACATCATCTTTGATGAACTTAAATGCCGATATGACATTGTTGGTCCCAGCACTGAACGAGTTGCTGCGCTGAAGATTAAATAAATGTGCATATTTAGGAAGTCTTATCTCAACCCTTAAACCTTGCACGCTGCTCATGTTCTATTTATTACAGATACGTCAAAAGGTGGTAGAGGAATTCTTCCTCGACCGAGGTGGTACCACCCCACCCGCACATCCTCCTAAAGGCATGGTGAAATAGCTGCGACAGATTACCTTGATCGAAGTGAAAATTTAGCAGATATATCTAATTTTGTTTTAGGACCTCTTGGTATTCGAACCCACACTTTCGAGGAACATACTCTTATGAATCAGCAAAAGGGCATTCAACTGGGCGTAGTAAATTCCAAGATAAGCTAGCTAAACCTCTATTCAATCACGATAATAATCCAACAGTCTTATTTGCTGGAGAAGCCACACATCCACACTACTTCTCAACTGTACATGGGGCAATCGAGAGTGGTTACAGAGAGGCCAATAGACTTATTGACTTACATCAAAATAGTTAATAATTTTTGTAGTCCATTTTAAATAAATTTGTAGGTATAAATAAATCATTTAAAACATGATGATATACTCATTGTCAAGTGGCGTTTCAATCAACTTTAATGTTACTTAGTTTACCTATAAATACGTGAAATACGTTGAAATCGCACAGAGTTAGAATTTATGTATTTTAATGAATAAGACTCAACTTTTCAAATTAAAATTTCACCCGCGGGCAATAGTATCAGCACATATCAACTTTCTATCATATCTACACGATTGGTTTATTATTGTACTCTTAATGGTTCCTTTCTCCATTTACAGTCGTTCGTCCGTTGTAAGAGACAGAAGGACAAAAAGGTAGAGGGCAAAAGGAGTCAAACATGGTACTTATTACAAAAATTGTTACCACACAGAAATAATTCACCTTCATGAATCAATCAAATTTTATATATTTCCAATGGATAAAAATAGTAGTTTTAATAGCACTTCGTTTATTAGTTTTTCTTCTTTTACTCAAAATGACATATTTTGGATTTATTGGGTTTCGGTTTCTTAATTACAGCAGGTGCGATACTTCTAAGTGTAACAATTTGTATGGTAAGTAAATATATTTTGATGTTTCTTAACTTGCATTATACAAGGCGTTATGAAATTCACTGCATATATTGAAACTTAGGGAAAAATAGTCATAAATGGCGCTTCGCGATAATAAGCTAGGTATCGCCCCTCAAAAAAAAAATTGTAATCACTGCACACCACTGGAAATAAAACACTTGGCCATATAAAGAACAAAAGAACCGCGAGGTAGGTTGTTGTGTGGCCAGGTCCCTTAACAATATTTCTATGTAACATGTTTCACAAATAATATTTTTGATACATACTTGAAAGAAATCCTACCAACTCTTCCAAAATTCTCAATTTCAAAATGTTAAAATACTGCCTATAATACAAATTTAATAAAACTCTAGAGAAAAGTTGAAACCAAAATAAATACCTCAACTTCAACTAAACACCCCGAACTAATTTAAAATGCACCTCACTAAGCGACGATACGATATTTTGTTAATATTAAACGGCTTTAACTTTTGTTAATATTTAACGGCTTTACCTTTTTCTTTCACAAATTAAGAAATAAATAGCAAAAATAATGTAAACGGAATTATTAAACTGGTCAATATGGATCCATACACAGCTGACGCTGACGCACGAGTTCGGCCAATCGGAATCACTGTAGCGAACTGAATTAGGATAGCAGAATGGGGTCAACAACCCTTTATCTTCGCTTCGGCTATCAAGATCTACCACCTACTTAACTGCTTAGGCAACTATGCAAACACGCGTGCATATTATCAATATTTTTTCCTAAAGCAGTCCCTACACGATCATTATTAATGTCAGTATTTCACACAACAGTAAAGGCCGATTTATAAACTTGACGTTTGCGGTTTGCATTCGCCGTTGGATCTAAAGTTCGCCGTTGACGTTCGTAGAAATCGAATTATGGTATTTATAAACTTGAAGTTGAACGTTGGCCACCTTTGAAATAACAGCTGACGCTGACAGCATATTATAACCTATTTTTGCCTATGTATTTGTTTTGTTTTTGTGAGGAGTGTTTTTGTTTAAAATGGATGATACAGAAAGTTTATTAGCATCACTTGGAATAATTTTGTGTGTATATGTGTAAACAAATATCACGGGACCAGGTACGAAGCTTTTGATTGGTTGTTGCCAATTGGCTACGGTTTTGCTACGAACGGCCAGCGTCAAAAGATAAAGTTGAGTTAACTCGAACGGCACCCAACGTCAACGCCAACGGCAGTCGACAGCGTCAACGGCAAATATAAATGGCGTTAGGTAATTCAGTGCATTTAACTTTGAACGGCGAACGCAAACCGCAAACGTCAAGTTTATAAATCGGCCTTAATACTGTCAGTATTATTAAAATATTCGAATAATCATCAATAATTTGCTTGAATTTACTTCATTCGATCATACTATACCCCGTACACGATCAATGTTACTGACAATATTTTTTAAAACTGACAGTAATAATGATCGTGTAGGGTCTGCTTTAGAATTAGAAGGTAGTTTTAAATAACAATGTAAGTAGGTTCTTTTCGTTTTGCTACCTAAAAAAATAACGCTCTTCGTCTATTAGTTGTTAACTAATATTTTGCTTATTTTTATTTAGTTTGTGCTTTGATTAGTCCTTCTTAAATTAGTCTGATAGGGTTGAAAACTAAATTACATTTACCACTAATAATATTTACGTATTATGCCACGTTTCGGGGTGCAAGAAAGCGATTTATGTAGATACCTACATCTCGACTTACTAACTCATTTAGAGGATCTCTTCAAAAAAAATCGGTAAGTTACGATAATTTTATTGGCAAAAGAGCAATAACAACTTTCTAAACGTGCTGTGTAAAACAGAATAATGTTTTTTTTTGACAAATGCTGTAATGAAATAATTTTGGTTATAATTTTAAAATACGGTGTAGTTGTGCTCAGTACTTTTCGTTTTGATTTTTAGCAGTTTAAGCTGGTAGGAATAATTCTCATCTCATTAATAATGTTATATAGGTTAAGTCATAATTCGTTGTGTTGCTCGTTCTGGTTAGGTACAATTTCAACCGATTTCACGAGTGGTCCATATTTACCCATATTATATAAAAAAAATTGCTATTAAATTAAAATAAGCACCTACATGATTTTGGTAAAATGCGTTTGTGGAATTAAAAATACTTTGGATTATTTAAACCTAATAAAAGAGTTGGCAAGATAATATTGAACTTTGGCAATGTCCCGGCTGGATCATTAGATTTTTCTTTATATTAGAGCTTATGACGTCACGCTCTTTAGAAGCGACGGATCGGGGGTGGTTAAGGGTATTTTCTAAAATATAAAAAAGTGCGCGATTTGAGGGAAAAAAGTATTGGGTATGTCTGTAGACTACTAGATGTCGCTCATTCAAATATATGCAGTGAATTTCATAACACCCTGTATACTATTAGTTTAAATGACAAAGGTAAAACAAAATATGATAAAGTAAAATATATTTTTTATTTGTCCTAGTATCTTTGACTTTGTCAAAAAATAAAATTTAAGCTAATATCACTATTATTTTATTTAAAAATAAAGGTTATAGTAAACGGATAGTCCGCATTACCCACGGATTGCCGAAACAATTGGGCATGTTGCCACGCTACATCCCCCATACCTCCAGACAACGTTGCTTTTAAGATAATGCTTCTTTTTCCAAAAAAACTCTTGGTAGTAAATAATTTGGAATCTAAAATAATTGTTTAGTATTAAAATATGTTTATTTTTATATTTGATATACAGTAAATTTTTTTAACGCGGGCCTTAGTATTTTACATGGTAAAACTTCGACCCCATGTTAGGCCTTGTTTTATTAAAGATCTGAAGCTAAAATTTTAAACAAAGATAGTCCAGGGAATTGTGTACAAGCTACGTATCGTTTGTGTTGATAAAACTGAGCAAAATATTTTAAAAAAATGGGTTTATTTTATAATAAAACAAGGTTTTGTCTATCCCTGTATATATCCATGTATTAAGGTATTATTGACATTTACTGGTAAATGGCATTATCAAAAGGTTTAACAGGTTGTAAATTTAAAATGCAAATTCGGCAGGATTTATACTGATCGCCTTATTTTGGCATCTTAGTATACACGATCCGCTTGCCAATAAGAAAATTTTTTATAAGTAGGTTCGATTTTATTTGTAATCAGTAGAAACTACTTTGCGTTTTTTTTTTCAGAAAGATTATATAGTTGTTAAGGTGCGATTTCCTCGGGGCGGCCATGATAGGCGATCGACGCTCGGCGATGATCGTGAACCACTGCTCAATGGCAAATCAATGTAACCGTCTCCCTCCAGGGGGCTATGTTGAGCGACTTTGCCATTTGCAGTGGTTCGCGATCATCGCCGAGCGACGAACGCCTATCATGGTCGCCCCGAGGAAACCGTACCTTAAAGGTTTCGCCCGACTGTTACCAAATAATATTTAACCAAACAAGAATGCTTTTAAAAAGGGCCACAAAAAATGTCAATTTTTTATGTTACTATTTCTGTCCTTTTTCTATGCAAAAGTCAGCATATACATACCACTAGGAATGGTCTCGCAAACATTATCACTACATAGTTGGGCAGTCACATTTCCATTTTCATAAGTCGTGCACTTGAAGTTGATCCGTATTTCATCCAACGTTTTAGAATTTCCATCAATCTCAAATTTCCAGGAAATCTCTCCTTCGTCAATGTTTTCTAGAAAAAATAAGATTTCGTTATTCCATACTTGTCGCAATCATTACAATGTAACATTGAACTGACAATTGACATATGTTAGGGGCGTATTTAAGGTAAGGGGGTTGCGGGTCTGTACTTCCTACTTCCCCCATTTCAAAGCCTTTGTTAAGCCTTTTTTTATTTTAAAAGCAGCTACGGATACTTTTTTCCGCCATATAAGTCCGAGTCAAACTACATTTTCAAAAGCACATTACAATATGACATTTTATGATATTAATGAGTTTCTTAGAAATGTAGTAACCTAAGTATTAGGCAGAAAACAAAAAAAGTCAAAAGAAAAAATCATGATACAAATAAAAGAAGATATGATACCGCGCAGGTAGGCGTGGCCATTTACGTCACGCCGTGACCCATGCCGCGATATTTTGTAAACGAAACACGTCTTTTTTAAGATCGCATTTTGTTTTCAACTATTTTTGGTGCTTTTATATTACTTTTAGGAGTTTAAAAGTAAAAAATGAGATGTGATGTGGACAATCAATCAATCAATGTATGTATTTATCCCTTTATATGATTATTTTAAATCATATACTATAAAATTTGTATTATAAGCAGGAGGCAAAGTATATTGCCAATAGAATTTATATAAAATCACCTTTAATTAACGTAAACCCTATATTGCGCGTTATAAATTTCAAAAATAAGTCACGGCGTGACGTCATGCGCGAACCCGGACGAATTTGACACGGTTTGGTATCATACCTTCTATTATTTGTATCATGAGAAAAAATCATTTGGAACCGAAATGTCATATCATTAACGTTGAAAAGAGTATGTTTAACTTTAAATAAGACGGTGAAAAAAAGTATACAGGGTTGGATTTAAAATAATAAAGTAGGAACCACTTCTTGTTAAATCGGAAGTGGCAAGCCCAATTTCCCTGTCAAAATATGGACTCAGTTACCTTCTTAAATACACCCAAATATAAAACGAGTATCTTCAAAAATAATGGAAGAACTACATTCTTATGGTGAACGTATGTACAGGGATGTCCAAATAAAAGTGAACAGGGCTTATAACTTTTTTATTTTTAAAGATGGGAAACAATGTTAAATATGAAAGTTTTGGGGATTTTTATGGATCACTCATATGTCTTATCAGCAAAACAATTGAGCACTGAATAAAAAATATATAGTATAAAACATTGATTTGCTCGCTTATTTTTAATTGGATGATATGATTTTTATCATATTTTCATATATCGATTAAAACATACTATTTGTTTTTAGATACACTGCACTAACCGATTTTTATGCAAATAACTTACCTTTCCTAGCAAGATAGACTTGCTTCCAGTCTTTCTCCTCTTTTCGAAAAACGTTTTTGTGGCTAAATGTTCCCGATTGCCACTTTCTCACTGTTTCATATACTTGTTGTCCAAATAAAAATTCATAAATATCGTCTGAAGTTGAATACCTAATTATCGCTACGTTTCGAACCATTTCATTTGTTTTAATACACCAACCATATGCTGTTGATACTGGCTCTTCCTGAATTTCTCCTCTCGCCAACCGCCAAGTAGAATCACCGGACTGTCTTCCTATATTCTCGGCATCACTAGGTTTTCTACAATACAACATTAAACTATCTTAATTTAAATTTTTAAATCCTCATAATTTGATGGCCGGAAATACTACTGTAAATCAATTTGTACCTAATATTTACAGCACGAATGTGGACAAGATAAACGACATTTCCAACTCATATTCATTACCAATACATATTGAATATGATGGGATGATTCAAAATTTTGTTAGAAAATAACAGGCGCCATGAGGTCATTTGGTCAATGACCCACCTAAAATTTTCAGTGATCTACCTAATAATTTATTTATTAAAACCAAAAAAGAATCTTTTGTTTCAAAGTTCCATGCGAAAACTCCCCAAGAAAGAATCAAGCCAAGCCATCGTCAAAGGATATCCAAGCTTGCTCCGGGCTGGGTCATATTTTAAATTGATCTTATAGGTTTATATGGACGATATAAATTCATTAAAACTAAAAGAGAAACAGACATACGCGCTTGAGGAAGTTAAAAAGAGACACAATTGGTCGACGGCCCACCAATAGTATCTGGCCACTCCCACTATGGAAATACTCTTAAACCGCCCCCTAAAATATACTATTTCAAAACATTTGGTTCGAAAAAAGAAAAACTAATTAGGTACCTAATATGCGCATTGTATTTGCATTATTGCATTGTATTAATAATATTAATTAGCGGTTAAACATAAAAAATTATAAATACGATTTCTGTCAGGCCAGCGCTAGGCATCAAATTTAATGGTATCGGACCAATTTTCTCACATAACCAGCGTAGCCCAGAGGTATAATCTCAGCGAGTTGATCAGAAAGTCGAGTGTTCGAATCTGTGTTGGGGCAAGAACATTTTTTAAATTTTTTGTTATTTAAAAAATTAGATCGGCTCTAAAAGGTGTATCAACAAGTTGTTCCTCGATAAAATATTTTTAAAATTGTTGGCAATCTGATATTTACTACAGCTTACAGCCTGCACGTGCGTAGACCAATATCGTATTACTATGTCTAGTCGCCAGCATTGTATTTATTAAAGAAAACGGAGTTTCGGTAGCGTTCCTAATTTTATTTTACGAATAATCATACTTAGCTCAGAATCTTGTTCTGTTTATATTCTGGGCTTTTAGTACAAGGCGCGACATCTATTGAGGAGATGCTAAACTTATCAAAACGGGAAGCCGCTAAAATCTACTAACCTAGAGTGTTAAAACACATAGAAAAAAGCCATAAAGATCTAGAGTAGTAATGTTCAATATTCTGCAGTACCTATTTTATGATTTTTGCAGTGTTTATTTGTAGGTAAATAATTTCTTGGCACATTAGTAAAAAACCTTTCTTAATAAAAAAAGTGTATTTTGCTTGTTACGTTGATATCACTAGTTGCCCACAAAATTTTGACCCACCTGTAAAAAACTCACGGGCCGCGCCTGGAAAATAATAATATATTTGACACATCGTTGATAAAATATACCTTTCAATCATTAATTCAGCCAACTCAATCGCTATTCTCTTTGTAAGGTAATTCCTTCTACATTCTGACAATTGTTGTTGCCTATTTTTTCTAAGAACCAATAATGCATCTATCAATTCCTGTTCCCTACAATGTTTTCTTCTTTTTAAAACTTCTTTGTGATTGCTAGTATACCTCCAAGTCACGTCTTGTACCTCCTCACCCGAGTATGCTATGACATACGAAACAGTCTTTTTCCACCCTGACTCGTATAAAAGTGGTATATCACAAACGTTTTCACAAGGATCGCAGTGTAACCACCGTTCTTGTGTTAAAGAATAAACCTAAAAAGATTTTCATACTTACTATTACAAGAATAAAGCCAGTAAACCCAGAATATATCCCTTTTAGAAAAAAAATGACAATCCATCAGTTTGTGAATAAATTATGCAGAAACCCATACTGAAAACGTACTGCTCATAATAAAGTAATCGGACAATTTAACATAACAATATGGCTTCAACATTTTTTGAGAAGCCGAATACCAATATTGGTCTATAGTTACTCATATTCAACCTACTTTCCTTCTTATGAATGGACTCCAATTTAGCATCTTTAAGCATCTCTAGAAAGATTTCCTGTCTAAAACAACTATTTGCTAACTAAAGCACTATAAGCAGCAACTTTATTGTATTAATATGAGCAAATATCCCAAAGTTAGTAATTTTAATATCATCCATATTATTGTAATTGCCTGGTTTGTTAAGATGGCCGAAAAATACATTAAATTTGACAATTTTTTTCTCAGCTAAAATAAAATCAATTTATTTTAATCTTTGACGATGTTTTATTGTACCTATATACATTTGAAGTAAACCAAACATTTTTTTTTAATGCAATTTTTTCCTTATGAAATGTGGCCACTTTCACAATGCCATGACGCTGCAGTGGTTCCACTGTATACAGTTTAGCCGTCGTAATCTCTGTCATAGGGATGTAACGGGTATCCGGTCTACCCGGCCAAAACCGGGTACCCGGTCGCGTAGGCCGGATACCCGGTTTTGCCGGGTATCAGGTTACCCGGCCGGGTACCCGGTTTTTTATTTTGTTTTCTGTTTTTGGTAAAATAAAGCATAAAAGAACTGAAACGGTGTATTTTTGTGATGATAAAAAATACATAAAAAACAGATTTTAAAAGGTTATAACAATAAACTTTGTTAAAAATTTAATAACTAAAATCAATTAATGGCAAATTGTGATGAAGATAAACTAACATTTCACCATTCTCAGAGGATAGTCGGTTTCGGGTTTCTTCATAAATATTACCCGTTTCTGAAAACAACCATTCACTAAATATCGTTGAGGCAGGTGCTGAAAGAAACTTTTACCAAGCTTTGCTAGATTAGGAAATCTCTGAATTTATTTTCCACCACGAAAATGGGATTGATTGTCTATCAATTAACGGCAACGCCAAATATGAATTTATTTCTAGGGATGTAACGGGTACCCGGTCAAAACCGGGTACCCGGCCGGGTACCCGGTTTTGCCGGGTCTTAATTGACCGGGTACCCGGTTTGGCCGGATCCTAAAGAGGGCTACCCGTTACATCCCTACTCTGTCACTAACGAAAATCCAAGGTTTTTCTTTAATTTTATACTATCCGCCTTCCAAAAAGATCAAAAAGAAAGCAAAAATTGAAAATTTTAAACTGAAAAACTATTTTCCTAAAAAAAATTCTACTTTGCGTTGCAAAGAGTGTCTAATTTAACTTTTTCTAAAATCGGTTTATTGCAAATAGAAAAGATATTAATTATCTACAAAATAAGCCCTTGGAGAAAGTAGAAAAGTTGTGCCCCAAAAAGTACGTTGAATTTCGGGCTAAAATTTTAAGGGTATAGTAGTGCTACTGGCGATTAAGGCCATTTCTGAAAAAAAAATAATCCTTCCTACCTATACTAGTCGAACAACAAACTGACAGAATTAAAAAAATATATAGGTATCATGACTTGTAATAAAAAAAAACTTTTTTAAAAACTTACTTCAGACCAAACATGGTCGGTTTCGTCCATTACAAATCTAGCGTCCCAACCCATGGCACGGCAAAGTAAGGTAAATGTGTTGGCCCACTCTCCACATCTGCCCTTCCTAGTTTCTAATAGAATATTTAAATCATTATATCTAGGGAATGGTGTAAACTGATGGCAAAATTCACATCTATGTAGCTAAAAAAATTTTTTTAAAAGTCAATGATATTCGAAATACTCGCAGCTAAAGCAAAGGAAACAACGTTTCGCCAAACATTTTTAACTTAATCGTATACCTATACAAGTATCCCGGGTCTTAGAAATAGTGTATTCAACTATGCCTTAGTAAAATGTTGCTAGCTAACATGTTGCTGTGATTTTTTCTATATATCCAAGCAACGTTGAAATTGCTGGATTCAGGTAAGACTGCGCACTTGCCCTGAACAAACTAATCAGTTAAACAGGCCATAGGCAAAGGCAAATGGATAGAAAATCAATCTCAAATCTGTATATAAATGCGGGCTAAGATAGTCAAACCAGTTCACAACAGGGCAATCGCCTAAATTTTCGCCAAAAAGAAACTCTTTTAGTCACCTCTATTGATCTAACATTTATTATTATGTTTATGAGAGAATTATTATTAATTATTTCATGCCCAGATCTCCTTACTACAGTGTCTTTTCGTGTTCCACCTAGAGTTCCGCTTTTTCATGAATATTCCATGGTACTAATTAGGGGTTTAATTCTTTTGTTTCCCATAGAATGGGGTTGTGAAAAGGGTATTAAAACTATCTGCAGCAATTGTATCGTAAATTTTGTCACAATATTCAAAGGCCGTACTTTAAAATTTAGTATTGGTTATATACCCTATGTATGTTTCAATATTTTATGGATACATAAAAGCTAATTTTAATTTCTTATCAAGTAATGTTATTAACCAAGTTACAAAGCTCAAAAATAAACAAAACCCAACAACGCTAGCCATTATCTACTGCTCGCTTTTCACACAGAAATGCCAATAGCGTCAATCAGATTCCGGTCATCCACTAACAGCTGAAAGCAATGGAGAGTGCGCAGGCCTCTACAGCACCGACTCTGTAAAATTTTATGACTGGCGCCAAATGCGTATCAACGTACTTTTTCGCCAATGAATTGGACATTTTCGGGTGATGCAGGCAATAAACTGTACGGATCTATACATTTATGTCTATCGTTTTATATTAAACCAATTTCACACCACCCTGTATAGTATTAGCATTACACAAAATGAAATGCGGATACGAAGAAAGTATAACAAATCGTTGTCAAATCAACTGATAGCTGAATTATATAACTTGTTTACCGGTTTTCTTGCATCGGTAACGTGGTCCAGAGGTACAGTATTGGCTTTTGGATATTATTGCACAAAGATTACAAAATAAGATACTAAGATGTGCAACCGCGTTGCCGAGGCACACTATAATAGAGGAACTACATCAGCTAACAAGCACTCATAAATTTAGCGAATACATTTATAACTTGGCAGATAAATTCTTTAAAACCAAAATTAATTCCTCTATTATAACATAACAACTAATGCGTAGCAGACAAAACGATGAAGACAAACATAAACCGATTTATGCGAAGCTTCCAATATATTCTGAAGAGATACAATCCTAATCATCCCATTATCCCATCCATGGTTATTCGTAAAAATTATAAGAAAACACAAAATAAAAATCTTGAATTCAAGTACTCTAACAAGCCACGCCCACACAGAAATCAACCAATGATACTCCGAGTTTCCATTTATCCCTAACCACAAGTCCTATTCGCTCCCTTTCCCAGCGGACGTTCAGTCCTCCTGTCGTCCGTCCAGATATACTCCCAAAATTGTTGTCATTAACACAGTGCCAGCAAGCAAAACAACAACACTCAAATTGTAAATAGATTAAATAAAGAATGAATTATATATTATAGTTAAAAACAATAAGATCCTTTGAAATGGGGGGCTTTTGGATCGGGAGGTCGTAGGTTCGATCCCGTGCTCGGTTGGACTCTTTTTTTAAATTTTCGTTATTTAAAAAATTAGATCGGCTCTAAAAGGTGTATTGGTAACGGGTTAGCACTTTTTTCCGGTGCTAAGTTTTTTAAAAAATATTATCACAACAAACTGAACGAAACAACTAACCTCAAATATGTTCAGCTGTCAGTTGATATGACATAATGATTTGATATACTTTCTACGTATCCGCATGCCACAAAATGACTAACATCAATTGTTATAACAAACCGGCTTGTTAAAAAAACTATTTTTAGGTGTGAAAGTGAATTAAAATTATAGCCTGTTAAAAAGTTTAGGGGATTATTAAAAGCAATTGTTCTGTTTTAAATTTAATATTTAAATATACCTACTAGGAAAAAATTGAGAAAAGACTTTCATCATTGCAACATGACTTACTTATTTGGATATTATTCAAATCGACTTTAAAGGATGCTGCAAAACTTGACAACAGTGTGACTCGGCAGCTTATCTTATTACTGTAAATTACATATGGCGGGTTTTTAAATTTCTGTAACATAAAATTGTGGGAGTTTTCGATAAAAAAGCTGACTCGCTTTAATAAACTACACGTGACCCACTTCCGTTTGTATTTCAATTCAATAAAATTTTCTACCAAGGTAATAGTATACTCCATACTGGACATTGGACATAGTCATATATCTCTCAGAGGCCATCATCTAGTAAGGGTAGAGTGGAACAATTTAGTATATGCACAAACTTGTAAATAAATTATTCTTTTAACCCTATTCTTTTTTTTATAAGAAATGTACTAACCTCAACTCTATTCGTATAAACAAGCAGTCTTGAATCATTGGTATAGTGTGAAAAACGAGTTTTTCCGCCACAATAGTTGCACCCAGGCGAGTCTACCCAAGTAAAAAAATCTTCTTTAAACCATTGGAGAAGCTCCAAAACTAACAAATCCTGAATGGACAGATTTGGGTCAGGCAATCTATCTGCAAAAATTAGACAAGTAAAGTGATTAAGAAAATTATGTTTGTGTAAAAAATAAGTTCAATGCACATTACTTCGCTCTGTAGCAGATAAAAACCGAATCATACTTCTCTTTATGTGTTCTTGTACAATTCTTAATCGTCTTTGGGCAGCTACTTCTAATTCGTTTACTGGAATCACCGCTTTAGCTCGTGCTTGCAGATTTTTGTCTTCATATTGCAAACACTTGTGAAATGATATTTCTATTTGATGCAGAAAAGCATTCTTCATAAATAACTAAAATTATTAACCCATTATTTGGTATCAAAGAACTATTTATTGGGATTTCTCTGTTGAACTTATCTTTATGTAAAAAATCTTAACACGAGCAAAGCCGCGCACAATCGAGTCTACAGTAAATTCTTGTTCAAGTAAAATATCACGTTTATAATACTTACCGATTTTAAAGGAGGCAAAGGAACAGGTTTTACTACTGGTGGGCGTAGAGCGCTCTTTGATCCTTTCCAAGCTTTATTTTTGGATAAATCAATAGAAGGTCTTTTGTTCTAAAAAGAAAAAATTCCTAGTAACAAGAAAAGGACATTTTCATGCATTTCATATACCCTACTACGAAATTCTGAAAACTTAAGTAAAGTAAATAAATTTACAAATGAATTTGTAAAAATATATGTATATATATATATATATATATATATATATATATATATATATATATATATATATATATATATATATATACAGTGCGACCTCGATAATCCGGACTAATTAAAACTGCGGTGATCCGGATTAGTAAATAATTCGGATTACTGAAGCGGGACAGTTTTTTATTGGAAAGTGAAATATGTAATACACAATAATTAGCAAATAGTACATATACATATTAACAAAAAAGTTATAGCCATTTGAATTTTTTTTTTAATTATATTTTAGGTTTAAAAAAATTCAAATGACTATAACTTTCTACTAACACATTTTTTTCTCTTAAAATTTAAGAATTGTCGACAAAATTATGTAAAATTTGTTTAGAAAAAATAATAAATAAAATATCTAAGCGTGTTAATTTTTTACCCAGGTGGGTCAATTCAAAAATTTAACTTTTTTTCGCAAATTACAAAATATTTTTTTTTCGCCAAAACATTCCTAGTAGGCCCACTATTAAAAAACCTGAACTTGGCGTGGGTCCCATAAGTAGCAACAGAGATATACAACTTTAAAATTTCACGGGCCGCGCCTAGTCAACACAAAGGCACGCACTGCTTATGTGAACGCTCAGACATCTGATCCGGCCGAATTTCGGAAGTTAGGGGAACCCCACACAATCGATTTTAGATATCCTTCATTAATTTGTATGAAGAAATCTAGAATTTAATTACAAACGCAGGTCCGGATTAACGAGGTCGCACTGTATATATATATATATATATATATATATATATATATATATATATATATATATATATATATATATATATATATATACATATGTTACGGTTAATTTGGATACTTCGCTAGTTTACAAACTAACCAAAGACACTGTTATTTTGAAGGAATCAGCCATTTCCCACAAAATAGCAGAAGGTTTATAAACTAGCTGGTTAGTATGCAAACTATCGATTTGCTTCAGTTAAGATGAGGATTTTATGGAGGTTACCTTAACCTAAAAATTATGTTTTGTTTGTTGTCCAGAAAATCTAGCGAACGGTGGATCGGAGGGCACCCTAAGGTCGGAACAGGGTTAGCACCTGGTTAGGGGCCCTGACCAGTCTCTTTCCTCGCAGGCGAAGAGGGATCGGTGCGAAAAAATCCACTATTGTTCTTTCCTCTGCGCATGCAGTAATGAAAAATTTGTACATAAGGAACAATAGTGGATTTTTTCGCACCGATCCCTCTTCGCCTGCGAGGAAAGAGACTGGTCAGGGCCCCTAACCAGGTGCTAACCCTGTTCCGACCGTAGGGTGCCCTTCGATCCACCATTGGCTAGATTTTCTGGACAACAAACAAAACATGATTTTTAGGTTAAGGTAACCTCAATAAAATCCTCATCTTAACTGAAGCAAATCGATAGTTTGCATACTAACCAGCTAGTTTATAAACCATCTGCTATTTTGTGGGAAATGGCTGATTCCTTCAAAATAACAGTGTCTTTAGTTAGTTTGCAAACTAGCTGGTTAGTTTGTAAACTAGCCAAGTATCCAAATTAACCGTAACACACATATATATATATATATATATATATATATATATATATATATATATATATATATATATATATATATATATATATATTGTTGATTTACAAAGAACTTATTTATATAGATTATATCCAAGGACAGGATTTGTTTAGACAATTTATTTGTTCATATTTTCGAGGAAAAGTTATAAATACATACATATAAAAAAAAATTCTTTGATTAAATTTTGTTAGTAAAGTTGGTAATGTTATAAATAAGATGAATACATTCAAGTAGAGATCACCTTTGTTCATATCTATGTAGGAGTAATCTGTGTCTATAGTATAAAACTTATTTGTCTTATTCTTGCAAATTTAAATGTTTAACGTCCGGTTGCATAAAAAATTTAATCACGAATTAAACTAATTCGACACTTGTAATGTGACAACACTTATGTTAACGTCATTGCCAAAGATGGCACTCAACGTCAATTAAATTTACTATTGATTAAAAGTTTTGTGCAACTTGCTGTAAATGTCGTAGTAGGTATGCCGGTTTTAGAAACAAAACTTAACAGCTTGTGACCCTGTCCGATAATTCCTTACTTGTTACTTACCGGTGTTTCTTTTGAGGTTGAGGTAGATGCTCCTGCATTTGTTTGCGATACTTCCACTGATTCTTTCCACATCAAAAGTATATCTCTAACGTCATGTAGATCGTTTAACCTGGATTCAATCGGTAACGTAAAATTTGTGCTATTCTAAAATAAAATTGCTCTTAATGGGTCACAAGTTTCATCCTGAAAACAACTTAATCTTCAGAATTGATGTGTTTATTTGACAATATTTAATTTGTATGCGGTGTCACGTACAAGATGAAGACAACAAGGACACGACCGAATAACATTATTATCGTTAGATGTAACAACTTTACCTATTACATCGTCACAAAACCTAATAAGATGATTTTTAAGGTAATAAGCGTAATAAATGTATAAGGCCAGCCTGCCGCGACCTTGTCTCTAATCGCAAAAGCGTATTACCGTATTGGAAATTTATGTATGATTTTGTTTTTGTACTCAGTGTGTGTAATATTTCGCAGAACATAGATCAAAATGAACATTTTCAAGTATTTTGGAAATCCTATGTACCTCAGTGGAAAATACCACACGAAACCAACTAAGGTTTGCCAAAAGTCAAAAAAGGTGTTGAAGCACTGATAAAATTCAATTAAATAAGAAAATATGGGTAACTGTTGATGAAACCGCCGATACCAGACACAACAGTGTTGCAAATATTTTAGTACGGACGTTAAGTATACATGGTTCTTCTCTTCCATTATCTTTTATGTAGCAAAAGGTTACAACAAACAAACGTGGAAAGTAAGGTGAATCTTGTAAAGGAAATTTTGCCAAAATTTGGTATCACTCCTCGCCAAGTGCTTATATTAGGAAGCGATGGAGCTGCATATATGCTAAAAGTTGGCAAAATACTTAAGAAAACCTTCCCACGCCTCCTGCATATTACATGTTTACTTCATGCCTGTCATCTCGTAGCAGAAACAGTTCGAAATTGGTATCTAACCGTTGATAAGTTAATATCCGAAACCAAAAAGTATTTTTAAAATCACCCAAAAGAATTCGTTTGTTTACTACCATCTGTCCAAAAATTCCAGTACCGCCTCAGCCCGTTTTGACACGATGGGGCACATGGCTCGAAGCAGTGTTATATTATAATAAATATTACAACCAAGTTAAATCTGTTATTTTACAATTGAACCCACAAGAAGCTAAATCAATTCGCGCAGCTCAACAATTGTTTCAAGATCTGCGAGTCAAGGAAGATTTAGGTATTATCTCACAACATTATTCTGTTTTACTAGACTCCCTTTCAAGCTGACAAAATTCGAAATTATCCATGAAAGAATCATTGCAAATTATCAGAAAGTTGCAAACTCCATTAGACAATCTCACTGATATTCCTGGGCTGCATGAACGAGATAAATTGTGTTCAGTTGCAACGAAAAACCCCGATTACAAAATAATAACTGATATAACGAATCAAGAACAACCCGACGCCATGGGTCAATCTCTCAGATATGCAAATCTCACTTCTTACGATGCAGAAAGATCATTTTCTCATTACATACACGCATTTTCCCCATACCATCGGCGTTTGACCGAAACCAACATGGAAGGCTTTCTGATGATGCAGTTCTATGTAAAATCTATTAATTGACCATTTACATCTCATATTGTTTAAAAGGTAAGCATTTTTTATTTTTTTTTACTTTTACTCGGCCTCGCTGCCCCATTGTTCCGCCTAACGAATTTCAAGTTGTAGTAACATCTATTACTCGACCATTTCCACACCATATTATGTAAAACGGAAGCATTTTCAATATTTTTTACTTTTACTCTGCGTCGCTTTCCCATTTGCTCCGCCTAACGAATTTCACCTTTTTAACCAAGCTTAATTATTATTACACCACTCTACAAAGTTATCAAGGTCCGTCTGTAAACACATCTCCTCGGGTGAAACAACCGAGTACAACTTTAGGTCGTCCGCATACAAAAGAAAGCGTGATCCCCGAAAGCAATGATATACGTCGTTCACAAAAAGAACAAACAGAATAGATCCGATATGTGAACCTTGAGGGACTCCAAATGCTACGGAAACTTTACTGGATACTGACCCACACAGTAACGCGTTGGCTTCGTAATGTCAAGTACGATGTGATCATTGTGATCCACTCAAGGTAAGTTCCACAAACGCCAATATTATAAAGCTTTTTTAGAAGCAGCTTGTGACACTGTCAAATGCCTTTGAAAAATCGGTGTAAATGACGTAAACTTGGTATCATGCCTCCATTGAAGAGACCAGAAAGCTATGATATATAGCCAGACTCGTGGACGTCGATCGACCCCCAAAAAAACCATGCTGTTCTTCCATTATGTAATTTCTACACGTGTTGAAAAGTTCATCGCTTATAATAGCTTCAAAAATTTTAGGCATAACAGAAAGAAGGGAAATACCGCGATAATTTTCTACGTCACTTTTGTCCCCTATTTTAAAAATTGGAATTAAATTGGCATGCTTCCAGACGTCCGGAAAATGCCACTGTTAAACGATTTCTGAAATAACAAACGTAGTGGTATACTGCATTGAACTGCAACTTTTTAACAACACAGGATAAATTCTATCAGGATCACCCCTCTTGGATGTATCCAGACTCTTCAATCTACCAAGAACCTCCTCCATTCCATCAGGATCACCCCTCTTGGACGTATCCAGACTCTTCAATCTACCAAGAACCTCCCTCCTCTACAGTAAAATGGTGGGTCGACAGCAGGCCGGCAAACTCAATTTGACATAAATCGTTTATATTTACGTTGTTGTAAACAGAATAACATGATTGAAAGTGATTAGAGAAGGCCTTAGCTATAAGATCAGGATCTTCTTCTTGGTTTTGGTATTTCATAACACTCGGCAAACTAGAATATTTCTTTAGATTGTTTATAAAAATCCAAAAACGCTTGACATTCTCTGGGATGAGATGTTCAGTTTGTGTTATGTACAGCATGTAACATGTACTTAACTTCACGACGTACATTGGAGTACGCATCATAATCTGTGTTTTGACCAGACCTTTTAAACTTTTTAAACAGCTTATTCTTTTGACCAATTAATTTACGTAATGGCGCATCAAACCATTTTGGATATCTGTGATCCTTAATATTTTTTTTTCGGAATATACATGTCGATACCTTGGAACAATATTTCATAAAAACAATGCTGACCATACGGTTCACATCAGTTTCTGAAGACAGAAAAGACGAATCCAGTTGATTAAAATATTTGTTCAGGCTGTTATAATATCCTTAGAAAAACTGATAAACCTTGAACTCGATTTTATTCTTGAGAGATGTAATACAGCGGATGTCATAGTTTACTTCAAGTGCAGGATGTTAAACATCGATATTTGTTAGAGGAAAAGAACTGGATGAAGCTGAGATTCCTGGGCATGATTCTGTAAAGACGAAATCCAAAATTCTGTTCATGGTATTTCGCATTCCATTTATTTGCTTAAGTTCCAAGAAATTCATTCAGTCAAACAAAGTTTCTGCACAAGGCGACGTAAGTCTTAGAAGAACTAATGTGTCATCCTCCAGCTCCCATTCAATAGACGGAAGGTTAAAATCACCAAAAAGTAAAAATTTAGAGTTATCATACCTATTTCTCCATGATTCGCAGGTGTGGCAGAATGAGGCATAACACTGAACACTGGAGTAGGTGAAAAATACACACAGCCTATGATAAAGTTCCAGTTATCAAAGATTGCATGTTCTCTTGATAATTTATTAGCCAAGCTACACATTCTATTAATATGGTAATAAGAAAATACTTCAACATGCCTTATCATTCTTTGAGGGGCATTAAAGTCTATAATTTCAAGTAGTTGTGGACTGCCAATGATACCGTTTACAATCTTAAAAAGACAAAATAAGTCAAAATACTCTAGCCGGCTCACAAGAGACTTTAAATTAAGTTGAAGCAAGAGAGAAGTATAGTCAATGTCATCCCTGGGTATACCCATCTTATATCCCAAAAATCTTAAAAATCGTTTTTGAACTTTCCCCAACTGTGATTTATAGATACTGTAGTATGGCGACCATACTGGTGATGCGTACTCCAAAATGCAACGAACAACACAACAATACACATTTTTTAGACATAACATATCATTAAAATCCGATAAATTTCGGGATATAAAGCCAATGAGTTTTAGTCTCCTATCAGCAATATCGCCTATATGCTCACCAAAATTCAAGTGATCATCAAGCAGAACCTCAATGTCCCTAATAGATTCCACACCATCAATCGAAACAACACCCAGTTTATAATCAAAATCAAGTGTTGTCCTCTTCCTACAAAACCGCACAACTTTGCATTTTTTTACATTCAAGTTCATCTTATTATCAGAACACACGTGAAAACAATTAATCCAAATCAGCTTGCATATCAATGCAGCCTTGGATTGTTTCAATGCGTTCAAAAACCTTTAAGTCATCCGCAATGAGAAGTGCAGTTCCATGTGAAAAGGACTTAGTTATATCATTAAGAAACAGTTTGAATATAAGGGGAGCCATGTGCGACCCTTGAGTAGGGTTGCCACCCGTCCTCCCCTCGAGAGGACAGTCCTCCCTTCACCCAAAATGTCCTGTGTCCTCCCCAGCGTCCCCTATGTCCTCCCGAGAAATCACTCCTTACTTTCAACAATTGAAATACGTAGGTGGGCAAAGTGGGCAGATTATAGAAATAGATGTAGTAATGCACTTATTAAAGGTAAGTTGTACTTTATTTTGATGAATGAATGAATTTTGAAAAATATAATTTTGAAGAAATGTAATAACGGAATAACAGAACTGTAAATCATTTAAAATATTTTCTATATTGACCCATAATGTGTATTTGTAGTTATTATTAGATAACAAACTATGTGTGCTTTGTTAATTATGCCAAAAATGTCCTCCCGGGAGACTCTTAAAAGGTGGCAACCCTACCCTTGAGGGACTTCAGACTCTACAATAATCTCGCGAGACAAATAGTTCTTATAGCGAACGACCTGCCTCCTCCCAGTCAGGTAGCTCTGCATCCATGAGAGAAGAGCTCCATAAATTCTGATAGATTCCAATTTTTATATTAAGAGATCATGATTAACCCTGTCGTAGGCCTTGGAGAAATCGGTGTACACAGCATCTACTTGACACAGACTCTCCAGTGCCCCCAGCAGCGCTTCTACATAAATTAAAAGATTTGTAACAGTGTATTTAGTACTGGTTTAAATTAAGATCTTCTAGTTGATCAGTTATGTTTTGAAAGGTTTTAGTCCTGTCAGTGTTAATAATTCGTCATTCAAAGTTATGAATAATTCTGATATTTCAACGATTTGCTTGGTTTCCAAATGATTTTTATCTTGGAACAGGTTGCTAGAGTGAATTTAGTTGTATTACTGTCGAAAGTACGTACTAAAATTGCCCTTTTCTTTATAAATTTGCGAAAAAACTCAGAAACAGGTTTATATTTCAATTTTAATTTATTCAATAATGTATATAAATCATCTTCATGGAATTACACTAAGTGTAACTGACAAGTCTTGTCAACTAACTAAAATAAAATATAAATAATGTTAAATATTAAAAACAAAGTTAAAAATTAAAAATAAGGTTAAAAATCAAAAATAACACACACAGGGAGTCAACGGTCAGAATCAGTCAACAAGTCACAACACGCTAGGTAGATCCAGGTAGATCACGGTCAATTATCTCTAAAATCTGTTTCCACAAATTCGTTCAGCAAGTATAGGGTCCCGATATATCGGGACGGTCACCGTTATTGGAGTTCATGTCCCGACGTACCGACAAAGGTATCAAATGTCCCGATCGACGATATCAAGGTTTTTTTAAATTAAATTTGAAAAGGCACACGCTCCAACAAACGTGATTTTGAAAGGCTTTTAAAAAGAAAGCTTTTGCGTATAAAGCACTACAATAGCGTGGTGCCATGGATCTATTATAATATGGATGCGATATCCGTATACTGTGAGCGTATCGAACGTGAAGCCTTATATAATATAAATATTTTGTTGTTTGTTATTCTCTTGAGAGAGCAGTTTACGAACTACGAACATAGACAAGACTACGAATTACTACGTAATTGAATCAAGAATGGTAGTAGAAAGAGATAAAATAGCATTGGAGTGTTGGAGCTCAGAAGTGTTGTTGTCTGCTGGGTGCTTAGGAAAAACGTCTGCGAACGCTCGGTTACACGTACGTCTTTGTCTAATGAACTAGAAAAGAAAAAGTGCGACGTATAGATTTATATAGATTTATAAATGACTCAGAGCGACTTTAAATAAACGCCTTTAGAAATAACCTAAAATAACATAACCTATAAATAATAAAACCTATTTAACTTAAATTTATTACTATTTAGCAGAAAAATACAATATTTTGGGGCTTTTATTAGTTTTAGTAAATCTTGTGATGCTTCTAACGAATTTTTGTACAAAAATACAAGGTAAAATAAGATGTGGCCAATGTTTACAAATTGTGTTTACAGTGTCGTTTAGAATGGTTTGTTTTGGCTTCAAAGAATGTGAAATCATCCCGTATCCAGTCCTAATAAATCCATGCGTGGTGCAGTAGACCTCTATCATGCGGATTTCTGCGTACCGTCGCGTCGGTATTCTTTGGAAACCAACAGTGGCACTCTGTAAGAAAAATAGCGATAGCGACCGGTGTCTCTTCGAAACATACCGAACGGTGATACATAGTAAGAATTTGCAAAGAGACCCCGATCGCTTTCGCTATTTTTCATACAGAGTACCACTGCAGTTCACTTGATGTCTAGCGGTTACTATGAATGGTCCAAGTCATTTCTAAAATTCAATATTTTCGACTGGATGTCGCTGTCTGAAATTCCAGAATGGAAAAAGTTGGAAGAAACAATTAATTATTATATCTTAAATCGAACAGTTTGAAAATTTTAGGAGATCACTGTTTTCAACAGTATCTATTTATACCTTAGGATTTTATGGAAGGAAAAAACTCTTAGAAATCAGAGAAATATAAAATTGGCAAATCCTAAATAATGTTTTAATTTAGTTTTAAGGAATATCAGTTATGTTATAATAAAGATTTTCGTTGTTTTTGTGTTTTGGTATTTAGACATTTTAGACCCAGGTAAATTTTAAAAAATAGTCCCCCCCCCCCCCCCGGGCTTGGTGTCCCGATGTGAGCCAGATGATTTATGGCAACCCTAAGCAAGTAGAATGTATGATCGCCCAGTAATGACTTCAGCTTGTTTTTAAAGTTCTTCAGCGTTTTAGTTTCTTTTATCTACGACTAATGTATAATGTAAGTATTATAGTTGTAGTTTTCGCAATATAATGCCACCTATTAATCCCTTAGGGAATAATGACAAGGGATTAATAGTCCTTATTCCCGCTCCAATCACAAAATTTCTCAAATCAAATAATACCATGGAAACAAAATACACCAAGTCAAAAGTGTCACTGTCAAACGCGTAGTGTTTATGTATTCGTATTGGGATGGATGAAAATGAAGAGGCTTTTACTTGTACACCTCCAGAAATTGTACAACTAGCTACAGCAACAACATCTACCTTAATACCGGAAACATCGAAATCTATTTATAATAAAACATACGCAAACTTCAACGAATGGCGTCTTCGAAATAACACAAATTCATTTTCCGAAAATGTTCTACTAGCCTATTTCGTTGAACTAAGTGCAAAATACAAACCATCTTCATTATGGTCATTTTATTCAATAATTAAATCTATGTTAAGAATAAACCATGACGTTGATCTGGAAAAATATGGAAAACTACGAGCGTTTTTAAAAAGAAAATCTGAAGGATTTCAAGCAAAGAAATCTTCCACTCTGACCTCGAAAGAAATTAAGACATTTAATGTTATTGACAAATAAAGTTGTTCATTAAAAATCTCAAATTAATAAATTAGTCGTAGATAAAGTAGAGTATACTACTCACAATAATGGCTATTATTACCTCAGAATATTTACTCCCTCGCCGCTTACGCGGCTCGGTTCGTAAATATTCCTCGGGAATAATAGCTATCATTATTGACTCGTGGTATAATCTACTATTATGGTATTGGGCAGCTTGTTAAAACTTTTTGTACAGGCGTAGTAAGGCGATTTTTCGTAAAGTGCTGTTGTGTGTCGCGGAGTTACGAAATTGTTTTTATTTCTAGTGGGATATGCATGGGTGTTGCAGTTTGGAAGAAAACTGCTTCCATTCCGATATGCATGAATGGAACATTTTAGTATATACTTAGATCAATGGCAACGTTAGGATTCTGTAGAAAGCGGACTTGCATGACTCCAGGGGTTTGAGGTTATATATGTCGCATTATGCGTTTTTGCAATATAAAGACCCTGGATACGTTTGTTGCTTGTTCCCATAGAATATTATAATTCAGGTGACAGTGCACATGTCCATAGTATAAGGTCAGGAGCGTTGAATGAGGTACTGTTTGTTTCAACTTTAGAATAGAGAAATATCCTTTATTAAGTTTAGAACAGACATAATTAATTTGAGGCTCCCAAGTAAATTTCGGATCCAAGTAGGTGCCTAGGAATTTTACGGTTTGTGCGTTATTGTTAATGTCGATTTTGGGATCAGTTTTATAATATAGTATAAAACTTAGTTGTCTTATTCCAACTGATGTAATCTTTTAAGTGCATATTGCGATTGATTGATGATGCAATAATATTAGCATATTTATTGAAAACGCGAAATTACCGAACAAGCCCAATGTATATTATAAAAACCTTGCTAAATTGACAGCTTTTTTTTGGCAAATTGAGATGTCAGTGTACTAAATCTTAATAGTCAAAGTCAAAATATGCTTTATTGTTAAAAATATAAATTATTTTGTTAACAAAGCTAAATAAAACAAAATGGTCTAAGTTTGCAAGTTGTACAAGTAAGTATATACCTAGATAAAAAAAAATTGAGCACTCAAAAAACAAAAAAAATAATTAATGCGATACAAACAACACAGATTTTAAACATTAACTATACTTAAATTACATAAATAAAGGCGATATAACCAACAATATATATCGTTGATATAACTGAATCACACGCATTAACACTTAAGGAACAACAGATTAAAATTAAGTTAAAAAAGCATAAACAAGACTTACACAAGAACCCTGGAGGTACAGACCAGAATAATTACAGATATACAAACATATATCTAAAATGAATTTAATTTACAGAACAATTAAAGGCAATAATAAAAGTATGTAAACGTCAATAAATAAAACAAAAAAGCATGAAGGGCAGGAAACATTCTAATAAGCAATTGTCAAATCATCACTATAATAATCTCCCAATAGTATTTTTTACAGTGTTTTTAAATATCCTAAGAGTGGGATGATCCCTTACATGCTCGGGAAGGTGATTATATATTTTGCGGCTTTCATAAATTATTGAACTCTTAGCCAAGGCAGAAGAAGGTATGGGCAGATGCAGATGTTGTGACTGTCTAGTAGGGGAACTGGGGGATAGTTGATCACCATTTTGGTTTTTATTCAAAATCCATAAAAATGTAACCAAAAATGTCCCACAAAAGTAAATACAGAACTGCGCCAACATTTATTTACACGATTTCATAGAGATACTATCGCTTTAAAACCTTTAGGCATGGTTGGTTCTATTTTTTTTTATTTATTGCAGAAGTATCAAGTATCCCCACAAGTGGGATACATGATCAGGGCTCAGGGAGACTTGATCATTCCATTTAAAAAAGCATATACTTAGGTAAACATAAAATATTTTAAAGAACAAAAAATAAATGTTTATTCTAACAAAACGTATAGGTACTTGTACACAAAATATTTTAAAGGACAAAAATTAAATATGTATTCTAACAAAACATAACACCAGTAATGGTACCTAATAACTCATAAAAATACTTATAATAAATGCATAAAATATGTTTTAGCCACAATTTTCTTGGGCTTTTGTACCGTGGTACAGCCTGTTTCATCCACATCCCAGATGTTATCTCCGTTGAACATTTCCCTATCTAAGATTACCTTCAAATTGTTAAAAAAATCCGCAACATTGCTTTTATTAAAACTTGTGGCTCTACTAATACTAGTAGCTTCTGGAGTCCTTAGAGAAAGAGTATTGTTGCGGTGCATAAACCCCTGAATCCAATCTATGCCTGCAATTTTTTTTTCATCCCATTGTTCTGGCCTTGAAATATCATTTCGAACTGCTACTTCATATGCCAATTCTCTGATTTTTCTCAATGTGAGGCCATGGTTGATTTTTGCACACAATTTCCAATAATCTGCAAATTCCTGTTATTGTTCTGGTAAAAATATTAACCGTTTTTTATAATCTGACGTCATTGGCGCATCCGGATTCATCTTATACTTTTCTATATACCTTTTAAGAGTCATTCTGTCGACTCCGTATTTTCTAGCCACTGCTTTTATTGGATTTTCTTTTTTTATTGCTTCCTGGACAGCTTCCTTCATTGCTTCCTCATTTATTTTTACTCGAGGTTTTGCTCCTTCCTTTCGTCTATAAAACCTCGGCATAGGCAAAAAAACACGTCATAAGCAAATTGACAAATTAAAAAATTTTATTTCCCGCCAAAAAAAATGCAATGGGATACTTGATCATCTGATCAAGTATCCCCTGTTAGAAGTGATCAAGTATCCCTTTAAGAACACACGGCAAAAAAACATTAACTATAACTTACTGTAAAAATAAAGAGCAACAGCAATATATGGATCAGTTACTCGGTCATACACCGCTGTGATTGCAGGTGTTGACATAGCAAAAACTAAAATATTAACTTTGCAAGAAAACAAAAACAACACCCTAAATTATTTACTTTTCCACTATCAAAACAAACGGCCAACTGCACGCCATCGAAATGTCGGATGATCTTCCACAGAAACGGTTAAGGAGTTGCCAGACTTCCCACCTTTTCCTAGAAAGCCATGATTTTGCGAAAACTGATGCAGTTTTTTTTAAACAACTATATGATCATGTATCCCTAGTGATCAACTATCCCCCAGTTCCCCTATCATAAAAATGATTAGGCAATGACAATTATTTTTGTGCTTATACAACATACAGACTGTTTCCAGAATAAATAAAGATGTTAATGTTAAAATTTTCTTAGCTCTAAACAACAGTCTTCATGACTCTCTACTATCTACATTATAATTACATATATCTAAGGGCTCGCTTCTGCAGAATGAACAATGAATTAAGCATATAACCACATGTATTCCCCTAAAATACAATCCCATAACGGAGGTGGGACTCCACTAGACACTGATAAACCTTCTTAACCAGGGCAGCACCGACTTCCCTCGACACTAAATGCACCGCATAGCACCCAGAAGCCACCTTCTTCGCAAGTCCCCAGATAGGGGTGTAATATAAAGTTTGGAGTATAATAACCCAACCTGACCAAATACTTTATTAAGCTTTGAGCAGACATATTGCTTCTTAATTAAATCTGCATACTAAAAAATAAGTATTGGGGCGTTCCGAGGGGCGTTCAGTTAGTTAACATGAACTATCTCCTAAAAAATTGTAGCTATTATATTATACCTAAAACAAAGCGTTTGGCAATCTTAAACCTTGGTGCTGAATTTACCCATATATAATTTAGCTCATAGGATATAAATACCTACCTCATCAAAACCCATAAGTCTTAATCCAATCGCACCACCGTCAACTTCAAGAATTTTTTTAGAAATTGTAGGATTTGACTTTTGTAATATCCGAACGTTAATGTTTTTAGGATTACTTATAATGGCATCTGCTATTTTTAACAATATTCGCACAACTTCTAAGGACTTTTCCGGAGGATTTTCACCTAGTTTTTCTAAAAATTCTTGGAAAGACATTTCCTTAAATAAACGAAATACACATAAAAACCACAATACACAGACATGCAATAAAAGAAAATGCCCACGTATAGAATAAAAAGTTATCAGCAAGATTAAAGGTGTGTACCTATCACAAAAACTCAAATTATTAACAATTTTTTGTAAAAATATTTTAGGTTAGAATTACGGTGCAATTTCCAACTTTTGACCTACTATAGTTTGTTCATCGAATCGTGGATTTGTCGAGGTCGAGAACCCAATTCTTCAACCCAGGGGCGCATTCAGAATCGACGCCGGGTGGGTAAAAATTAACTTGTCAATGACGTCACGGCCGTAAGAAACAACGGCTGGCCGCCTGATTCTGAACGGTCGGTTGTTTACCCGGGAACACCCGGCGTTGATTCTGAATGCGCCCCCAGAGAAGTCTTCAAGGTCTTTTCACAGATCACATAACACAAAGCTGTGGTCATATGGCTGTGGTAGGGATGTTCCGATACGCCGAAAGTATCGATACTCTGTATCGATCCGGATCGTATCATAAAGTATCGATACAATAAAATATCGGTTCGAAAAATATCGATACTCCAAATATCGAATAATATCGATACTTTTTCGATTCGAATTATGTTATTTTTTATAAGATTTTTAACTTTGCTTTCTAAAAAAAAGGGTTTGTGTTAATTTTATTTTTCTTTAGGTAGGTACTGGTACTAGTAAAAATTTTAAATAAAATCTGAAATTAAAAAAGTTATCGTTTAATTTTTGACCCAAATATTGGGGCAGTAAACAGAGCTAGTAACCAAGCCTAACGAATGTAAAAATAATAATTTTGATAACCAATCCCAACCTAATCTAGGTAATTATTGATATTACTGGAAACAGCGAATTTTTTCATGAAATTTTGCACAGACCCTAATTTTGGGTCGTAGAACACGAATCCGAAGTCAGCTTTTGGCGGTCTCGTATGGTTTTTCCAAAAAAAATTTTTTTTTGCAAAACTTTTAGGTTAAATTTTAGGTTACCTTTTTTTTATAGATTCCTTTAAGTTTCGACACTTTCACTTCAACATATCTGTAAACTTATAATTTTTATTAGTTTTCGTCACACAAAACACCACATTTAGGCAAAAATAGCTAAGAAAATTGCTTTTTTCTATAGAAAATTCCATTTTATCGCTACTAGATGTCATTATTTTGCCAGCTGTCAATTTTCCGGCGTTGCCACGTTTACAAAGCATTTTTCTCGCAAATTTTAACAAGATGACCCCAACCAACACCCTGGGGCACCGATCCCTCTTCGCCTGCGAGGAAAGAGACTGGTCAGGGCCCCTAACCAGGTGCTAACCCTGCTCCGACCTTAGGGTGCCCTCCGATCCACCGTTATACCACCGTTATATCGAAAATATTAGATCTGTCACCTAATTCACCGACTTAGAAAAGTTTTTGATACGAACGGTGGATCGGAGGGCACCCTAAGGTCGGAACAGGGTTAGCACCTGGTTAGGGGCCCTGACCAGTCTCTTTCCTCGCAGGCGAAGAGGGATCGGTGCCCCAGGGTGTTGGTCGGGGTCATCTTTTTGCCCTTTTGGTTAAATTTGGTTCATTTTCGCATTTTCCCGCCAACTTTTTATTATTCCTAATTTACAACTTTGTCTTGAAAAATAAGTAAACCTGGCAACGCCGGACATTTGACAGCTGGGAACGTAATGGCGTCTACTACCAAATACAATGGAATTTTATATAGGAAAAAGCAATTTGCTTAGCTATTTTTGGCTAAATGTGGTGTTTTGTGTGACGAAATAAAATAAAAATTATAAGTTTACAGATATGTTTAAGTGAAAGTGTCGAAACTTAAAGGAATCTATAAAAAAAGGTAACCTAAAAGTTAAAAAAATTTTTTGCGGAAAAACCATTCGAGACCGCCAAAAACTGACTTCGGATTCGTGTTCTACGACCCAAAATTAGGGTCTGTGCAAAATTTCATGAAAAAATTCGCTGTTTCCAGTAATATCAATAATTACCCTAATCTATTTCGACTTTGAGTAATCTTTTCTGGGTTTCATAACACTATCCGGACACATTTAAATTTGGAATGTTAACTCATTTTTTTGTTAATATTGATATAACTTACGTTTATAAATGACCTTTGATGTGGAAAATGCAATATTTTTACTCAGAAATTACTTTATTAGTAAAAAACATTATTTTTATCAACTATTTTATGGTTTTCCAACATATTTGGGGTTACGGTGAAAATCAATTTTGATTGACGATTATGGAAACACCGTGTTGCCACATTTATTATTGTTTTTTTGGTGTTTTTATTCTTTTTTGTAAAATTTTGGCATTAAAGCAAAAATATACTATTAGTTGTAAGTTGTGATTACTGTCGTCGTTTAAAAATGGAAATAAATAATAATATTGCAATATTGTTATTTTCTATTGCGTTGCTTGCGGATCGATTGCTCAGGTTTGCTCAGTTTTCATCGATATCGGTATATATTTATATACATACGTTGAAATTCTTAATAATCCTTTAGATTTCCTCTTAACTTGTTTCAAGCCGCAATGCCGCAATATCGAGCAGAGAATATCTATAGGAAACTCAGTCAACTTTGGCAACACTGCATACAACTGACATTTTATTATGCAATTTCTCAAATTTCAATATATTTTTAAGAAGAATACTGAATATTCCGAAAATTTTTTTTTCAAAAAAATACAATTTGAAATACCTATTTTTCGATGACATATGAAAAAATTCTTAATTCGGGTGTCCCTCTCTTAACATAGGTGGGCAACCGTGGCTGCTCCAGTTTAGAAAAGGGTCTGAGTTAAGGGGTATCGTGAGACTATTTAAATACATTTTGCAGTGAGTGCATCACGAACTACGAGTGTATTTGCATTCTTTTTTAACATGAGAAAAGGAAGACAATAGAGATACATTTGTGCTTAACTAATTTTACCAATCGAAAACGCTATTATATTTTGGCTGTGTACCGTTGTCAAACCTGGTTAACCGCATCGGTTTCTTCGGTGACATTAATGACAGATATTGCGTTTCCAATCTGTCAACTTTTAAGATTACCGATACTTACGGGACACAAAACCGTAACCGAAGTTGACAACGGTACACGCCTTTTATATTACTTAATAAAGCCATTTTTAAATCAGTGACCAAGTCAGACCATTGGGCAACACTGTCTCATTTAATCTTAATACTTTGATTTTATAGGTTAAACATTGAGGATATGGAGCAACGTTGCCAAATAAGGTGACGTAGTCATGAGTATGTCACTGATTTAAAATCGCCTTTAACTGTCTCCAAGGTCGGGCCGGGCATTCCGATCCAGTTTTGCAAACCGCATAAAATAAATAAAATTATGGGATTTGGGATTTTTTCCAAGTAGTCCGGTTCGTGATGTACCGATACTATTTGATCGATACTCAGTAAAATGTATCGATACTCATTATATATCGAATCAAAAATATCGATACAAAATATCGGGTATCGAAAGGTAAAGTATCGATACTCAAAAATATCGGATCGTATCGCGCATCCCTAGGCTGTGGTCGTGTTTCATATAAACGCGAATATTGTTCACGTTTCGCTTTTATGTGGAACAGGACTTGCAAGAAGGAAAAGAAAATTGCTCATTATTTAAAATTAGTTTTTTGTCACAACATTAACTTAAATGCATTTATAAGAAATCTGAATTTGCTTTTTGTAAGTTCATCAGAAAAAAAAGAAGATATGACACCGCACAGGTAGGCGTGGCCATGGCGTCACGCTGTGAGTAATTCCGCCATATTTTGTAAAACACGGCTTTGTTAAGATCGCGTTGTGTTTTAAAGTTATTTGGTATTTTTATATCGCTTTTAAGAGTTTAAAAGTGAAAATGAGTGTGTTGTGTATGGTTGTGATGTGAACAATCAATGCAAGGGCTTTATGCCCGATATTAAAGTTTTTAGCTTTCCCAAAACAAAGAAACACAAAGTGTTTGGAAGCGTCTGTGCAAACGGGAAAATAAATTTAATGTGAAAAATGCTAGAATCTGTTCTAGACATTTTAACGAAAGTGATTATGAAGGTAATTTAAAACATGAATTGTGTCATGTCATGAATATCAAATGCGTTTAATGATTTTACAAACTCGCTTCAATAAGAAAGTTTACTGTGACAAACAATTGCTAAAAATCTCCATGGTAACGAATCACCAGACATTAATCGAAAAAATACGACAATCAAAGAGACTGAAAAATGGTTATTTTCTTAAAAAATAATTTCTTGTTTTACCTAATTTCATAAATTTAGATATTTTTGTCTTGTTTCGAATAATTTTTGGCATTTTAAGATTTATTTAAACTGGAAAAGCCAAAGAATACAAAAATACAATAATTTTTAATAATTTACTATTTAAAGTGTAAAAAACCCCAAAAAAAACAGTCCTAAAAATATGTTTCCGTCGCAAACAAGCAGATGTTATTCACCGCACAAAATATTTGACAAATTATAGGAACAAACAAAATTCTTATCTATAATATATTTTCGGAAGACTCTGTAGGTACCTATATATTTTAATAAGAATATGCCTCTAAATAAAAATTATTATCTTAATTATTAGGCATAGGTTTATTTTATAAAATTATTTACCTTTAAGTAACTAAATACATAGAACGCAATTGGCAGGCAATTTACCAATATCTATTATTTTAAATTAATTTATCCCTTTATTTACATGATTATTTTAAATCATATACTTTAAAAATTGCATTATAAGCAGGAGGCAAAGTATATTGCCAATAGAATTTATATAAAATTGTCTATAACTAACGTATATATTGCGCGTTATAAAGTTCAAAAATAACTCACAGCGTGACGTCATGCGCGAACCCGGACAAATTTGACACGGTTTGGTATCATATCTATGGTACCGTATATATTTTTTATCATAATGGCACAGCCATAGGCGCCGAGTCTGTGGGGGCTCTGGATGCGTGAGCACCCAGAGCGAAGTTGTTATAGGTGCGGAGCACCCATAGCGATTTACCCGTTTTTCTACCTATTAGGCCTATAACTTCTTTATCTTTAAAGATGAGAAAAAATGTTAAATATGAAAGTTTTGAGGATTTTTATTGGTCGTTCATATATATCATCAGAAAAACAATTGATCATCGAATACAAAAAATATAGTATAAAACATCGATTTTCTCGCATATTTTAAATTGGATGGTACGATTTTTATCATATTTTTGGATTCTAGTAGAAGTTCTAGATACATTTTGTATAACATATCCCATATGCGGTTTTTCAGTTGTTTTTGAAATATTTCAAATTAAAAATTATTTAGCATAAATATACTTTAAACGAAACTATCCAGGTTGCGAACGGAATACCTGCTACCTTTTTAAATTTCCTTCGTAAGCAAGTTAAAGTTAATGTCAAGGTTGACAATAATAGGTACTTTAATCACCATGAATTTATAATTTTATTTTTATGCAAAATGAGTTATTCTGTTAAAACAATAAATGTTGATTTTTATTAGATATTAATATTTGAAAGCAATAACCAGTGATTATAAACAATAACAAATGAACTATAATAAAGATAAATGTTAACATTGGCGAATAAATATCAAAAGAAATTTTCAACATGTCCGCCATTTAATTCGTCGCACTTTTCATACATTCTTCTCACCTTCCTTTGAATTTCTTCAATATTTTCATTATGATTGCTGTATACGACTTTTTTCAAATGACCCCAAAGAAATGTATCTAAAGGTGTGAGGTGTGAGCTATTTGCAGGCCAATGTAACGTTCCATATCTACCAATCCATTCGTTATACTGATGGTTTAAAAAACTGCGAACCTCAATTATAAAATGGGGGGGGGGCTCCGTCCTGCTGCCATATTATAATACGTCTACGTTCTTCAAGTGGTAATTCGTCGAGAACATCTTCGATTTCATTTTCTAAAATGTTAAATTAGAACTGGCCAGTTAATGCTCCCCGAAAAAACAATGACCCTAGAATTTTATTTTGTAATATCCCACACCAAACTTTGATTGAATTACGCCCCTGAAAAGCAATATCTTCGACGGTAAAGGGATTTTCATCCGACCAAACATGAATATTTCGTCTATTAAACATTCCTGCAGTTGAGAAAGTTGCTTCGTCTGTCCAAACGATAGTATGAAATAAATTAGTTAATAATTGTGACAAAAGTATATCTCCTTTCTTTTTGATCAGCACTAAGCTTTTGAACTGGCATAATTTTATATGGTCTATACTTAAAATAATTTAAGTTCTTTGAACTGTTCCATAAGTCAACATTTTATCTCTTCTTGCATATCTGAGATACCGCACACAATCGGGAATTGATTTTTTTGGATTCTCTTGAAAATATAATAAAATCGCTACGTCCCTTCTTCTTTTTTCCATTGCCCAGAATTCGTCTTTCTTCTAGTCTTCTATTTGTTTTTATTACGGTGTTTAATGATGGAGTTCTTTGCCCCTCTTCAAAACTTTCTTCATAATATTGTCTTTGAGCCGCTCTAACATTATTGTTGTTTTTTAAATATAATTTTAACATTTTAACATCTCTCATTAACAAAATAACTCATTTTGCATAAAAACAAAATTATAAATTCACGGTGACTAAAGTATTATTGTCAACCTTGACATTAACTTTGAGTTACCTATACGAAGAAAATTTAAAAAGTAGCAGGAATTTCGTTCGCAACCTGGATAGTCACGTTTAAAGAATATTTATGCGAAATAATTTTTAATTTAAAATATTTGAAAAACCGCAAGGGTATGCTATACAAAATACGTCTAGAACTTCTCCTACAATCCAAAAATATGATAAAAATTATACCATCCAATTTAAAATGAGCTAGAAAATGGATGTGTTATACTATATTTTTTTATTCGATGCTCAATTGTTTTTCTAATAAGATATAGGTATGACTAATCCATAAAAATCCCCAAAGCTTTCATATTTAACATTTTCCCCATCTTTAAAAGTAAAAAAGTTATAATGTCTGTTCACTGTTCAAAGTATTTGTAGTAAAATGATTTTGTTATGACTGCAATGTTTGCCCCCATTGGGATTTCGGAATCTCGGCGCCCCTAGACATTAGATGAGGCGATTCGGGGTGAGCACATTTGTTAGAAACTCTATAAGAAGCAATCGAAACCGCGTGGGCTGACGGGATGTTGAGTTGATAAATGAGTGACAACCCTTATAAGGAGGAAGTGATAATTGACCAATATACCAATGCAGAAAGATAGGGTTGCCTCATTTTCGAACAAAGTGCCAAATGGGAGGGACAGGGGGCATTTGCCTCCTCTGCAAGTTGGTTAAAGCATTTCAAAGACCTATTATATTGCATTCAAAATTTAAAGATGCAATGCATAAAAAATGTTTCCTCCTCCCCTCCCAAAAGCTAAATCTATAATGGCGCCCCAGACGCCTCACCCGGAAAAAATCTAAAAAGAAAAATGTTGACTTTTTGCAAGGGCTATCATTTAAAAAAAACACATATTTAGTTTTATTTTTTATTGACTATACATATATACATAGGTACTTACATACATCTTTAGAGTTATATAATTTACTTCCGTCCCACTGTGATCTATTTTCTGTAATTACGTGGACGAAATACAGAAAATCTAATTTAACATAGTGTAATTGGCTAGTGTAGAAACAATAAATTAATAAATTTAAAAAAAGAAAGAATACCATTTCTAAACTTGATGGGTTCGATATAACCAAGGTCACAATAACGGTTATTGTGACCTTGGTTATATCGAATCAACGAGCAGTTGTATAAACTTATCGCGGACGGTTGTGTCGATGTTTGGTTTAGCATAATAAAGTATTAAATTTGTTTACATTAATTTGTTCTGTTGGTATATTAAAAACCTGAGAAATTTACATTTAAAACTTTAACTAAGTTCTTTTTTATTCGATAATACTCTGGGAGGGAAATTCGAGTCAACGTGTACTCGTAAGTTCCTGAATGCCATTGGTTACATTAGTGCTTATTTCTTACTGGTCAGCGTTAGAACCATAGCAATCTCAGTGGCGTAGCCAGGTGGGGGCCAAGGGGTGACTTCTTCCCCGGCCCTTTCGATCAGCGTGTGATAAGCGCCCCCGCGCATATACATAACGAACAGCTATTTTTTTTATAAAACACTGTTGTTGCCCATGCCCACCCCCCCCCCCCCCTCCCCCCGCCCACCCCCAAAACCAAAATGCAGGCTACGTCACTGAGTAATCTGTCGCATTAACATCTCAATTAGTAAGAGCTTTATTGCAATGGTGCGAATGTGTAATCTTTTCGACCAAATTTTAATTAAATATTTGGCTAATATAGAAGCTTTGGCTAGTCATGATATAATATCGTTACGTTAGCCAATAATGCATTTAAAACCTAAAGGCCCTCAGCGACGTTAAAATAGTTTGACTTAAAATAAGAGATGTTTGGCCAGTACAGTGATGCACTGGACTGCCGGAGTCCGGTGGAAGGTGTGCATTTGCCTGGATCACTGCATGGGTCTTTGATTTTATGGGCGTTTTTTGTGTGGTGGGTGGTGGGAACTAAGTAATACAATCTCTAGTCATGATACAAATAAAAGAAGGTATGATACCCAACCGTGTCAAATTCGTCGGGATTCGCGCATGACGTCACGCTGTGTCCTATTTTTGAAATTTATAACGCGCAATATAGAGGTTACGTTAGTTATAGGCGATTTTATATAAATTCTATTGGCAATATACTTTGCCTCCTGCTTATAATATAAATTTTATAGTAGGTATATGATTTAAAATAATCATATAAATAAAGGGATAAATACATACATTGATTATATTGATTGATTGATTGTCCACATCACAACCATACACAGCACATCTCATTTTTACTTTTAAACTCCTAAAAGTAATATAAAAACACCAAAAAATAGTTGAAAACACAACGCGATCTTAAAAAAGACGTGTTTCGTTTACAAAATATCGCGGAATTGGTCACGGCGTGACGTAAATGGCCACGCCTACCTGCGCGGTATCATATCTTCTTTTATCTGTATCATGACCTCTAGTTTTAAACGTGTGGTAATTTTTCTCTATGGGTAATACGTGGTGTATTTGTAATGATTTAAACTCAACTGAATACACTGCAATAATAGTTATTGTAGAAATTTGCTGTCATTCCTTCTATATCGTGCATTGTAGCGTTTTACATGAAGACCCACTAAAACAGCGATAAGATGTCTAGTCTAGCGAGATACAATCAGACTATTTTTAGTATATGACTTTACGTTGGCGACTTCTGTTGTAGGTTTATTGATTTGCTGCCGCAATTTAATATTAAAAAAGTCAACAACATGTACCTGAGCACAGTACCGTAGCTAGGGGGTGACAAAGGTGGCATTTGCCCCAGGCGCAAGAAATTCTTCTCATCTAGGGAAAAGCGCTAAGATAAATTTTGCCACAGGCGCCAGTGTAAGTCTAGCTATGGCACTACCTGAGTTTGCCTCATGCATAAAGTAAGTTGTCCCGCCGTTCATGTTGACTGATTTAAAAAAAAAACGTACTAAACCGATTCTTATTATTGAATTTTTTTTTTTCTGAAATGACATATTTGCTCGGTATTCCCTAAATTTTTAAAGATTTTTTATCAGCTAGTTCTACACTTACAGGCGTGGAAATCACTATTTCAAAATTTGTACAGTTTTTACCATTTTCGCGGGTAAATATTTTTTAAGGTAAAACATGTTAAGGTATTCAGATGTGCAGTGGCAGCATTGCTTGAGGAAAGTCCGCAATGTTGTGCAAATTTGCTCAGGTTTATTTAGGTTTACTCACAAGCTTGATATGTCTTTCTTCGCAACAAGAGAGAAAAAGATTTCAAGCAAACCTAAATAAAACTGAGCAAACCCGCACTGAATTGCGGACTTTACCCGAATAGTGGTCGAACAGTATCAGCAATGCTCACTCTGTGTAGAGTTACTATATTTGGCCTACAAAATAAAAAGAACAAGGCGGCCACAATTCTTGTATTATCCAGCTGTTGTCCTTTTTTTGGAAACGCTTCCCAAAAGTCACATATCAACCTTTTTGCAAATTCTCCCGAAACCAAAATGCTTTTTTTTTGGTAAAAAGTCTAGAGAATAGGGGTCATATAGGACTTGGGTAGATGTAAAAAGAGGATATTTGTTAGAGAACAACAAAAATTGGATCTGTAAAAAAGGACATGCCCGCTTACAAGAGGACAGATGGTAACCCTAACTCTGCAGACTTTGCGCGTAATATCATATACATATTTTAAAACGACTTGCCAGATCGAACTTTGATGCCGTTTTTGTGCATATAGAAAAAATCTTAATTTTTTTAAAATACCTACCGGAAAAAATGATTCTGCTTCTTCAAATTTTTTCGTATTGTTCCAATAACGGTGGGCAGGCAATTTTTCATGATTTTCAAATTTCACCCAGTCGGTCTAGTTTTATGTGTTATATTCGGGACAGACAGACAGACGTACAAAAGTTCGCTAATAGTCCGACAGAACCCAAAAAAAAATCAACAACGAACGGCGCAACGTAAAATTTGAGGCGTGTTGAACTTAAGGCCCAGATAAAGCCACAGTCGCTTTATCTGGGTTTAAGGCTCGCGTAGAGCTATTCTTTTAGATTCTGTCAATTATATTATTAAATAAAAATTATTAAGTTGTTTAAGACAAGATTTAAAATGCTGCCGCTCTACCATTCTTGTAAATCTTGGCAGCTTGCGTGGGAAAGCAAGTAAAGTTTTGCTCGCTCTTCTCAATCAAGCGGAGAGCACATTTTATAATTTCTTCAAGTGCATATGCCAATTGTTTTTTCGTAAATGGTTTATCAAGAGGTGGTACGTGGACAAACAGAGTTCCATTATTGTTAATATTAAGGGATGTATAATAAATAAACTCGCATAGATATCTGAAAAAAAAGAAAAAATTAATATCCACTATTTACAAGAGAAACAAACTAAAAAACTATTAAAAAAGTTAAATGTCACAAAATAATCATATAGCCATATATTTATATAAGACAAGTTTTTTCAGTATCGTAATTATATAGATATATTTTTCCATAACTAGTTACTAGTACTAGTTATGGAAAAATGAAACACAAAAATATAAATACTTATTATTTCTCTCTTGACTTCTCGGGTACAACAGAGAACAGAAGATAACGCATTTTGAGCTGCCTCTTCAATATCACTTGGGGTCGCGGCATCGGATATTTTCAATATTTTTAAAAGAAAAAATTTAACTACATCTAGACATAAACACAAATTGTTTAAAATTCCACTTTATTTAAACAAAAAATATATTAGTTTACAATATATTCGACATGTTTCGCCATCAACACGGTGGCTTCTTCGGGAATGAAACAGATTTGGTACCAAGTGACAAGAGGTAGGTAAATAATTAGGGTTTGGGGATTTTACAGCAATAAACATTAGGTATTTTTAAAATAAATTTAACATTAAATTCA
Organism: Philopedon plagiatum; assembly: GCA_963971165.1. Taxonomy (NCBI): domain Eukaryota; kingdom Metazoa; phylum Arthropoda; class Insecta; order Coleoptera; family Curculionidae; genus Philopedon; species Philopedon plagiatum. The sequence goes on along the minus strand of OZ020197.1, from coordinate 32,496,125 downwards.
ACATTTAATTTACCTCTTGTCACTTGGTACCAAATCTGTTTCATTCCCGAAGAAGCCACCGTGTTGGCGAAACATGTCCAATATATTGTAAACTAATATATTTTTTGTTTAAATAAAGTGGAATTTTAAACAATTTGTGTTTATGTCTATATGTAGTGATATGGCGTTCCACCAGGTAAAGGCAGAATCAATTCAATCGAAAAAATTTAATTTGAGATGCGATACTTCTTTACAAACAAATCTTCAAAACGACATCGTGACAACCCAGACAACTATCTACTAGGTACCACAAGATGAAATAAAAATTTCCTTGTGTGTTGCCTGCTTAGTACTTAGATGTTTTGATTCGATAATTAAATTTAATAATTTTATTTACATATTTTAGTCAAAATTAGAAGAAATCGTATATGAAATACCTACGTTAGGAAATGCAATTTTGTTTAACTTGTATAATATTGACATTACACTTGTTAAACAAACTAAAGCATTTCCTAACTGGTGTCACATAAATAACTATTATTTGCCATTAGGCACATTAAATAACAGTTTTCCTGCTTTTGTTGAATTTAAAATAATTTTATGCATTATTTACCAAAATGTTGGTTCATCAGAGATGCGTACAAATCAATTATTTTTGGAATTGAATAGAGAAAATCGGTTAATATAGGATCCGTGATCGAGAGCTCATCTAGAGGGAAAGTGGGGGTTTTAGGGCTGCAGCCTCCAAAGATCGAGCTTTTTAAAACTATTTTTACATTATTGGCTAAATATGTGCAGTATTTTTTCAGCGACTACTGTTCAGCAACACCCCCAGCCAATCTCGTAGACAAGTTTTTTTAATGAGTATAGTTTCAGCCCTCCCAACTATAATCCTCGTTGCATTAATATCAAATATCAATGACTGATTGTGTTAATAGTAGCTTATGGTAGTCAACTAATCACCTGCGTCAACGTTGGAATTAATGTTAATATTCTTATTTATTACTGTTTTACAATTGACTGTAGGCCCTAATTTTAAAATATTATATTTTTTGTGTAAGAAATAAGGTTAACAGTTTATGACTATAGCCGAAATGTAAAGCATTTTTCGTCGAAAAAGTAAAAATGCCGAGAAGCTTTTTTTAAATTTAAGTTATTCGTGGCGAAGAACCTCCCCAAAAAAGGAAGAGAAAACGAATCCATCAGAACACACCTACAGACCATACGTATTACAGTAGATAATAATTAGAAAAAAGAATTAGCACATATTTGCAGCCTCCGGAAATATTGCCATTCTGCGTTTCAGTCATAGTCAGCTTCTGCATTAAATTCGACTCTGTGTATGACGCCACTTTTATATCAGATTTTGGAGAATTACAGACGATATGCAACCACCTATTAATTTAATCCTTTATCTAGCCTTGCAATAGACTTCTTAACAATTTAATATTTACTGCAGAGGTTCTTGCACTAACCCCGCTTTTCTATGAAATTTTGACTTTTATTTGTATATTCTAACTAGTTTCTATGTTTTCCTGTTCCCTAACAGTAAAACGCAAAATTCTGGATCAATTACACTTTTATTTCCACAAATTACGGTTGGGAGCCACCCATTATACACTTTTCACAATTTTCTCAAAATTCACAATATTTTTCCAATAAATTCTAGACAATATCTTTGATTTGAAGAACCCTTACTTTTCCACTTCTTTTTCCGTGCTTTTGCGACAAGCTCCAAAACTTCCGACTAGCACCGTATTTATTGTATCCAGACTTTTGAACTTTCCCGTGGACAAAATTGTCGCTATAAAAACCGGAAGCGAGTACCCTTACATTAGGTAAGCTTCAACTGTACTGACTTCACAAGTAGGCGTCTTCCCGCTTAAATAGCCAATTTTTCCTTAAATCTTTCCCCGTTTATGATCCCTTTCGCGGAATCGAGTCCAAAACAACATGCTTTACGACCTGCTTCCTCAGAAAAGTTGACGCGTGGGTAGCCTTGGTTGATTTTCAACCAAACAAAGGAAATTGCGTGAATTATCAAGCTTTTATTACTTTTTTATATCAAAGGGGCTGTTTTCCTACCTTCTCTGACATTTATGGGTTGCAGGTGTTCCTAACAAAGCTATAAAATTATGGGTGTGATTTAAATGGGCAGCGAAATTTTACAATTTTGACACATGGTAATATACGATTGGCCGGCAAAATGATGGATTGGGCGGTGAAGCTTGATCAGGTAATAAAACAAAAATTGGTCTGCGTTTTAGATTTGAACAAGCAGCTTCAAAATCTTTTAAGCAGTAAAAAAAAAATAAGTTGCAACTAAATAAATATTTGGTCTGCGCGAAATAAATTACATTTTATTTTTTTTTTGCCTGCTCCAAAATCAAGTTGACTGCTGAAAAAATATTGTAACATTACAAATTGATGGGTAATCTAATACTGTTCTGACTGCTCTAAAATTAACTTAGCGTGTAATAAGGGGTAATTAATTACGTAAAAAATAAAGCATTTAATTAGAAAACTCCAAATATTGATTAATGTAAAAGCACATACATTTCATGGTATTATTAGTAAGGCTGCCCACCATGAGCGCCCACAGGAATTTTAAAGTTGTCTATCTCTGTTGCTACATACGGGACCCATACCAAATTCAGGTGAGCCTACTAGGAATGTTTGGTAAAGAAAAAAAAGTTAAATTTTTGCTTGAGAGAAAAAAATGAAACCCAACCCAACCCAACCCAACCTAAGCAAAAATTTACCTTTTTTTCGCAAATTACAAAATATTTTTTTCTTTACCAAAACATTCCTGGTAGGCCCACCTGAATTTGGTATGGGTCCCGTATGTAGCAACAGAGATATACAACTTTAAAATTCCTGTGGGCGCCCATGCTGCCCACCGTTATTGCCGCTCCAGTAGCATTACATCGTGGGGAACTCGGCCGCAGCAGCAGTTCAATTTTTGGAATTCTTTAAAATTACGGTAAGCCGCCGGGCCACGCGGCACGCCGTCCGGTACCCCCTACGAGCGAGTTTAACTCGCACCTGACTGTCTTTTTTTATTTCACGTGAATATACATACGTACTTAATTTTTGGCATCGACGCCTCTGGTAACAGATCAAAAGTGGTCAATCTTAGTGATGATCAAAAGTTCAACAGATGAATTAAAGAAACCGATCGAACTAACGAATCTCGCCGCTATCTTCAAACCCTTGCCAACTAAAAATATTAAATACAGGTCATTTGACTTTCTGGCTTCTAAAGTAAATATTTTGCAGAAAACGAAACGCTGCTTAAAAACTGCAGAACGATATTTAAATACCGAGCACATTTTATTCACAGCCTAATTTATTTTGTCACCAGCCGACTAATAATTTCACCGCCCAATTAATAATTTTACTGCTCGAATAGATTTCGGACTGCCCAACGGGATAGATATTTGTTACTTAAAGTTTTATTATGCCGACCACATGAACTATATTTTGCCCATCATTGTTTCACAGGCAGTTTATTTAAAGTATTGACAGAAAATTATTATACCACGCGAGTAATTTTTTTGCGGGTTGGGCTTACCTACCTACTTATTTAAATCGCAGCAGAAATAATTACTAGCCTAAAATTATCTAGGGCCATGATATTGTGCAATCTTTCGCAATAGTGAGATACCCTGGGTCGATATTTTAGTAAGTTCGTCACGGGGCGCATCTTCCGTATGCCAATCAGAAAAGACAAAGCACAGATTTATTTGTCTTGCTAGGGTAATTAAAAGGATTTTCTTTGTTAAGTGGGAGCAAATTTCACCAGAAGAACAAAGGGTTAGTTTTATTCTGCTTTAGAATGCTCGGTCGATTAGAAAAGATTTTATATGTCTGGGTGAAATTAAATGAATAATTCAATTCACTGCTTTCAATTGAATTATAAATAAAGTGTTGGTTCTTCTATCTAAATAAATTAATTTGAATAATTATTTAATAATTTGTTTAAAGCACTTCATATAATCAACTATTTGGCCACTTAGTTATTTAAATAATTTTAAATCAATTATTTGTGATTGAACTTCAACGTTTTCTTTGTGTGCACGCTTCTTTACTAATTTTATTCATTAAATTTTCTCTAATCGCGAATGATTATTTTCTTTTAAACATTTTCCTGTTGCAAAATGTATTTCCTTAGAACTCCTCAGATTAATTTTTATAAATATAATCCCTTTTAAATATTTTAAAATTTTATTTTCCTTGCTTTATTGAATATGCGCTATCCCCTTTAAATAAATGCAAAGGCCGTGCCATTACATTTTAAAGCAGTAAGAAGTAAAGAGTGAGTTTGCAGCTAACAGTATACATTTAGTACATTTTAGTATATTTAGTATAACTTCTAAACTTAGAATAACAGAAGCCATTTAAGCGCAAAGAAACATTATGACGTAAAATTAAATTTCCGTTTCAATATATTCTTGAATTTGGCATTGCTTAGAAATACCGGGATTAGAATCAGTATATTTAGCTTGATCGAAGCGATTACTGTCAGGTGATCCAGTGGCAATATATTAATTGGCTAAAAAGACCAACGAAGAGTTTTGGAACAAGCCATTAATTTTAATGCCAACTCATGCATTACAGTCACTTTTCCTGCCAAAGGGGCTCACTGGATTGCTTGTAAAATTTTGCATTATAATCTTTTGCTGTCTTCAAATTTTTGCAAAGAGTGAGTTCTGCATATACCTTATACGCCTCATATTTAAAATATAAAAATAAAATGAAATTCGCTTTTAGTCGGACATGCGTATATATGTAGATAATAATATGTACTCGTACCTTCCTGGGTCATTAGAAATAGTTGTCTTCAGCGTAGGAAATTCATTTAACTTATCACATATGGTTTTTGTACATAAATTGGTTTGAATAAAATCGTTTCCATCTCCATTACTGCACTGTGCCGCTCCATTTGCAGGGCATTTATTTTCAATGTCTTTTCTCTCATAACCGGTTCTATGGGCACAAGTCTCTATTTGTATTGTAGCTGTGCATGAAGAAACTCCTACATGAATTACAAGCTAAAAATGGTATAGTTACTAAACAAAACATAGGATTTTTAAGCCAAAGTTGGTACCACAATAATGAAAACTTGGTTAATATGTATTACAGCTGTGTTCTTTTGGGACAGTTATCAGTGATCTAAGGGACAGATGTAAAAGTAATCACTTTGTGTTCTTTAAAATATCACATTTAGATACACAGTGGGTTCAGTGATCCACGATCCGTTGATAGTGAATAAATTGAAAGTGATATTGTTCGAAAAAATACATCACAGCTTAGTTCTCTCCATTTTTTTGATGATCTTTATTTTTTTAAAAGCAGTATTTATGAAGTATTCGTCGTAGAGTAACGATAAACACGTTTCTGATTAAGAAATGTTGATTGTCATTTGTTAAGGAAAATACAGTAAAAATAGCGTACGTCGTGCTTCACTTTTTCGTTTATTTTTTTTTAAATTATATACCTACTTAACTATTTTTTATATTTTTAACCAAAATCACTATTTGAACAACTAATAGAGCCCACTTATGGCAAAATACTATTTCAAGTAAATGTACCTATATGCAGAGTTGGGCAAACTACTTGAAAAAAATAGTGGAGTATAACTACTAGGTAACTACTTTATCAAAAAAGTAGTTTAACTACTTCTTCGAAAAAGTAGTCAGACTACTAATATTTAACTACTTTTCTAACTACAAACCAAACTAAACATGTACCTTTACGGCTCAAAAAATCAGTGCCGTAGCCGTACTTCAAAAAATGAATAAGAAAATTCAAAATAAAATAAAAAACTTTTTATTATTTTAATTTTATTTTAAAGCTAACTGTCCACTGGCTTAAATTTAAGCATAAATTATTGACATTATTAATAATATTAATTCATTTTTGGTACAAAGGAATAGGAGGTATTTAAAAAAAATGTTTTGAAAACTTTTAAAACCTGCAGATTCTATATTAGGTTTGCTTAGGTTGGGTTTGCTTGGGTTTGCTTGTGAGTAAACCTAAAATATGTGCAACCATGTCGGCAACAAAAATTTGCTGCAACTTTGTCATCGCAATTTTGCATCGTCGGATACCTAAACTGAACTTGATACTTACTTTTGGGTTATATAATTGCCACATTAAGGGTATATTAGTTTCAACATGTTCATAAGTTACTGGGATTTGCTCTTTAAGAATCTTAAAACCATTTATCTCTTCTGGTAAAGCGGAGACAGCCTCCCAGCTAGCATTTGTTGTGTGTTCTCCAAAAGGCCCAAATCCTGTGATTAAAACATTCTTAGATTCTGCCATTTCCTAGAACAATATAAAGTATTTTTACTAGATATTTTTAATAATTTTATAAAAATAAATTTTCTGTAAAGCCCGGTTCTTACAATGCAACTAGTCGTGGCGACAAAGTAGTTGCAGCAGTTCTTTATTGTTGCCGTGAATGGTTGGATATGCGATCGCACATGGCCATAGTGTAACTGCTATTTTCTACTAAAAAGCTTGCCTGCTGCCAACAGGAGATTAAAATCCACAGACACCACAGTAAACCAACGGCAGTCGGGAAACAGTCGACCTTTTGCATCGCGCAAAACTGTCTGAAAAAAAGTGGTAGAGAAAGTGCAGCATCGTGTTGGACTATACCAACTGGATTAGAAGAATGAAAATTGCTTCACTTATGTAAGTTGCTTTCCAATTTTCCTGTCTATGTCATTCTCCTCGTCTCATTCTAATTCCATAGAGGAAAATAGGGATAACGAGTTAGATTTAAGCAAAACTATAACTGAAATTGATTCTACATTAGATAGGTTATTTTCAAGTCTTTCTTTGAACAGAGTAGAAGGAAACCCCAATAACTTTAAACCAAAAATGGCAAGACCAACCTTTGAAAGTAAACTTTTAGAAATTGTTCCAAAATTCGACGGAAATCCATTAGAATTATCTTCATTTTTGGATACTGCCAATTCTTTGATCCATACTTATTGGGACCCAGCAGCCGAAAATAAAAATTCTGTCCAAAATTCCACACTTATTTACGGCATTTACGCCAAATTGATAGGCAAAGCTAGGGAAGTTTATAGCATTTGTATTTCTAAAGAATGGGCGAGCGTAAAAAGCGCACTAATAGATAACTCATTTTGGTGATCAACGTGACGAAAACGGATTATTATTAGATCTAGATCAAATGAGACAAGGTAATATCGAGCCTTCTTTGCAATTTTATACCCGAATAATGTCGAATCTAAGTGCTCTACATAACTACGTAGACACACGTGAAAATAACCCCGGCATTGTTGCCGTAAAGAAGGAATTTTATAACACATATGCTTTAAAAATATTTTTAGCAGGATTAAATGATCCCTTAGGTTCGACTATTCGTGCTATGCGACCAGAATCTTTAGCAACCGCCAGACAGTTTATTATATCGGAAAATAATATTCGTCATTTGCAAAAACCACAACAAAAAGTTGGTAACAACCAACCACATAATTTTTACAATAATAACAATCAACCCCATAAATTTTATAATAATAATTTTCAACCTAGTTTTTCCCAGCAATCTCATTTTAATTCTCTTTTTCCATGCGGCCCTATTAATATTCAACCAAGACCCACATTTGATCAAAGATTTCCTACTAACAGACAAGTCTTTGGACCCCCTAGAAATCCAACAAACGTTTGGAAACCTAACCCTCAACATCAACCAAGACCTACCCCTATGAGCGGAATTTCACACGGGACCTTTCCCAAACCTAGTCTGGTAACTTAGATCAGGAAGATGCTAAAGAAATTCATGATAATTTGTCAGAACTGGAATCTAACCAAAATAAAATAGTAAAGAAGGTAAACAAGCAAATGCCTTTAACATCAAATTTAATGAAAAACATTAACGAAACTATGACAAGAGTAACACGCAAACAAAAGCTAATCGAATCAAAAATTGAAGAATTGCGAAAAGACCTAAATGACCTTACTTTTAGTTATATGCATTACATAGAACTACGCGAAATATTAGATGAAATAAAATTAAACTTAGATTGAAAATGCTATAAGTTTCGCCATCAGTCTCAAAACACTACACCATAGTATCGTCTCTCCTACAGACTTAAAAGAAATCGTAAATAACCTATATCAAATTCATAGTCATTCGGAAATATTATTTACTGATAACGATTATCTAAAATACTACAGCATAGTAGAAACAAATGTTTTCTACATTCAAGAAAAAATTGTTTTTCACTCGATTTTCCTCTGATACATCCCGATACCTTCGACTACTATCATTTGTATTCCATTCCAAACCAAAACCAATCAATAATAATTCCACCATCCATGTACCTTTCTATAAGCAACAATGGCTACCAATACCAAGAAGACGAGTGCATCGACCTAAGACCAAACTTTCTCTGCATGAAGAACCACCTCTTATCTCTACAAGACAACTTAGATTGTGTAACATCATTGCTTTCCAATGGATCCAAGATAGAAAAATGTCAACAGGTTCCCGTCCATATCAGTGAAGAAAGTATCGAAGAGATAAATGATGCTCACTACATTGGTATATTTCCTAGAACGAAGAAACTTCAAGCAGAATGCGCCGAAAATGACGTCGCCCTACTACAAGGAACCTACCTTTTTGTTGTCCCGCCAAATTGCGCTATCAAAGACGCAAAGTTCACCTACAAAAACGAAAAAGGCATTATTTTCGGCCACCCAGTCACATTACAAGACATCAAGGTGTTACATATCCCCACCTTGGAAGTACACAAACGGAAACTAGAAAAGGTACCATTGGATAAACTCCATGAAGTCCAGCTCCAACAGCTACAAGAAGAGCCACTGGAAGAATTTCACCTTCATTCAAAATACTCCTTTTGGTCCCTGGATTGCGGCGTGACGCTAGTCTCATGTGTCACTCTCTATATCCTGATCACACGAAAAGAAAAGATCTGCAAATTGATACGCAAGAAGAAGCCTACAGCAGCTAAAAGAAAACAAGTTGAAGAACCGTTTATGGCAACTCAGATGGTTCCACCCTCGAGTTCCTTTTAGTGATGGAGGAGTTATGTGTTCATCATTTCATGGAACTGCTGTGTTGCAGAATGCTGAGCTAAGCACCGTTCCCATGAGAATCCAATGGTGCATTTTGCATTAGGTTTTCTATTCAGAATCGACGTAGACTTTAACGCGTTAATACCTAAAATTGATTGTTCTGTATTTGACCGATTTTTACGACTTTTGTAAAATTAAATAAAAGTAATATTTTTTAAAAACGTGTTTCCATAAACGCGAAACATAATAAAGATGCGGACCATTTTAAAGTATTAAAACCACGCATTACTACACCTAGCCCTTCTGGCCGTGGGCGGACCAGCCACTGTACTTGGGTAATCCACCAGTGGACGGACAGCGGATCTTCAACGGTACTGTAATGCCGCTCATGACCCATGAGCGGCATTAAGGTGCGTTTCCTATGGGGCGGCTGACGCTCGCGGCTGCCGCACAGCGTCTGACGGCTAGTAACTGCTCATGTGACAATTTAATTTATCCGTTTCTTTTCGAGCGTCAGACGCAAGCGTCAACGTCAATGGATATACTGGCGTCAGCAGACGCTGTGCGGCAGCCGCGAGCGTCAGACGCCCCATAGGAAACGCACCTTTACATTCCATATTCCATGGGCCGCCGCGGCTAAGAGGACATGCCCGGTCTACAATCCGCTGGGTTTGCCGTCTTTCGGGCCCGATGCGGCTTTCGGCAATTCGGTTTCTGTCCGCTTCTGGAACAGCCACCTTATATTTACTAGGACCTTTCACCTCAAATGTTTTCTTTTGTGCATGCTTGTGTTTTATGTATCGTATTTTGCAAAATATAAAGCACAAAAGAGGTTTGACTAACAGAAATAACTTTTCACAGTTCAAGAACGTGACTAGAGTCAGTTACATTTTGACAGAAATATAAGTTGGCAAGGGAAAAATTACTAAAGGAGTTACTAAACTACAGCAACTAGTTGCACCAATATATAATAACACATTCTAATTCCATGCAACTGTGTCGCTGCTTGTTTAATTACAAGAAAGTGTAATTAAAAAATAGAGTAAAAATTAGAATGCGGAATTTGCGGTAGTTGAAAACCCACTTACCCTTGTTGGCTTCGTGGAGGTCTTCAATCCAGGCAGGGTGGCGAGGAAAATAATGATGTTCAAGGTGAGGCAATAGCGATAAGCGAAAATAGATAATGGTGCACGCACAGCAATATTGTACCCACTCTTGTCGTATTCTCTGCCTGTCGTACTTCTGCTGCTGTGTCCAGATCACGTGGGATCTCAACTATAGACTTGCGCGAATTCTTTAAATTTAGCCGCGAAGAAGTAAATTATAAATTAGATATTAAGGGTCCTTTTAAATAATAATCAAACTAAAATTAAAACTAAACTAAACTAATAGTTGGGGAGTGAATAGCGAACACTGCTACTAATTACAATGCTTTGAAATGCTGCAATACTGCATTCATCAAGGGGCGGATGGGTCGGCTGGGACTTTGGGAGGGTTGAACAGGCGCAACAGTCCCGTCCTGGACGATGGTGGTCATTCGCCCCTGAATGCAGCTTATGAACTGACGTGACAAAGTTGCACCGTGAGAAGGCATAACAAAAAATACAGAGAGAGCAAATCAACACACCTGAGCAAATCTGCACAGCACTGCTGACATTGACCTGGGGCAGTTCCGACGTATTCGTTGGTGCCTACCCTCCGTGGGTGTTTCTCCCGTATGTGTACAGTTTTGGCCAAAATAAAGATATTGCATATGGAAAAGAAAACTTTATTTTCGCCACGACTGTAGATTATATTATAAGAAAAATGTTCAAATGCAAGTTTAAGATCCCCGCTAAAGATTTTTTCTTATCTATGTAAATATTTCTATTGGCAACAGAGGTTCAAAAGGTCAGCAGTCATTTTAAGAATAAAAATTAAGTAATAAACAGCTCTATTTTTTTTTAAGGTTCACTTGCCTGGTAAAAATTATGTTACTGCTTTATCCCCTAGAAATACGTATTATTTCTACTATTTTTTATTTCAGTCTTACCAGTTAACATTTTTTTAAAACTCGTAGCAAGTAGAAGGGGGGGGGGGGGTTAAAGTAGCAGATTATTGGCATATGGGGTTTTCTTTAAGCGCCATTTTAGGCTTAAAAAACTTTTTCTACTAGGCGAGTTAATTAAACATTACCCCCTTGGCATTATTCATGTAGTGTTCTAGTCATAACTAAATAACATACTACGTTAGCTTGCGCCCGCGACATCGTCCGCGGTACCTCGGTATAACAATTTTCCTATATTACAAACTTTGAACCCCTAATTTACCCCCTTAGGGGTTGATTTATTAAAAACTGTAAAACACGTGTTTAATAATTTATTTTTTGGAGTACTTCTATGAAGTTTTAAGTTAATAGGACCATCTTATATTTTTTCCCCATACAAACTTTCAACCCCCTTATGACCCCTTTAGGGATGGTGAGTATCTACATTATAAAATAAAACTACTGACCCAATTTCATATTTATAGCTTCAGCCGTTTCGGCTCGGCGGTGATGAATCAGTCAGTTCGGTCATGTTATTTTATATATTTATAGATTTATAAAAAACATTATATCACAGGTAAAAAATAGCGTACCTAAGAAAGAAAACACTGATAAATGATAATAAGGAATATGCACATACTTTTTTATTGCATAAATTGTTTAAGGAAGTCATTACAAACCCAAGAAAACTATTTTGAAGAAAATTACTAGAATAATTTAGCTACACAAAATGTTTACTTTTCGGTATAATTTATTACGACTTAAAAAGCAGTAATTTGCCCTTAATGAATAAATGAATAATGACGTCAGGAGATCAGCAAAAATGAGTATCAATCTACATGTTAACGTAAGGCTTAACCTAAAGTCGAACAGGTTTGTTTTTCTCGGAAACAGTCAGAGGGGGAGCAATCGTATTTTTTGGGTTGATAGAGGAATATAGTGCAACTAGCTTCGGAAAAAAATTCAGTTATAGAAGATGTTTCGTTTCGGAGCTATTATACCTCAAAGTCGAAATTTCCGCGATTTCCGTTGAAATCGGGTACAGGTCGCAAAAGTGAATTATTAAATCGATGTAAATTTTCAAAGGTTGCAGAGCACCCGGAGCTTCAGAACTCTATTGATTGATCTATTGAAGATTTTAAGTCGAATTATGCTATTTGCAGGCCGCTCTTTGATACCTAATATCTCGAAAACAAAACGTCGGATCGAAAAACGGATTCATAAGTAAAACTTTAAAATCTCAAATACTTTCTTTTTGCAATACATTTACCTAAACCTAAAATTACTGGAAAATGGATATATTTGGGGAAAAACTGGTAATCTCGATTTTTGACCCAAATATTTCACAGTTTTTAATTTTTCGTGGGGTCAAAATGGTTCAAATTAAAATCCCCATATACTACGTCATCAGAAAGCGCTCGTCGAAATAGATGACATCCATATTTTTTAGTTTTTTCATCCTTTATAGAAATGGAGCAATCGCCGATTAAATTTCGTTTTATTTTTACTTTTTTGCCCTCGACATCGGTACATTTGAATCACTCTGTATTTTTTCCTATCTAATTTTTTCCCTATTTTCAACACTATCTTATAAAGGGATAATCACACTTTGAAATGAATACCGAATGGGTCATCCAAGAGCGTATTAAAGGGGTAAAAACAGAATTTTCATGATTTTTTCCGACAAGTCCTATTTTTAACCGACATTATTCCACACTATTTTCCTTATTTAGTGATTCTTTTTGGGTTTATTTTATCCGTTAATTATCTATAACAATACCTTCCACTAATTTAAATCGCTTATTTTTTCGTTAAAGTTATAAATAAATGGGTTTATTTGCATCGAGGGCAGCAAATTTTGAAAATTTTCGAATTTTCGAAGATTATCATGGAAACAAAGAATTGCAATTTATTTACTCGAAATTATTATAAGATATGATGTGTCAAAATTTCGTAAAAATGCCAGTTTTTGTTGCAAAATTGAAAGGTTCCTGGACCGATTTCGGCTTGAAATATACATGAATAAGATTTTAGGAACCTTCTACTTTAAATGCGCAGAAATATTTTATTGGATGAGTTATGTACTAAATGCCATTTTTATTGATTTTCGATGACCCTACAACACTGGAATTCGCCATGTACTCATATGTCATAAAACACTTTTGACGACACAGCCAATGGGACCACGTTTTACAAATTTCAAAATTCGCGCGAAAATTTGCAGTAGAAAATCCTTTTTTTTTGTTAATAAAGACCAAAATAAATGGATAGCAGCAACCGCCATAAACATTTAATTGTGTAGAGAATATAAAAAAAAATATTTCAGACTTATTTGGGTTATATGCATATTCCCTATTGTAAATCCAAGCAAACCCAATCAATTTTTGGACTATTAATAAAAACAAGGTCCTTTGTGATGATACGCCAATGTGTTTTGGCTGATCTAATTCTTTAGTAGACAACCATTAATACAAACTATCTTTTGATTTTGGACCCTTCACTAGTTGTTCTAATTTTATAGTAAGTCTACTGATTTTGTCCTCCGTGATAAGATGACGATAATATTAACCTACGACTGTTTCCTCATTCAGATCATTAACACAAGAAATGAATCGATATCAACATTTATCAACAGAAATCAGAAATTTTAACCGAAAACGCAAAATTAACAAATTAAACTTTACCTACCTTCTAAATTAACTTAACACTGGCAACGCCGCTTAAAGCTGCCAAAGTCAAAAAAAGTACATCATGTCACAGTGACAGTTCACAGATGATCGTAGATCCTCACCTCAAGAAACCAAATAAATGAATTTAGACTTACCAAACATTATTTATAGAAATAGGCATTTGAATTAAAAATGCAATGTGTGCACATAAATATACGACAAGCAACTTTTATTTTACTTAGCTTCTTGGCGAATAATATAAATACAGGTAATAAACAAACAATATTGTGTTAAACATAGATGAACTTCACTTTACGACTTTTTAGCTGATAACCAAATTAAGTTGTTTGGCGGAGAGGTTAAAAAAAGCACAAATATCTCGGATGAAATTAAAGACTTAAATATGCAGGTAAGCATACCTTCAATTTCAACTTTTAAATCCTGAAGTAAGGACAGTTTATTATTTATACTGCTTTGTGTGAAGAAAAATAAGGATGAAAATAGCGCACTCATACACCTTTACTTTTAATAATGCTGAGTTGTGATAAGATAATAAAAATTTAAAGAAAGATAATTAAATACCTGGAGTCTTGAGGTTGGTTAAAATAACTTTTAGCTAACCATGTAAAATTTTCCAAAGTACTGTTTACACGCACTTATTTTGTGACACTGAGTGTCGTTCATCTCTGTTCTTTGTAAGACCGTAAAATGAAATGAAATTACTCTGTAAATTAATTGAGTAAACATAAGTAGGTAGAATGCTTGTTTGTAGTATTTTATTGTTGTTGGTAGTTGGTAAACATTAAATTAAACAGAAAATAGAATGCTGGCATGTTTCAAACCAAGTGAAGTTTAAAAAAACACCTACTTATTACCATTAATGAAATAGTTATTTTTGCAATTTTGTTGCCCAAACTGTAGGTGAACCATAAACGAATGCCACAAGTCCATGAGTGAATAAAGGTAGATACTTTACACAAAAATTGCATACAATATTTTTTTCTACTACAGAAAAATATACATTATAAATCAAAATAAAGCAATCTATTTTACACACCAGTGTGTAATAATATTTAATTTTGTTCTTGTTCATATAAAATTTGATCACATACTTAATAGTTTAAAAAAAAGTAAATTTAGTTACATACAGAAGTGCTGCATTAATAAGTAATTAAGTACCTAACTATTTTATTATTTCATTTTAGACACTAGTGCAAAAATAGATTGGTTATACCTACATTGATTTATAATTATAAGATATTTTTCAGTAGGTACTTAAGTAGTAGAAAAAATATTAAACTGGGAGCTCATTACACATTTTTTTATGTATAAAACCTAGAACTATTTTTAAAAGCTGACTATATGTCTCTGCAAGGGGTTAACACTCTGCCAGCTCGATCTCAGGCACAACCATCCCATATTTTCTTTCCTCATTCTTGAAATTTTGACAGCTCTTTCTTCATCCTTAGTAAGTCTAGAAATAAATTGGCAGACTGTTTGGACCGGGCCAACCCCTTGGCAAATGCGTTTAAAGTTTTGAAAGAATGCATGAAATTTGATTTATAAGGTCTGTTATTTTAACAGTACCTTTTTAATTTTTTAATAAATATTAAACTTTCTATCAAAATTTTATTATTATATTACATAACTCCCCTTGTCTTAAATTTATCGCGGTGTACAGTTCTTCTGTTCCCTGATGTATATATAAAAATAAGTATAAAAATTGATAATATTACATGACATAATTTTCCCCTATATTAGATTTATATGAATATTGGGTTAACAAAGTATTTGTAAAGCTGATTTGGTAAGCTGTCTTTGTCACATTATTTTTTTTTTTACAGGGCGTATGGAAAACCATGATTTTTTTGCATTATCTGTCTTTTGTTGTTTTACCTTATGGTTTACCTTATTTGATTTTTTTTATGGCCATTTATTATTGTTTAACCTAACGTTCTGTAGAAAGCTGTACATTCAACAGTTAATATTTTACTTACCAAAATGGTATTATAAGTTTACTATTTTCCATATTTCAAATTAATTTAAGTGTCTATATAAGTATATTCACGTAGGTGTCATAGTTTTTATGACAAAACTGTATGTCAATTTGACCGTCGACAGTCCGTTTAAATATAAAGAATAACAAGCCAGATTCTCCAACGCTAGTCCGGTCTAAATTGACAACCAATAGATTTAAACTGGCAACTGTAAGATAAGACAACTAAATTTTATACAATGAATTTATTTCGGAGCTTTTCGCAAATTTATAAAGAAAAGGGCAATTTTAGTACGCATTTTCGACAATAATAGAACTAAATTCACTCCAGCAACCCATTTCAAGATGAAAATCATTTGGAAACCAAGTAAATCGCTGGAATATTCGAATAATTCATAAGTTTTTAATGACGTCTTATTAACAACGACAGGACAAAAACTTGTCAAAACATAACTGACCAACTAGAACATCTTAATTTAAACCAGTACTAAATCTTAAACCTTCTTAGTGAATCTGGACGTTAATGTTTTGTTGGGTAATAGTTTGTTTTATGGACTGCTAAAACACATGCAAAGAGTTTTGTAATATTTTATCAAAATCTTATCTCAGCTTAGGTTCTGAGTTTACTAAGCTGCGAGTGTACTTCATTAATAAAAATTCAGTGACGCCCTATTGCCTTGGAAAGCCTAAGCAAAGAAAAGGAAAAGGGAAAATTAAATACCTACAGCCCATAAATGCTCCTGGCGAAAAGCTGCCGCGCACTTGTAGGGCTTCTGGACAGTTAAATTTAATAATTTAACCCCAGAACGCTGCAAGGTATTGGATGTCATTATTAATTTGATGTAAAATGTTTCTCACAACACAGAATTTATTACCACTAATTACCAAAAACTATATAAAGCAGTTCTAAGAATCCAAGTGTCAATGAAAATTGTATGAACAGGGGTGATGAAAACGAAAACTTTTTCTCAAGAATGAGGAGGGAAATATGGGGTGCTTTTATCCGGAGATCGAGCTGGCAGACTGTTAACCCCGTGTAGAGACATATAATAGTCATCTTTTAAAGTTCTAGGTTTTATAAAGACACATAGAAAAACGTGTTATGTGCTCTTATATATTGTATGCAATTCTTGTGTAAAGTATCTTTTTTCACTCATGGGATTGTCAAAACGACAGCGTCAGAATTTCCATTCTTGAAAGTGTCACTTTACACATTTGTTGCATAAATAACTATTTTTTTTACTACCTTGTGGCACATTGTACAGTGTGGGTAAAGTTAGTACTGTAGGCGCAGTAATAGAAAAAGTAATTTTATTGTTAATTGTCAGAAATTGTATACAGTTTAATACTATGTATGTAACAAGAAATTAACATATTATAGTATTGAATCCCTAATTTCAAAGCCTAATGTTATTTTGTAGCAACTTATTAAGTGACAAATAATGAAAAATTATTTTGCCAATTATTAAATTTATGGTAAGGCCAAATGTTTGATCAAAATTGGAAACCTTTGCTGGTTTACCACTACTTAGATAATATCTACATGGTTTTTAAATAATAAAATCTCATTCAGGCACAAAAACCTGGCATATTATTTCGATGTACTATATTATGCCAGGGGCACATTTATGTATGGGCTGATTGGGCTATAGCCCAGGGCGGCAGAATTGTAGGGGCGGCAAATATCTCTTTACTTTAATATAAAAAAAAAAACAGTAAACAAAGGCTAAGTCTGAACCCGCTTTAAGGCTGGACTCAACGTCTATTTCCTCCTAGGAAATTCTCTAGGTATCGTAAATTATAATTTTTGATTAATTCTCAAAAATATTGAGCTTAAAATAAAGTTTATTCTATGATCAAGCTTGCTAAACAATAATTAGAATTGTACATTAATTATTGTTAATGAAAAAAATAGATAAAGTTGCACTTTTCCCTAGGTTTTCTGTTTTATGTCCAAAATGGCTGTCATGATGGATTCATTAAAAACAATGGATTTTTAGAACTTATATTGAATAATGAAAAAAATATATATATATTTTATTTTTGACGTTCTATCTTTTTTTATACATTTATGTTTTTCCTCAACTTAGGGATGTAACGGGTAGCCCTTTTTAGGATCCGGCCAAACCGAGGGGCGGCTAACTCCCAAAAAATGTGTACACAGATTTTAAATCACTACTGATTTAATCTGATTTAACACGATTTAATTGCTGTAATGCTCTGCCCAGCACTGCAGGTGATGCCAAATTGTGATGATGATTTAACGAATGTTAGGTGATTTTTGTGATTATTTATTGATGATTTATGGTGATTTAAATCGATTTTACATGATATAAAGTGATTTAACTTGATTTCAAATGATTTAAAGCCATTTAAAATTATGTAAGTGATTTAAAAAATTCAAAAAATATAATGATTTCAGAAAGATTTAAAATGATTTAATGTGATTTAACAATAGTATGTACACAGATTTAAGGGAGTGAGCCGCCCCTCGGGCCAAACCGGGTACCCGGTCAATTAAGACCCGGAAAAACCGGGTACCCGGCCGGGTACCCGGTTTTGGCCGGGTAGGTACCCGTTACATCCCTAGAAATAAATTCATATTTGGCGTTGCCGTTAATTGATAGACAATCAATCCCATTTTCGTGGTGGAAAATAAATTCAGAGAGATTTCCTAATCTAGCAAAGCTTGGTAAAAAGTTTCTTTCAGCACCTGCCCCAACAATATTTAGTGAATGGTTGTTTTGAGAAGCGGGTAATATTTAGGAAGAAACCCGAAACCGACTATCCTCTGAGAATGGTGAAATGTTAGTTTATCTTCATCACAATTTGCCATTAATTGATTTTAGTTATTAAATTTTTAACAAAGTTTATTGTTATAACCTTTTAAAATCTGTTTTTTATGTATTTTTTATCATCGCAAAAATACACCGTTTCAGTTCTTTTATGCTTTATTTTACCAAAAACAGAAAACAAAATAAAAAAACCGGGTACCCGGCCGGGTAACCTGATACCCGGCAAAACCGGGTATCCGGCTTACGCGGCCGGGTACCCGGTTTTGGCCGGGTAGACCGGGTACCCGTTACATCCCTAACTCAACATGTTACTTCTACTACAAAATAAAGTAATCAATCAATCGTTTTTGTATTGGAAAAAAGATATGAAATGCTGACGGTGGGGCAGTCAGATTCAAGTCGCCCGGGGCGGCACTGAACCTAAATACGCCACTGTATTATACTTATACCTACATAAAAATAACAGTAACAAAAAATGTTTGTACACATTTTTAATAAAAAAAAGATATTTTTGCCAAGTGTAATATTTATCTCATATACCATTTACTATTTATGCTCATTAATAATAGTAGAAAGAAAACATGTGATGTTGCTAAGATGGACCAAACTCTTAAGTAAATCACCTGTCAGTATTTAATTTTTGTAGGCAGTTCAGTAATAAATTTTTACTACTATTCCACCTGAAAAAAAAATAAAAATTAAATAAATTGGAATAACAAGGAAATACAAAAGTACCTTTGTGAGAAAAAGTTTTATAAGATGTTTGAAGACTGAGATCTAGTCCGCAGGCGCATCGAATACTTTAAAAATATTCTTGAGTAAATCAGCTGTCATAGAAACTCCTGCACATAGTGCAAATATCCCAACGGCTAGCAAGAATTTAGCGGGCATTGCATATGTGTACCTTCCGTAGACGTCCCAGTAATAAATTATTGCTATTACTCCACCTAAAAAATTAAATTTCAACACTGATGAAGTTTTTCAACATTTTTTCAATAAAAATAAGGTCATGAAAACTTTGTTGCTAGTTTAAAGAGGAGATATTGTTCAAACACAAAGTTCTCTTTATTTTGGAATTGCAGGTCATACATCTGTTTGCAAAGGATTTTTAGAGAAATATGTGACTACTTAAATAAAAATCGCTTTTATATGTCTCTCTCTAGTAGCAGAAGGGTATGCAGCTGGATATCTCTCTATATATAAAAGAATAAACTAACTGACTGACATATCAACGCACAGCCCACACCGCTAGGTCTAGAAACTTGAAATTTTGCCTAGAGGTGTCTTACTTAATGTAGGCATCTACTAAGTAAGGGTTTTCTAAAACTCAACCCCTAAGGGGGTGAAACAGGGGTTCAAACTTTGTACAGAGAAAAAGTATTAGATGGTCCTGTTAACTTGAAAGTTTATAGAAGTACTTTAAAACATAATAATAGTTTAAACACGTGGTTTACAGTTTTTAATAAATCAATCCCTTAAAAAAAGGTGGCTACAGACGTAACTGCAAGCTTGACAAGCATGCATTATCAATCTTTTTGTACAAGCATGCTTGAGCATCTGTAGCATAATTTTGCGCAAGCATTTAATTTATACAAGCTGCTTGAAGATTGAATGAATTTTAATTATGCATGCTTGACCAAGCTGGGCTTGCCCAAGCAACACAGAACGTGTGTACCCAGGATGTGGAAGTTTGTACAAGCGAACATCAGCTGTCAGTGAGTTTTGTTGTTGTTAACATCAGTTGCGCCATGTCTAGCGGTCTGAAAAAAAGCAACCGTGAGTTACGTGCGTGAAGTTTTATTCAAGCATGTCAAAGTCAACCATATCTTTATCGTGTTAAATCCAAAGACTAAGGCGCGGAGGGATGCAGCGTATGATATGTTATTAGGAATTGATGCCAACGGCGAAAAGGATGCAGTTGTTAAGAAGTTGTTTAGAACTAATTATAGAAGGGAAAAGAAAAAAGTTGAAGAATCTCTGCGCTTTGGCAGTGGTACAGATGAAATATAATATAAGCCCTCCCTTTGGTACTACCACTTATTTGATTTTTTTGTATCTGAGACAGCCCACATAGACTTCAAGCCTAAGTACTAATGTACTGTGGACCTCTGAAGAGAAGGGAAATGTAGTCTATTGACCCCATCTTCGGGGAGGTCAAGAAACTCGGAGAAGCTATTTTTCCAACTTGAATGAAACAGGTGTATTTAAATTAGATACAAATACACATTTTATTTGCTCATTTTTATTTAATTTACATACAACTTCAACACACACATTTTTTTATGCACAATATTTCCTTGCTAAGGCACTTGTTCTTCATTGGCAAAGTAGTTCATAAATTCTTGTCTTGTTTAGCATCAAATGTATGTTTGTAAAGGTGACATTCTCTGATAGTAGACCCTACGGATTGTGTCATTTTCTATGTCCTCTGAATCCAGAGAATCAGTTGGAGCGTAGGCGTGTTTCACAGTTGACATTAAATAATTGTGTAGCGCACCAGCTGCCTTTACTATTTTATCAATGTGTTCTTCGTCTAAATACTCTAAATTAATAGCAGTATGAAAAATCCGAAAGCGTGCTGCCAAAATCCCAAAGACATCCTCGGTAGTTGTAATTTTTTTCAATGCAATGTATATCACTCTGTACACTTTTAGTAAATCAGTCTTCAGAGGAAAAGCATCATCTGCAACGAAAAGTGACGGCTGTTTTCGTGAACTATTTGGGACTTCTTCTTCTTGCGGAAACTAACGCTTGTTCAAGTATACTTGTACCGCATGGTGGTGAAGGGAAATTGTGCTTACTTGTACAAAAAGATTGATCATGCATGCTTGTTAAGCTTGCAGTTACGTCTGTGAGGGTGAAATGAGGGTTCAAAGTTTGTACTGCAGTAAAATTGTTATACCGCGGACCAAGTCGCGGGCAAAAGCTAGTTCTGAAATAAAGGATACTTTTCTATTAAACTATGTCTACTTTTTACAATTATGGCAAAATTTTACTTAATATTATTGGTTTTACTGAATATAATGTTGAAAAACTTCTAAAAAAGCAAAAATATTCGGTCCTTAAACATGTTTTTTAGTGTTCCGTGAAACGGAATCACTTCGGTGTCCGTCCGTCCGTGTGTGTGTCACAGGCAATTTTCTCTGAAACTATTCGATGTAAAAATTTGAAATTTAGCACAGAGATAGAGTGTGGTGGCTTAATTATAGACGTGAAGTATAAAAAGTTGAATTTTGATTCTAGGAGTTAATTTCAGGGGGAAATGGAAAAAATAATTTTTTAAGGGCATCGTGTAGGGTGTCAAATGAAAGCTTATTGAAGCACGAATTCAACAATATATTATATGATGTGTTTTTTACGCATTTTTTAAACATTTTTCGGGAAAAACGCTTAAAAATTGCTGTCACCCACCCTTATCACCAAAAAGATCGCTCAGAAAAATCTGAAAAAAATCATAAAACATTGAGAATTAGGTGTAGATTCAACCAAAATTATCAGGATTGAAAAATTCTAGCGCTATCAATTGTTATACACAATTTAATTGTTTATATCATTATAACTGCTGAACCATTGGTGTTAGAGAAAACGTTTTTCGACAAAAAATATTTCTCACGATGCGATGTAAGGAACAACTTTTGTCCTTACACATTTTTCAAAATTTTTAATTTGGCTCAGTCGAAACGCTTGCCCCCCCCCTTCACTCAGCTCCGCGAATTCGCGATGTGATACGACGGGTAGCGCGGCAGATGAGCGAAGAGCTGGCGGCCGAGGTTTACTCAGGTTAAGTGGTGGGCTGATGGCACGGAACACTAATTGTGCAAGTATAGCTTGCACTTGACCGTTTTTTTATCTGGGACAGCCCACGTAGGCTTTCAGTCAAAATACCAATATAGTGTGAGTGTCTCCACTTGATGAGTGTAGATGGATTTTTGGTATGACAGTGAGCACAAATGAACCAAACCCTTGTCCATAGACAAATTGTTTATACACCCTCAAACAATACATTACCCCTTAAAGTTTGTCTATGTACTTAAATAACACCCTGTATTTGCGAAAGTGGCAAATTTACGGAGCAGCACATGTAAACAAAGGCAGCTCCGTAGCGTGCGCACTACAAAACGCTCAGCCATTCACATTGAACTGTACTGGAAAATTTAGTATTTGTTATATATTATGCCATATATGCTTCAATATTTTATGGATCCGCAAAATGTGTGGAATATTTTTGCTAATTTTAAAGTAACGTTAATAATAGTAGACATTATAAAGCCCAAGAATAAACAAAACCCAACAGCGCCATCCATTATACACTGCTCATTTTTCACCCAGCAAATGGGAATGCCGTCAACCTGATGATCGTTTAGCCGTCATCCACTAACAGCTGAATGGAGAGTGCCCACGCATCTACGGAACCGACTTTGAAAAATCTAACTGGCGCCAAACGCGTGTAAGAATTGCCAATGAAGGCGATTAAACTCTACGGATCTGTAAATATATGTAATACATACATCATACATATATACTCACTGTAACTGGGGTTCGAATAACTTTTAGCGCCTCGCTTAATTAAAGATCATTACTTGTTATCCAGGCCAAACAATGGCACTGGTTTGGGAAAATTGATATATTGGTTCGAAGAGTACTACTACTATCATCAGCTTAAATATGGATTGAATTGGTAGTAGAAAAAAATCAGATCGTTAATGTGAAGGAGAACTAGGGATATTGCCAGTACTGAGCCTTTTTGTAGGTACTCCAGCATTCATAGAATGAGTCTACCACCACAGATTGGGAATTTTGCAACGACAAGCCATGATCAATTGAGAAAAGAAAAACTTTTATTTTTCGTTGTATCAACAAAAAGTTACTCCTCAAAATGTTGTGGTTGGTTTAAGAAAATCATCAATGAATATGAGATATGATATCCAGATGTTACAGAAATTGAAGATATTACCTGAACAAAATTTACTATTGGTAAGACCGGTCTAATATGACTACCAAGGGTTTAAATTGACAAGTACGACAAACTTAAAAGAAAGTTTTAAACTGTGAATTTATTTTTCGCAAATTGATTAAGTATATTTATGTTATAAAACTCATTTTAGTAATAAGCTCTGAAATTAAAACTATTTAGAAATCAAGGAAATTGCAACAAGAATATAAGAAGTCATAAACTTTTAACAAACTTTTTTGGATAACCTACGCGAACGCATGTATTGTTTCACTTATAAAAGTGAAAATATACATGTCAGGTAAAACAACTCTCGGATTTGTTTATATATGAGCGTATTTACATGTACTTATAGAGAGTGTTTCAAAAAACATGTACCATCGCTTAACACATTGAATGCCACGTCGTACATATATGAATGACAGTGATATTTCCTAGAGGGCCGCGGCTTTCAAATGAGCCGGTCAGAGGAAAAGTGGTCTAACTGCATTTAGGTCAACTTTTAGGAAATCCATGTTTTGCGTCTGAGCGGATTAAAAAATGGGTGTAATGGTTTTTCAAAAGGTTTTCACTCATTCCTATCAAAAATATGTTGAAATTTTACACGATACCAAATTCTGGTAATTACGCCTCATTGTATTAATTAATTAGATATTAAATCCGGAATACCATTTTTCCAGGTAACTTTTTTCCAAGGCTCGGCGTCAAAGTGGTATAACTCACTGAATTATATCACTTTTCCACGTAACAATGCCAGACAACTGCTGACAAACGATGGCAGGAAGTAGCTTTACTTTTGTATATACTAATAAGGGTATTGATATTTTGACCTGAATGTTCATATTAGAACATTTTTGAGCCAATTTTAATTTGTGACATTGGGCTTTTTTAATAATTGTCTTTATTTTTATATTTTAAGCAAGTTAGTATAGTGTTGTAATAATAATGCTAATAGAAAACACAATCGGTGCTATTCTGAGATTACAAAAATGATAGTAGGCTTGTAAAACGAGGATATTGGTTACGTCAAAATAAGTCGATCAATCATTTTTAAGCCAAGGCCGTTATGTGGATACAAGTTAAACACTAAATTATAGTCAACTTTCCTTGACAACCACTAAAACAGAGCGGGTGGACTGGCGCGTATAAGCGACGTCTTGACTTATACCACTATTCTACCGAGCGCGAGGCGTTATGTTGAGAGGAATAACGTTAGGAAGCTATAATCTCAGCTATCAGAATTATTTGACCTATACCACTTATTCACTGAATACATTACACCCCTAGATACCAGAAAATTTGTATATATCAAAAAATAAAATTTTTGATTTATACCACTTTTCCTCTGATCGGCTCAAATATAGATTACGCCATGGATTTATTAGGACTGGATACGGGATGAGTTCACATTCTTTGAAGCCAAAACAAACCATTCTAAACGACACTGTAAACACAATTTGTAAACATTGGCCACATCTTATTTTACCTTGTATTTTTGTACAAAAATACGTTAGAAGCATCACAAGATTTACTAAAAGTAATAAAAGCCCCAAAATATTTTATTTTTCTGCTAAATAGTAATAAATTTAAGTTAAAAAGGTTTTATTATTTATAGGTTATGTTATGTTAGGTTATTTCTAAAGGCGATTATTTAAAGTCGCTCTGAGTCATTTATAAATCTATATAAATCTATACGTCGCACTTTTTCTTTTCTAGCTCATTAGACAAAGACGTACGTGTAACCGAGCGTTCCCAGACGTTTTTCCTAAGCACCCAGCAGACAACAACACTTCTGAGCTCCAACACTCCAATGCTATTTTATCTCTTTCTACTACCATTCTTGATTCAATTACGTAGTAATTCGTAGTCTTGTCTATGTTCGTAGTTCGTAAACTGCTCTCTCAAGAGAATAACAAACAACAAAATATTTATATTATATAAGGCTTCACGTTCGATACGCTCACAGTATACGGATATCGAATCCATATTATAATAGATCCATGGATTACGCACACGATGGCATACTGGGCCACGTCGAGCTTATGTGAATGACAATAAATATATTTTAAACGGCTTTTTGAATTCGTACCCCCCTGGGAAACATTGGAATGTAGGTACTTGGTTTTAGAAAATTTTGCTCAACACTTTTTTACAGCTTTAGAAAAAAAAAATAATAATGACGAAATAGCTTTATTGGCACAAAAGTAAAGCGTTGTTTTTTACAAAACGACAAGGTTTTTATATAAATTAAAGGAAATAGCATACTAAAAAATTAAAAATGATAGGAGAAATAAATATTTTCTCTTAATTTAAAAAAAAATACATTTTTTAAAAATTTTTATTCTAACTAAACTTGGTTTCTTACACAACTAAAAGGTAAAATTCATGGAACAGTAACGTCTGTCTTGCACATGTCGATGACGGAACCCATCACGTTAAAATCGCTAAAACATTCCCTGGTGGGCCACGTCATTCATTTGTAAATGACCGCACCAAAAGCTATTTTTTGAAAAAAGCCCAAAAAACTTTTAAAAAGCAAGCTGAAATCGATATATTTTAGTAAAAATCACCGAACAACCAAAAGTTACAAAATGGCCCCTGACGAAATATTCATAATAGGCCCGTGGCACGCAATGTCTTAAAGGGAGATTCTTTAAAAGAAACTAAGGCAAAATGGGTCCGCAGATGCTTTGTTTCAAAGATACGGTGTTAAATTTTTTAAATGTTCTTTACTTCTTGTTAAAACCGATATGCAATGATCTGTTTAGGAAAACTAAACCACTAAGGCGCTTAATAAATTTGCATTTGTCTCCTAAACGAAGTGAAAACTGAAAAAATATGAAGAGGTAAATTTTGTTAAGAATTTAACATACTATTTGACTGAAATAGCAAAATGTGAAAAAAACAGTGACATCCATGTTTTTATTAAAAAAATATTTCCCGTCTTCTCATATGCACGCCTCTGGAGGATCTGTCAGAGTCTTTTCATAATCAGAATTATGCTTAATTTAAGAACTTTACACAACGTAAATTTCATCCAAATTGCTGAAGCCGTTTAAAAAATAATTTGAAACAACTGAAAAAAAAATTAATCTTATCTTATCTTTGAAACAAATCATCTGCGAACCCATGTATATATATGAACTTTTTGCCTTAGTTCCTTTCAAATAATCTCCCTTAAAGCGATGGCGCATGTTTTTTGAAACACCCTGTACAATAATTTCATTTAGATACATTTTTGGAAAAAATTATAAAATTTATATACGTCTATAAGGGAATGCGGAATCAGTAGCACTCTGTGTATTGTCACCGTATACAGACAAAGTATACGGTGCTATTGTTATATTATGTGTAAGTATATGGTAGTATTTCATTTACTTTTCGCTTTGAGCACGATATACTACAACGGTTTTTTTATTTATGTTGTAGCTTATACACCCGTACATCTCATATATAAAAATCTTTTTCGTACCCGATGGCGCTCTATAGAAAATTTAAATAAATAAAAAAAAATATTGTTAGATTTTCATTAAACGAATAAACTTTAGCAAATATTTTCCAGCAAACGGATCTGTGATATAAAAAATGATTAACATATCTATATTCATCTTATAAGTGGTATGGATTAGAGAAAATACAAAAGTTAATCCAAATCACACATTTAAGAAAATAGCATTTGCGGGAGCGGATTTTGGGCTTTTTGTCACTCCTCCTTTAAACCATCACTAAGTCAAGACAAAAATGGGATCTTTAAAAAGGGATATATCCGGTTGAAAGAGGATAGATGGTAGAACTACACTTAAGAAGCAGTTGAAGTGAATCGACATCTGTGTTGGAATTGTGCCAAACAATTAATAGCTTTGTTCGGGTTCCTCTTATTTACGGTTCAGAACAGAAACAGATCATGCGCATTCGTCTATTCCTGTTCGGTTTTTTTAGAACTCCTTTTGAATTAATACTGGAGAAGTAAATTACTGTTTTTGGTTTTTGATGAATAAATCTCGAACAAATCAGTCGGCTCAGAACTAATTGCTAATTAATATTGACGCATGCGTATTTGGTCGTGTTTATTCACGTTCACGACATAATCTGGAAAATAAACTTTATGTATTTAACAGAATTTTTATTAAATTCCTCAAGTTTAAGTTAGCGATACACAAAGAGTTTTCGAGTTTTTCGTTCTGTAGAATTAGTTCTAAAAAACTTCAGAACTTTACATGGTTCTGCGCAGCCTAAAAAATAAGTTTAGAACAATCCTGCTTTCAAAACTCGAACAAACTTTATGTGTTCTTTATTCTGATAATTAACTCTCTAAAACGAGTCTTACAAAAACCGACTTTTTAAATTTTTTTGTAGATTACATTTTTATCACTAGAAAGCGGCCCGACTATAGAACTCTTATAAATCTGTTGTATTACTACTTACCAGTATAATTTAATACTGCACCAATTAGCATAAACATCAAATCCAAAGTGGGGTCTAAATTATCGTGCAATGTTAGAACTATTAAACTAACGGTTAAAATTAATACATAGCCGCACAGACCTATGCTTAGTACATCATGAAACCACGTCATACTATTTAAATTCAGAAAAATAGCTCCCATAACACAAAATGCCTAAAAAACTTAAAATATTTTTTTTATTCCGTGGAAAATTAACGATAAAACTTACCAGTGAAAATAATTTTATAATAATTTGTAATCTCATGTTTTAAGTTATTGTGCTTCAAATTAATAAATTCATTACTACAGGTTATCTTAAACATGTTCTTATTATTTCTTTTTCATTAAAAGATGTCGATGTCATTTTTATTTAGACACAAATGACAGACTAAAATTTCGTCGTCGTTCTTGTTCACGGTCTATTGTATTTGTAAAAGAACTATAGTACCATACTTGAAGATAGTAAAACTACGAGGATTACTGTTGCACCTACATGGATGATTACTGTTGCACCTACATGGATGTTTTGGACGGTATGAACAATGGGTCTTATTAAACAGAGATTTTTACTTGCTTTTCAATAGGATTTATAAAACTTTATAAAACTTTTACAATTGTTGGGTCTGTATTTTTACCTTGACAGTTTTGTTTGCATTTTTTAGCCTTCATGTTATATATTTTTTACTTTATGGAACTGTCCTTTTTACATTAATTTATACAGTGTTACCATTTAAGTATGAATTTATATAACTTCACGAAATTTAATGTCACTAGAATTCTGACGGAATGACATGGACAGAAGTCACTTTTAATGATATACAGGTTGTGTTCAGATTTAATATTTATTGCCTGAACAAGTAGGAATGCAATCTCTAATAAATCCGAGAAATGAAAACGAACCATCGGATTTGATGCTGGGAATATACGGAAATCTCTATTTTTTAAATTACAATAAAAATTTGAACAAATTTTACAACTAATATAGAATGAAACACGCATACCTAATAGGGTGCGTTTATATTGGAGCTGCGATTAACGATAAGAGCGGTGATAATAGCGAGGCGGAGAAAGAGAATTTATACAAAATAATACAATCATTTTCCCCGCTTCGCTAATATCGCCGCTCTTATCGTTTATCGCATAAATGCTTACGTTGGAGTTGCGATAAACGATACGCGCGAAGCGGAGAGAATTATTTCATTATTTTGTATGATATATTGGAGATTGGAGCGACGCGTTGCTTCATACAAAAAAATCTGCTTCGCTAGTATCGCCTCTCTCATGGCAAGCTCCAACAAAATAGACAATCTTACAGTATAAACAACTATTCGCGTTCTCAAAAGATTATAGGCGGCAGCACCAAGTTTTCAAAATGGTTACAATTAAGAAGTTTCCACTTGACTAAGATAGAAGTAACACCAAAATCACACAATTTTTTTGGCTACTTATTTTTTAACAGGTGCATGACTAATAATTGTTGTAAACAATACGATTGATCACATAGCTGTTAAAAATTTCGAGCAGAAAAAGCGAAAATGACTGATTTAAGAACAGTGACGCGTGTTTTAGACGATATCTGACGTCACTTGTAGGCGCGCGCAAATGGCGGCTTTTTAAATTGTAATAAATTATACCCGAAAGTAAAAAAAGATAATTAAGCTATCCTACTAATTTTCAGGGTTGGGTAAAACAAAAATCATTGATCTAAATAAACTGTACCGACCCGAAAAAGAAAAATTCCTTTTAAAAATTAAACTTGCAGTCATTCATATATTCAGAAGCAGCTTTTCCAATGCAAATTACTTTACGCCATTTCTTTAATATCTCATCTTTAAGAAAATAGTGAAAATAATTTTTTTTCAAAGGGTTTAGAAGAGCACTGTAGTACGGAATAGTACCGTTTGCTTTTCTTTTTATCCAAAATACATTCCAACGCCACGAAAATCGTGGAGAAGCGCTTTAAAGTTTAAAACGAAGTTAAAAACTAAAGCCGAAGCGTCAGAGTAACCCAATTGCTTCGGTTGACTGTGAATAGCAGCACCGTCGCTTGAGATCGCGAATATAAAAGAACAGAGAACATACATAGGTTCCAATATATTAGTTGCCCACGATGTTCGTGAATACCGAACAACTCTCAAAAAATTATAATGTATCATCTATTGTACATTTTAAAAATAGCAGACTTAACAAATCTCTTTTCTGTTCTAATTCGGGCTCCATACTCCATACTGAAGTCACATATTCAGTAATATAAAAATGGTTCTGTATGAATTCATTGACAAAACTTTTAAAGGAGAGATATAGTTTCATTTGTAACGAAGACCAACAGTATTCTGTAACCTTAGAGCTTGTTCCGTTTCTAAACTTGGTTAACCGAAAGGGTAAATTGTGGTAGCACAGCGGTTCCTGAAACATTCGGTTTAATACGGGACGACTTTAGTGCCTAATGAACAAATTATAACCTAGCCTCACAATTTTGTTTGTAATTGAAATATTTGCATTTACCCCCTTTTGTCAATGGTTTACCATTATGAAAGACACGGGTCTAGAGGATTATTTTGTAAAGAACTTTTAAGTTCCTCAGCCAGCTCAAGCAACATTTATTGGCACAAAAACCTATAAGTAAGTTAAAAATCGTTCTTCTTAACAATTTTGTTATAATTAGTATATTTAAACACTTATTCCATCTTTTAGTTTTTAATTGAATTATTTTTCAAAATAATTTTTGATTCCTTCTGCTTTGGCCTAACGGAACAAGCAAGTATCATTTATTTACCAGAAAACTAAGTGAACCGGTTGCAGCAGTGCAGTGACAGTGTTGACATACGTATATTTTTTAGGAACGTAATCTGTACCTACCGCTTTTTCTGGATACCGGTATAAAAGGGAGGCTAAACTACTGGCGGCTAGATATATTAATACGATCTTTGTCTACGCACGCTACCAGCTGTAGCACATATGAAATTACCACAATAATATAAAGAAAACACCATCCTATGAAGTGCTAACCCATTTCCAATGCACCTTTTAGAGCCGATCTAATTTATTAATGACACATCAAGAATTTACAAGAGTTTAAAAATAAAAATTAAAACAAATTCTATGAGGATGGAATGCTAACCCGTCTCCAATACACCTTTTAGAGCCGATCTCCTAATTTTTAAATGACAGAAATTTAAAAAAAAGTCCACCCGAGCACGGCCTCGAACCCACCACCTCTCGGTCCATAAGCGGATGCTCTACCTCTGGACCACGTTACTGATGCAAAAAATCCGGTGCCGTTATGTTTGATGACATGACTATGACGCATTGGCGCGGCTGCGCATTAAAGAGATCGTATTCTTATGTTTAGCCACCAGCAGTGGCGGTTGGTGAAATTTCAAAGTTGTGTATCTCTGTTCATACTTACAGGACCCGTACCAAATTTAGGGGTTTTAATAGTGGGTATGTACTGGGAATGTTTTGGTAAAGAAAAAAAACATTTTGTAATTTGCGAAAAAAAGTTAAATTTTTGGTGCGGCCCACCCAAGAAAAAAATGAACACGTCTAGGTATTTGCTTTCTTTTTTTTCTAAACAAATTTTACATCATTTTGTCGACAGGTTTTAAATTTTGAGAGAAAAAAATGTGTTAGGAGAAAGTTATAGTCATTTGAAGTTTTTGTAAAATTATATTTTAGGCTTAAAAAATTCAAATGACTATAAATTTCTACTAACACATTGTTTTCTCTCAAAATTTAAAAACTGTCGACAAAATGATGTAAAATTTGTTTAGAAAAAAAAGAAAGCAAATACCTAGACGTGTTCATTTTTTTCTTGGGTGGGCCGCACCAAAAATTAAACTTTTTTTCGCAAATTACAAAATGTTTTTTTTCTTTACCAAAACATTCCCAGTGGGCTCACTATTAAAACCCCTAAATTTGGTACGGGTCCTGTACGTCTGAACAGAGATACACAACTTTGAAATTTCACCAACCGCCACTGGCCACCAGCGCCAAACCGTAACGACATTTCTTGTAAAATATTGGGCATAAAAACTTTGCCAACTAGTTAAAATACAAAGAAGTAATGTTTTATTGTTATTCGTTTGGTATCAGTATTATAACTTTGCTCATTGTCACAGATACAGTTAAATTTGTTTTATTACCTAGTCTGCAACAATCTCATGTTTTCGATATATGACAGAAGAAGCTTTCAGAGTAGAAAAAGTGACATGATTGTATAACCTTACGTTTATTGTCAAATATTTGACATCAAAATGTTGACTACACAATATACCAATAAAAGGCAATGCCACCTTAATTCCCACATTTTGACTTTGGTATTTTTTTACAGAAAAAAGTTAACTATATATTTTGACTG
Organism: Philopedon plagiatum; assembly: GCA_963971165.1. Lineage (NCBI taxonomy): Eukaryota > Metazoa > Arthropoda > Insecta > Coleoptera > Curculionidae > Philopedon > Philopedon plagiatum. Next base: position 32,463,827 of record OZ020197.1, on the reverse strand, counting down.
GCGATCTATGTACGTAGGTATGACTGAAAGAAAATAAAATACCTATACCTACAACAGGAGCAGACATGCAACTCATTCCTTAAGAATTTGACTGCGTAGACGAATGTGAAAAAAATGATTTTTTTAAGTTAAAACTTTTTTGTTTCTTTTTTACTTCTCTGCGCCAAAAGTTGACCCACGTAAAAGATAGGCCCATAGTACAATATACTTTTTTCTTAAAAAAAGGAATTTTGTGTTTTAGAGTGATTCAGTCCTAAAATGCCCCATAAACATGGATTGCAAAAATCTTCCAGTTCAATGCTTGGAGTGTCAATTGAATGAAACTTGTGTCTATGGCCGAGAGATGACAACGACCTGCCACATAAAACCTCAAGTAAAGTGCCAAGTAAGTTCATACTAGGGATCGACCAATACCGATCGAGATACTACTATCGGTAATAAAAGTGCCGATTTTTACTGCCTTTATATAAAACAAGCTACTACATAATCTAAGGTCGGCCGCACATTGAGCGCAGCATAGCCTAGCACAGTACAGCCGGGAACTAACATAGAAAAACAATTCCTGTGCTCTTTGTATGCGATAAGCGCATATTGAATCTAGTATAGTTTTTTCTGTGGGTTCAATGACCCACCTAAATTTATTTTCAATGATCCACCTAATAATGTATTTTTTAAAACCAAACTTTTCTTTCAAAAAAGTGCAAGTTCCATGCGAAAACTCCCCAAGAAATAATCAAGCCAAGCCATCGTCGAAAGATATCCAAGCTTGCTCCGGGCTGGGTTTTATTTTAAATTGGCCTCATAGGTTTAAATGGACGATATAAATTCATTAAAAGTAAGAGAGAAACAGACATACGCGCTTTAGGAAGTTAAAGAGACACAATTTGTCGACGGTCCACCAATAATATCGCGCCACGCCCACTAAGGAAATACACTCAAACCGCCCCGTAAAATATACTCTTTCAAAACATTTGGTTTGAAAAAAGAAAAACTAATTAGGTAGCTAATATGCGCATTGTATTTGCATTGTATTAATGCATTATTAATTAGCGGTTAAACATAAAAATTTATAAATACGATCTCAGCCACGCCAGCGCTAATCATCAAATATAACGGCATCGGACTGGTTTTCTTTTTTTTTATCTTCTGACTGCCCACGAAGACCGAAGTCTAAGTACTATGTACCGTGGGTGTACTGGGGAATCGACTCACACATCCAGAGCTGAAAACATCCGTAGGGATTTCACCAGCCCTTTATGAGGATGTGTGGGGTGGTACCACCTTGGTCGAGGAAGAATTCCTCTACCACCTTCCAGTGTGATGATATAATAGGCGCGAATTTACTAGTAAGGACTGTCACGAATGCAGCTAAATGACTAGCAGGATTTTCCGTATTAAATTTTATGAACAGCCGAGCCGATTTCTGCTTTATATTCATTAGGTTGAAAAGGCCTGTGCACGCATAAAAATAGTTCAGCTCAGCACTCGAGTAACGTCGCGAGAAAATTATATTCACTGTATTTATTTAGTCACCTGTACGCCGGTGCTGGTGGCGCGGCGTGTGTTGATTAGCGCTGGCCTATTACTAGCATTCTCGGCCGAAAATTCCGTGTTTTAATTTTACTTATTTTTATTTTAAGGAATCTGTAATTAATTACTGCAAAGTATGAAAAAATTAGTCCAGTGGCTTGAAAATTTTGGTGGTTCTGCAGGTCTGCAGCTCTTATGTACCACTGATTTATGAATATTTATAGCCTAAAGATAATTTTTTCGTAATATATCTATTTTTTGTGCTTATTTGTAGGGTCCAAAAGAATTTCAGCAAAAATATTTATGCCGCTATTGTTATCAGACTGAACATTGGGAACACACCTGTGAATTAAAAGCTACTTGCGAATCTGTAGCATCTCCTAGAGATATTTATATCACAAATTGCACTGCCAAGAACGATCTTTTGTGCTTAGGTAAGCAGATTTAGGCTATAATTTTTAGATGGTTAGGTGTTTGGCCTAGAAGTGGTAAAACAAATTCTACTTTAGATATTTGCAAAGCATAAATCGTAAGGATGAAATATTATATCAAGTTGTATTAAAGCCTTCCTTGGACTTATGAGGCCAAACCACGAACACTCGATAAGTAAGTCCATTAATATTTTCAACAATTTCTGACATTGTGGTCGACTGTTTTTAAAAGTGTGGAACTTTAAGTAATTTAATAATTCTTTATGAAATATTACGAAACCTTATACTTGAAATTGCGCAGTCTTCAAATTTAGAAATTTGGACAAAATTAAGCTTACCATTAACTAGGGATGTCGCGAATATTCGGTCTATCCGGCCGAATCCGGATATCCGGCCGGTTAGGCCGGATATCTGGTTTGGCCGGATATTTGAATATTCGACCGAATATCCGATGTATTTTATTGTATGGAGACAGTTTATTATTATAAATTGTAATAAAAAATAACTATGTTGCATGTAAAATGAATGATTTTTTTATTTTAAAATAAACAACATACAACACGAAAACCTTAGGTAAGTTTAGATAAAAATAAAAACTAAAACCTAATAATACTGAATACTAGTACTAGTACTAGTAAATTTATGTAACGAAAATACAAACTTAAATTTTTAATATTTAAAATTAACTAGGAAGTCGAAATTAACATTTCGCCATTTTCGGAGGAAAGCCGATTCCGCTTTTCTTCAAACACATTGCTTGCCTCCGAAAAAAGTCGTTCGTTAACAAATAACATAACCCACTTTTACTCTTTCGGTGAAACCCGCCCGTCATTTCGGGGATTCCCGCGAATGTTTCCAACTTTGCACGCTTGACGGCGTCGGCGTACGGTTGCTGCAGGTCATCGGTCTGCATTACACAGTAAAAATTATCTCACGACGGGCATGGCGGCTCGATTTACATAGCTACAAACTTTAATTCAATTCGTCCTTTTAAACTGTTGGATATTCGGCCGAATATCCGGATCCGGCGGTTAGCGTTTGGCCGAATATCCGGTTTGGCCGGATAGTAAAAACTGCTATTCGCGACATCCCTACCATTAACCATCAGTAACAAATAAGTAAAAATATTTCACAATTCAGTGTTATTATTTTTGTGAAGGCAGATCATTTTTTTGAAAAAAAAAAAACTTTTTAGTGAACCTATTCTCTCTCCCTCTTCCTCTTATCTCCCCCTATTTAAACTTGTAATGCCCATGTAATATTAACTTCTTTTACCCCAATATCACTAAAAAAAGAATATATTACACCGAGTTGTGGAATAAATAAATAATTTTTTAATACATTTTATCCCACTAGTCCCACCTGATGTATATTTTTTTATATATTAACGTCTGTTGTGTAAAATATTTCTTGACCTAAATTACCCAGAAAACAATATACTACATGGCATTCTTCAAAAAAATTATTTCATCCCCTCTCGCCCCCGCTCCTTAAACATTTCTTGACATCTGTTAGTCAAAATTCGATTTTCCTGCGTTCAATAACCCCGAAAATGACACAGTCAACATTTTTTGGTCTAGAAATTTTGCACAGAGGTTTCTTATATAACGTAGGCATACACTAAGGAAGGGTTTTCCAAAATTCAACCCCCAAGAGGGTGAAACAGGGAACAGGGGTACAAACTTTGTATGGATACAAGGCGCAAGCTAGTATTATTATAATTTTAGCAAGAAAATTAATCTTCGTGAGGATGTTGTAGTACTAATCAGTGTTTTGTAATAGAACAGAGGGTTACAAACTTATATTTACATTTTTTCCTTTTTTACTATGTATTTACAAGTTAAAGGATAGGAATTACGATTTTGCTAGAATTCCAACGGTATCAAACATGCATATCGAGTCTAAGGTGGAATTCCGAGATTTACTTAGACTGACGATAAGTAATTTTACCAGCAGTTCTTTTTTTATACATTTTAGGTCATAGAACATTTAATAAAAAAATTAAATGTAACTGGACAGGAGGCTACAAATGGTCAACCGCATTGGCTTTAAGTATAACTTTAGGTGGTTTTGGAGCAGATAGATTTTATTTGGGCCATTGGCAGGAAGGTATAGGAAAGCTATTTAGTTTTGGCGGGTTAGGGGTTTGGACTATTATAGATGTAATATTAATTTCTCTTCATTACTTAGGGCCTGCTGATGGGTCCCTTTATTTATAGTGAAATGAAAAAATACGTGAAATTTAGGAATTAATAGGCGATTTTAATCATTCGACTGTTTTCAAGCTATTCCAATATATCATGTGCATTACTTGTCTTTAAAGCAGTCACATGATTGGGACAATGTTAAAGTCGGGGTCTTGTGAAAAAGATAGACTATTGTTATTCATTTAAAAAATACTTTCTTTTGATATAAGCTTCTGTTGATTTTAAAGGTGAATATGCAAAGAGTATCAAGTAATATATTCCTAAAAAATATACTAATTGTTACCACTAATGCATGGCCTAAAAAATCGTTTTCGGCCAGTCTTTTTGTGTTCTGTTTGACATAAAAGTGACCGGAATTTTGACAGCGGTCAGGTATTTCATGACCTCATATCGCTCGCCATCTGAACGCGTTGGTCAGTCAGTTGTCAGCTTGATGATGATGATTTGAGTAGACGTGGCTTGTTTTAATGCTTCTGGAGGATTTACTGGTTATCTAGCCTAGTAATTGAAATATTTTTGATATTTTGATTTAATACCATGTGCGCCAATCTATTTACGTGTATAGCTCTTGTAATATAGTTAATGGAAAATTCATCATCTATAGAAGTTTAACAAATATATGAACATAGTTATGGTAGTAAAATGGTGTTTTAAAAAGCATATGATTATTATATGCAAGGAGGCACAGAAGTTCAACTATGGTAGGAATTAAATAGGCACTTTTTGACAAGAATAATTAGTGAAAATAGGCAAAACACTATGACAAAATTAAACTGTCAGACTTTCTAACCAATAGATGTTCATGCCTTTTAATAACTGGCCGCATATATCTATAGTTTCTTCAAAATACACTAATTTGGCATTTATTATAAAATGCATATTTTCCAATTTTTCCATTTTCATAAGGAAACGAGGGGCTTCCCGAATTCACAACAAACCGCTACAGCTAACCATTAAACGAGGCCGGTTCTTTAATTGACAGGCCAAAATGATACCATGACGTCACAGTTTTCCATCCGAAAACGATTGGTTCCGTTTTGGTTGGCCTTGACGATGAACCAGGCCTGTAGCCAGGTTTTGATTTGAGAGGGGGCAACTAAAGTTTTTTTTTGGGGGGGGGGGGGGCAAACTTATGATGTAATATTTTTCTAGCACACAATGGTTTAGGTGATTTTCTAGAGTGGGCAACTTTTTTTCAAAATGGGCATTGTCCACTCTGCCCCCCCCCCCTAGCTACGGGCGTGCGATGAACAAAGGCTAGCCTAATTCGCTGTAAATGAATTCATTATATTAGTACATGTATTAGTCATTTATTAATAATATCTTAACAATTAGTACGTTTGTTTGGGATTAGATTTCTTCATATTATTTTTTGTGTACCTTCAACATAAGTTTATATGAAAAGAAGGTGTATTTTTTAGTTTCGTTCAATAATAAGACATAACCTCTCTTTTCACAAGACCACCACCTTAAAAACTCGGACTACCGTTGTGATATAACCTAAAAGTATATTTATGTTTTGGAGTTTTAATTACTTTCTATATTTAGTATCAAATTATTTTTCCTGTAAATAATTTCGTTATTTCTTTCTTTCTTTTGAAAAAATTTTTTAAGTCTGATTAGTTTTAAGGCAAACAAACACTGTTGTATAGGTATATCCTTTATTTATTTTAACATTTTGTAAACAGGATATGTAGTAAAGTACTTGCAATAAATAAATAAATAATTTTACAAAATACTGGATATTTTTCTCAGTCATTAACAATCCGCATAAAAACCTAGGAACTAAAATACTCCTATATACAAACCATTTTATCATATATTTATTACTAACTATATAGCGAACGACGAAAAAATGTTGAAGCAAAGATATAGCCTTTGGAAACCATATCTAACACGTCGTGACGTCCTGAACATCCCTCATAAATCACCACGTGATTTGCCAAACAAGTGAACTCGATACTACGTACCGTCCGCTAATCAAAACACCAAAGATGACAACATGGCCGCCCACGCCTGTCATATTTAAAAGTCCAAATTGGAATCTGACAAGCCTTCGATTTCGCCGTAGCGTTATTTTGTGAATATTTATTTTAATTTATAATAAAACATCAGAAAAACCAGTAAGTATAAATTATTATATACTTTAAAGTACAATATCGAAACAGAGTAAATAATATTTTAGATAGAAAATGAGATCTTGTTTCGCATGTCGACGGTCCGTTGAGAAAGACAAAGTGATTTTGCATAGGTAGGTAATTAATTATTTAAGAAGATTTTGATTCTAATTATAATGTATTATATAAAAATTAATGATTACAATAAATTATACTTACGTATTTTGAGTTTTAATTCGAGATTAATTATGTGTTTTTTTTTTAGATTTCCAAACGATGCCTCGCTTTATTTTCATAATGTTCTTACCCGTTTTACCCCAAAAACTCAAATTAAGAATTAAAAATTATGTATTCACTCTTCAGTATACATTCTTGTGAAGAATATCCGCCGCCAAAAACTACAAGTAATTTCTTCACTTCTTGCTGCTTAACACTGGCATTATCGGTACATTAGCTGTCAATATCGTAAATAGGATAGTAATTAACTTTTAGTCCACTTTTCACAAATAAAAACACATTAATCTTTACTTTTGAAAGGTAAAAAGACGAAAAGGAAACGGACAAGCTCACATTTTAAACTGCTGTCAGAACTGACAGTGACAGTTCCGTCAAAACTTCAAAGTGCTAAGACATCACGTGGTACAAAACAAAAGATTTATCTTTGCTTCAAATTTTAACAAAGGGTAGATTGGATGCTAACAATATAGTAGTAATAAATATATGCATTTTATATTATCCTAACCTTTATCGCATTATGAAATGACATATGGTTTAAACGGGTTGATAATTTTATTGTAGACAATAATAACTATCTGTCACCAATGTCGCAAAGTGGTTTATCTTTTAACTAACACTGCTTGGTAATATTCTAAGAACAATTTTGTTCATTTACACCACCTTCCGAAATTGGCGACGTATTATTGTCTTAAAATTTTTCACATCTAGAAATTACTCTAAACAACGGCGACGCACTAACAGCGAATTTTTTAAAAACCTGGTCAAAATCGAGAAATGCAAAAACTCTTTAACTGCCACAACCTATTATTTCCTGCTCTATGAATCCTGCTTAATATACGCCATATGAAGAAAACATAATGGGCTTGTTTGGTCATTTCTCGTTTTCAATAAATATATGTTATTATTATTGCACAATCAGTTAATCGAAACACGTACACCCAAAAACTATTGTGGAATAATAACCTCAGCATATATTAGTTTTTGCGCCCATCTTTCTTTGAATTATGGCTATTATTTCTTTGATGGTTCATGCGTAAATATTCTTTTTAGGTTATAAAATATTTTGCGTTGAATGTTTTCTCAGTTCTCTTAATATCTATGTGTAATAGTTCAGTATAAATTTCGAATATCGCGTTTTTATTTATAATTTAGTTTAATAACACAATCTCGAGGATCAACCCGCAAAATTTTCGAAGCCGTGCCGACGCTTAACTTCTTAAATTTGGGTCGCCCATCGTGGGACCCGAGAATAATAAATTTTATTCTCGGGTGGGACTACGTTACACGAGGCCATTTTCCCGTTTTACAATGAGCGATGTTTGATCGCTATTTTGAGGGGAAAAGTCATAGAAGTCATGGAATAGTCAAAAAATTTAGCTAGTCATGGAAGTCCTGAAGGAGTCATTAATTTTAACATTTCTTGTTTAAAGTCATGGATTTAATCTGAAAAGATTCCAAACGTGGCAGTGGCGGCTTGCCATATGAATCAAGTGAATAACTAATTCACCTAAAATGTCTGTTAAATAATTCAGTCAGTGCCTAATACATCATTCTCCAAATTAGTTAGATTTATTATAAATCTAACATTAATAACGTTTTGTCACTAGAATAAATATTTTCTTGAGCAAATATTGGAATGGTCGGGTAAAGCAATGTTTTATAGGCAGTGGTCTCAGATTAAGGAAATACAGATGAAATTATTCATTCATAGTTCAGTCTATCACCACCCGCCAACATCTAAGAAATGTAGGCGAATGGGAGAAAGATAGTGATATGGTGGGGATCAAAAGTTATAGTATCATAGTTCGCATGAATAGTATGGCGGACATCCCGTACAATCGTCATGCGGGGTTGCCAAATGTCAATGTTAGAAAAAGCGGATCTTTATGATACTGGTTAAATCTTGCCCATTTTGGCAATGCTGCTATTAAGCATCCATTTAATATATCCCACGCCTTGCAGCGACTGTGAGGTATTGTTGGCGGCAAAACAGATATAAAAAATAATAATAGATGTAATAAAGATATCTATTCTTACATAATCTAAGGCAGTGATACTGACCACTAATGTAATATGCACGCAAAACAGAATATGATGAATAGTTTTCACTTTCATGAAAAATTCTGATTCATCCAAGGAAAGAAAGTTGTTTTCAGTATATATAATAAAATTATATTCTAGGCCCATGAATATCTGCTTTTAGATTTTTTGACAAAATATTTTCAGAACTTTCGTCTACGACCAACAGATTCGTCAGTACGCGCGCGAGCGCCCAGCGGATGCTGTAGTATATACGCATAAGTATCGCGCGCTATAAACAAATGCTCATAAATTTGATCAATTAAAGATATTTGGATCAGACAAAATAGCAGGTATAAATAATCGTCAATCAATCAATTAATTAATTAATCATATTTTAAAAGTATTTCGAATGTTTGAATTTCCGGTATTCTAGTTTATTTATTTACAAACCCAACAGGCATATAGCCCAATTACAGAGTAGGCAGGTTTCAACAGAAATAAATGTATGTACTATTAAGTGAACTACTCATTAATAAAGAGAAGATTTTTTAATATATTGGTTAATTAATTCAGATTTGCTAATGTTAAATATATCACATTCCAGAGGTATATCATTAACATGCCTACACATCACATTTATTGGTGCATTTCTGAAACTATTTGTATGATATGTGGTTATGTATAAAGTAGGTGGATTTGGAGTTCTATGTGATGGTGCATAAAAATTTAATGTTGACAACAGTGCTGGATCATCAATCTTATTATGAAGTAAGTTATAAAAAAAATCACAGAACTAAAAACTCTTCTCTTTTCCAAATTATACATATTGTATTTGATTCTTAAAAAAGTGTTTGAGATATGCCGATCATATTGTCATGTATCTTTAAAATTTAAGTATCGGAAGAATTTATTTTGTACTCTTTTCTATTGTGTATTTATGAGTACTATATATGGGACGCCATATGATGGCTGCATATTCCAAAATACTCCTAATATATGCAACATAAAGCCTTCCAATACAATGAACGTTTGTAAAATGCCTACAGTTACCTACTATGAAGTCATACATTTTAAGAGCCCTGTTGGAAACATGTTCAATATGGTTTTTAAATGTAAACTGGTTATCGACTATAACACCTACGTCTCGCATTTCCCCCGATCTGGCCATGTCCGTCCCACAAATACTATAATCAAAAATTATCGGATCCCTCTTCCGAGTATAGGTAACACTAAAACATTTATCAATATTAAAACCCATTTGATTAACATCCGACCACTGTGTTACTCTATCTATATCTTACTGAAGTAAGATACAGTTTTGTTCATTATTTACATTAAGTGTGACATTTGAAAAACCATGTTTATTTTGAAAAAAAAAACGAAATTTCTGAAAATGTATGCAAAAGCGATTATAGCTATGGTTAAATGTCAATAGGACACATATTTATCTACAGCTTTGCCAAGTTTCAGATGATTATCTTTTTTTATTCTCTTTTTATAACAATTTCTTAATAGCGATATTTTCATCTTTTTTCAGATAACTTTACGCCAATAAAACTCACTGAAAAATTACAGTTTTTGTAAAACCAATCACACCATCTGAAAGTAAATGTTTTACCTCACTGATAACTACTGTATTATTTTTAAAATTGAAAAATTATAAACAATAATGATTGGTTTTCCGAAGCGGAGAACACGCGAAAATGCATTTTTCGTAAAACAGACAACTGAAAATTTGCCGTAACAAAAAAAAATACGAGCCCTATGGATACACACCTCACAGAATTTGTAGGTAGTGGTCTCGGAAAGAGATTACAATACTTACTTTTTTAAATTTTTTAAAATTTGTTTATAAATACAGAGCTTGAATCAACAAAGTGGAAAATTTCACACTCAAACAAGAATACCGGAAACTCAAATTAAAAAATTAATTGATTGTCTTGGCGATTATTTATACATGCAATTTTATTTTATTTAAATATCTTTAATTGAACAAAGGTTATAAGGACTTTTTTGCAATAAATTGTTAATAAAAAAAATCAGCAACAAGATATTTTTATAAAGAGTTTCATACGTTCATCTGGACACCTGTAGGAACCTAGTCAAATTGGTGTCATCTATTGCATAATTTTTTTTTTGGTTATTTCGACTCCAGATCTAACTTGCCTCCTCTATAATGGTAACTGTGCACTGGTAAATTCATTATGATAATAATAATATGATGATGAAGATATTAAATTATAATGTGGTAGGTATAAAGTCCAATATAAAATATCAACAAAGAGCACCAGTCAACAAAAGTTTTGTTCGTTTGCAATTACGAGTTGCACTAATTGTAAGTACACTGCTTATTTTAAAGTATACAATATTTAAAAATACTCATGCTGGTACAAAAGTGAGCAATTTTTAGTGTCAATTGTATCATAGCTTATTACCGGCTACAACTAAGAAAACGTGCTATTGACATCGTTAAACAATTGAATAATGATTGCCAGACAGTTCGAATAAGTAGATGAAAGGCTGGGTCACGATACACTTACAACGGTATGCTACGCTATGAATCAAAACACGTCGTGGCTGCGCAGATGACGTTACTTCGAGGGAACATCAAAGTGACTGGGCCGCTTGATTAAAGCAAAATCCCTCGCAGTGACGTCAAAATGGGAGGAGCCTGACCAGTCAATCGACGCATCGGCATACCGTTGTTAGTGTATTGTGGACTGGGTAATAAACGAAGTCAATTGCATGATTTCAAGGTATACCAACTGTAACAGCTTACCATCTGGCACAGCTATTTTTGGTTTGAATCAGTGAAAAATAAATATAGATGTAAAATTTTAAACCGATAAAATGGATAGAACATCATCAAATACGTTTTTCCATGCATATGGGTTTTTCATTATATTTTGGCACAAACTCACAGCCTTAACTATTATAGTAATAATTGTATAGTAATAGTACAAAAGGTTTTTCCTTTATTATCTTTTGATGAGATTATTAAAGTTTAAAGTATGTTATAAATAGCTAAATACCAGTGGCGGTTGGTGAAATTTCAAAGTTGTTTATCTCTGTTCATACGTACAGGACCCGTACCAAACTTAGGGGTTTTAATAGTGAGCCCACTGGGAATGTTTTGGTAAAGAAAAAAAACATTTTGTAATTTGCGAAAAATAGTTAAATTTTTGGTGCGGCCCACCCAAGAAAAAAATGAACACGTCTAGGTATTTGCTTTCTTTTTTTTCTAAACAAATTTGACATTATTTTGTCGACCGGTTTTAAATTTTGAGAGAAAAAAATGTGTTAGGAGAAAGTTATAGTCATTTGAATTTTTTTAAGCCTAAAATATAATTTTACAAAAAATTCAAATGACTATAACTTTCTCCTAACACATTTTTTTCTCTCAAAATTTAAAACCTGCCGATAAAATGATGTCAAATTTGTTTATAAAAAAAAGAAAGCAAATACCTAGACGTGTTAATTTTTTTCTTGGGTGGGCCGCACCAAAAATTTAACTTTTTTCGCAAATTACAAAATGTTTTTTTCTTTACCAAAACATTCCCAGTGGGCTCACTATTAAAACCCCTAAATTTGGTACGGGTCCTGTAAGTATGAACAGAGATACACAACTTTGAAATTTCACCAACCGCCACTGCAAATACATTAACTAAACTTGCTTTTAAACTTAACATCCTGTATATTATTTTTTATTAAAAATGATCTCAGCCATTTGTGAAATAATTAAGTTTAAAATGTAAATAAACAAACGGGTGACATCCCAATGTGTTGTGTATTGTAAAATCAAGTAATGAACAAAAAATGACTTGGTAAGATATTATTTTCAATATGTAGATCACTATAAGCCAGGCACGGATACAAGGGGAGCAATGGGTGCACCCCCCCCCCCCCCCCCCCGAGCCTGAGTATGATGGATATTCGACAAAATTTTCACCCAATTTTTGGTTTCACACACACAAATCGCAAAATCAGAACAAATTTCCTGGAAGAAAGGTCATTCTCATAAAAATTGACCCCCCCCCCCCCCCCCGATCCGCGCCTGCTATAAAATGTGGTGTTTAATTATTATTCTGGAACGTTCTTTTCGTCTGGCAAATGTTTCCACCTACCTTACCTAATTGGTCTGGTAATATTATTTTTCAGATATACTCGTACTTTTCATAAATTAGGTAAAAACAAAAAGCCAGACGGTAAGATATGATACAATTGAATATTGATAATAAAAATTGCTTACTTTTGTGCGACTCTGGCTACGCCTTCCACCTGCCTAAACTGTCTGGCATGAGTATTTATTATTACTGAATACTACCACAGATCCATAATGGATCTGTGATACTACTGATTATAAGCAGTGTACTAAAAATTAGCCGGCAAGTTATGCTTTTTTTGATATTAAAATTTACGTTTAGACGAGTCTGGCAGCCTCTGCCACCTACGCAAACAGTCTGGCACATATGTTACGCCAGATTTGTTCAAAAAATCTTTCGAAAGCAATACAATTTAGCCAGTAAGCTATAAGAAGAAATCAATATTTTTCAGATAATTTCAAAAATTCTTTTAAACATGGCGTAACAACGAGAAGTGTCTGGCTTTGCATTTTCTTCATTTTTATTGACAATGTGACAAAGTATTTGGGTTAACCAAGAGGTGTGGAATCATACTCAAATTTTCCATCACAATCTCCCGAATCAAAAGTGAACAAACAGCGTGCAAGCTTCTACACTTCGCCAACAATGTAAGTAGTGCAACGAACAGACCTAAATTTTAAACGTAGCCCGGTTTATCAGTGGAATTTTCTGTTTTTTTTTGTGTCTAGATTAAAAAAATATGTAATCAAAATATAAGATGTTTTCAGATGGCCTTGACTACAGTTGCGTCTGACAGCTAAACAAAAAATTTAACTTTATGGGTTGGCAAATGAATTTAAGGTGCATTTACACATGCATGGATATAGTGGCGCCAGTGGTCGCGCTAGTTCTATTTGCACGCCAGTAAAGGTTTACACTTTGTTGGGAAAACAAAAATAAGTGGCACGCCAGTTTCATTTTAAATTTGATTGTCAGTTCTGCTGACCACTTTTTTTAGCAATAATAAACTATATAAACTACAATCAACAACTGGCGAGCGGACGCCGACGTGCAAGCACTTGTTTACACTTGCAAGTTTTGGTTTTCCGTACGACTTTGTCACCACTGGCGCCAGTGATTTCAGATGGATGCAGACTTTTTTGTTCTATGCATGCAAAAATAAATTTTTATGCAAGTCGATGTTTACACTTGCTAATTTTATTTACTGGCGCGCCAGTTTTTATTGGCGCCACTAAATCCATGCATGTGTAAATGCACCATTAAACTTCATTAGTCAACCAACTGTTTGAAAAGAAAAGATAGGCCAGCTGAAGACGTCTATCGATGCTATGATTCTTTGCACGTTGTTACCAGTTTTCTCCCACTAAAGCGGAGTTTTTAAAGAATAGCACATAGTATCTTCCCTAAAACAGAAGCGAAAACAACACTCAGTCATGAAAGTCATGTCTTGTTGACTGGTGCAATTGCTTTTTTTTACTAAAATATAGTAGGTAACTAAAAAAAACAACCTAAAATTACCTAAAAATACATCACACAATAAGGAATCAATCGTTATTATAATTAACAAACCAACGAAACTTCTTCGTGTAAAATATCTCGTAACTCTGCGTCAGAGCAATTAGCAATATCTGTTCTATCAATCTAAAAAGAGATAAAAAAAATTAAGATATAAATGGTCAGATTTATAGTATTTTTAGCAGGGCGGCTAAACCTTACGCAAAAATGGTGTTGTTTTAGAAAATAAATTACTTTAAAAAAGTAACAGTAACACTGGTCAAAAAGAGTTCTATTTTGGCTGACTAACCAACATAAGCAAATTTTGTAGTTCTTCTTACGCTGAATCTGTTTACTTTTAGAATTTTTTAAACTGCACATTCCTTACACTAAGTAATAAGGTTTACAAACATAATATGATGCAAGTGTATCTTGTCATTTTTCTCAAGTAACACGAATAGCTGCGGCTGCGCTGTTCACACTCGCACACCTTTACGCATCAACGAAAAAATAGTACATACAATGTATCTACATACGTCTAACATATTTTGTGTCGATAGTTTTGCACTAAAAAAGGATAGGATAAATAAAGCCTGAAACATACATAATATGATACTTCTTTAAGAGTAAGATAATATAGTCCTGTTTTGCAAAACCTAATGAACTGTTCTTGCAAAACCGTCAGTGATAAAAATAATCTAAAACCACGCTTAGATTAGTGTAAATAGTTCTACAAAATTCCCCTATTTCTGTTTCGCGGAAAGTTGACTAATGTAATCAAGGGAACTCACACAATACAACTACTATTTACAAAGGCATACACTAAAAGCACACAACACTTTACTAGTGTGCACTAAGTAGGTTTTATGGACTGAAGCCCGCGCTTTCGCCATCTAATCAGAATTTTATTTTTAAATTAATTGAGGGTAGCTTATAACCCGGGTGGAGGGAGAGATCGCCAAGGTATTGGTGCGCCCCTTTGGAGTAAAGCGTACCTTACACGGTCAATAATATTGATATCAATCAATATTGACAATATTTCAACAATCAAGTTCAATCTCTGTATCAATATTCTTCAACCTTACACGATAAGTATTATTGTCAATATTTCCTTCAGTACATAACCTACTATTATCCGTGCCTGTTGAAAATGGATCCTCAACAGAGTATTAGTATTACAATAATTTTAAGTTTAGGCATAAAACGTACAGTAAAGCGTAAGCGCTGAATGAAAGATTGGTTAAAAAGGCATGCCTGCTGCTTTCATTCTTGATAGCAGCTGACGTTACACTAAGGATTGATCCAATATTGACAGCGCACCCTAGACGATCAGTAGTACTGACAGTATCCCTCTACTAGCTGATATTGATGCCTGATATTCGGAAATTCGAATTCGCGTCAGTTCAATCCATCAAACCATCAATATGTCCACCTTAGACGATCAATATTTTTGTCAATATAATATCATATTGTCAGTGTTGTTGACCGTGTAAGGTACGCTTAAGGGTAGCTGCCTGAAAAATTCCAGCTTCATAGGCCTTAGGGATATAAAGATATTGTTGGCTGGCAATCGGATCCCACTGTTAATATATAAGGTTACCACAGTAGTACTGTAATTTACCAAGCTAAAAGTAAGGGGTTCAAAGACATGTTACCACGAGGTTGTCGAAAATAGGCTATTGCTTTACTGTTTATTAAAAAACAGGTGCGTATTCTTGCTACAGAATTTATTTACTGACCATTTGAGCTTCGAACATTGAACTACACGATTATTAAAAAAATTTTAACCGCCCAGCCTCAAATACCTTAATTATTGTAGGGAACTACCATCATTAATCAATAAAAATCGACTGGAAATTTAAATTTTGGATAAAAAAGCTTACTTTTTATAATTAGAAGACCGGGTTTGGATGTCGGATTTTGATTTGACCTAAAAATCTCATATCAATTGTATTTTGCGTATATTGAAGCCACACCCATGCCTTTAAACAAAACACCGCAGTTCTGATGTTATAGGCGCAGAATATGTTTGTCTAGTAGAGAATGAATGTACTAGTTTACTGACGCACCGAAAACTAATATTTTTAAATTAAATTAATTTTTATTTTTAGAATTACAATGCTGCAATTTGTGAATAATAAAATTTTGTGTGTGTGCGGCGGAAACAGACTGCTATCACGTCACGTGAGCTTACGTACTGTCATGATGTGATTTTAAATCTTATTTACACCATGATATCATGCTTGGAAGCACATTACTATCATGTGACAGTGTAATAGGTGTTTAGGTAGAGACGGTGTAATGTTTATTTATCATACCAGTTATTCTTTATAAGTTTAGCATTGAAAATGGAATGTGATGGGAATAGATTGGGAAGAATAACTTGAGGCTGTAGCTGCGTTCGTTGCGTAGATGACTTCGTGTTTTCTCACTTTCTCGATATTTATCATCAATTAAGTGATTTTGAAAGGGGTCGTACCATTGAGCTACATGCTACATGAGGCAGGAATTGACTTTCGCGAAATCGATAGATGGATGCAAAGAAATATTGCAACAATTATTCGTTGTTGGAAAAGCTGGTCAGAAGATGGTGGGCAACATCGCAGAAGAGGCTAAACGACCTAGAGGAACGCCAGATCGAGAAGACAGGAGATTGCCCTTAGGGATCGGCAAATTTCCTCAAGATGGGTAGGAAACATTTTTTGGGGGGAGATAGGCTATATAATCACAATGCGTTCCATATATCGCCGTATTCGTTCCTTCGGGCTAATTTAATATCGCCCAAGATTAATACTCCCTCTAACCATTCGTCATCGTGCCCTTAGATTGGAATGGTGTAATACATGGGCAAATTGGGATGAAGAATGGAATAGAGTCGTGTTTTCAGACGAATCTCGACTTTGCCTGTGGGCCCACGATGCTCGTAGACAAGTTAGGCGTCGAAGAGGAGAAAGGCAGTTTTTGGAGTTTGCCGTGGAACGTGAGACAGCCCTTACCAGAGGATTGATGGTTTGGAGTGAAATCAGCCTAGGTAGTAGAACTCCACTAGTATTTTTCCAAGGCCAGTTGAATGCCCAAAGGTACATTCTATAAAGTTCTGGAACCGTTTGCTATACCGTACATTCGAGGGCTAAACAATGTCACGTTCCAAGAAGACAACGCCCGTCCTCATGCTTCAGGGGTTTCATTACAGTTCCTGCAAGAGGCCAACATCAATATTCTCCCATGTCCCGCACGTTCGCCCGAACTTTCGCCCATCGGACATGTCTGGGAATGCTGCCTAACCCTCCAATCAACTTACACCAGCTGAGTGATGCCCTACAAGGGGATGCTTGGGATGAAATTCTAAGGAATTTCCTTAGGGGTGACCTATGGAGTCCCTTAGGATTCTATGGAATCCTAAGGGATTCCATAGGTCACCCCATTAGAATCATGCCCAGGCGAACCGCAGAATGTGTTCATTTAAATGGAAGGGCGACCCATTACTGAATTTGGACTCTATAGGATGAGATTTTTTCAATAAAAATGCTATCAATTGATATTTTTAACACCATAAACACATGTAGAAAATTTGGTTAACAAATATACAGTTTTACTGGGTGATGC
The DNA here is from genome assembly GCA_963971165.1 of Philopedon plagiatum. Classification (NCBI taxonomy): domain Eukaryota; kingdom Metazoa; phylum Arthropoda; class Insecta; order Coleoptera; family Curculionidae; genus Philopedon; species Philopedon plagiatum. The sequence continues at coordinate 32,446,080 of OZ020197.1, read as the reverse complement.
CTTTTTTTTGTCATATGAAAATAGCAACCTGAACAATGAGGAAAGGAGAAATGTGATATCACGTTTGTCAAAAATATGTAAACACGACACAAAACAAAACCGTGCTATCACATGTGAGGCCAGTGACGTGACGTAATATCAGTGTGGGTCTGGTACATAGAACGATACTAAACAACACAGCACAGTTTTCGCCCGTGACGTCAGGTTTCGTAATAGCACGTAAGCTCACGTGACGTGATAGCAGTCTGTTTCCGCCTTTAATGTGTTTCGTCCAGCCCTTTTAAAACAAACAAACAACTCAACAAATTTAGTGTTAATGTTTCCCTTCGACTCTACTACAAAACGCTTAAGGTAAGATAGGCTCAGTACAACTCTGTTATTTACGTCATCACATCCAAATCCGCATTCCCTAATAATTAGTAGTGTGTTAATAGTTAGACAATTGTTAATTAATTCTTCGTCTTTGGACGGGTTTTTCAAAATTCAACACCTGACGGGGTGGAACAGGGGTTCAAACTTTGTATGGAGAAAAAATATTGGATGGTCCTATTAACTCGAAATTTCGTAGACGTACTCTAGAAAATAAATGTTTAAACAAGTGTTTTACAGTTTTTTAATAAATCAACCACTAAGGGGGCGAAATGGGGGTTCTAAGTTTGTAGTGGAGTAAAACTGTTATACCGCAGACGAAGTCGCGAGCACAAGCTAGTACTTTATGGGTTTGTTTCTGCAGCACTTTCAAATCAATCAGAGCCAATGAGATTATCCGATTTCGATCAGCAAACTGTTTTCCTTGATGATAGACTCTGACTAGTTTCAAACTGCTGCAGAAACAAACTTTATAATATACACTTTTTAGGTATATTTTTCGCTGCAAAAACGTATGGGACAGGCTTCAAATAATATGTCATGTTTATGTTTCTCATAACCTAACTTTCTACCAGTTAAAAAATGTTTACGAGTGTGGGAGAGAAAGACGAGAGATAAAAAAATGAGAGGAAAGAACATGAGAGAGAGAGAGAGAGATAATTGATCTCTCCGTTGTAAAATGGGTTTCTGTCATCATTCTCAAATCAAATTGGACACGGTATAGCTAAAGGGGAAAATACCTTTCTGCATCTAATGATGTAAGGTTAGCAAACAGGAAACTCTTCTGCCTATCGTTTTTCTGATACTGTACGGGAATGTCCTGTAAAATCGCTAAATCGGTATTTTCATTCGGCTAAAAACAAGCTTTCCTTCTGTAGTGTGTTGAGTGCTTCTACTACGACCGCGTAAAGGTGCGTTTCCTATGGGGCGGCTGACGCTCGCGGCTGCCGCACAGCGTCTGACGCCTAGTACTGCTCATGTGACAATTTAATGTATCCGTTTCTTCTCGAGCGTCAGCCGCAAGCGTCAACGTCAATGGATTACTGGCGTCAGCCGGCCGCTGAGCGGCAGCCGCGAGCGTCAGCCGCTCCATAGGAAATGCACCTTAATTTGTGTTAATAATAATTAAATCAGGGTATACTTGAATATTATTAAACTGGGCCTGACTCGCGGCAATAGCTCGACAGTCTTTAGGATTAAACTTTAAAACAACAGTATCAAGTGATGCCAATATATTAAATCTTATTGGCCGTGAGGACATATACTAACTTGGTTCAAATATTAAGGAGATTTAAGGGACATAATTAAAATGCCTCCCGGTTATTACAAAACGGATCGGCTCAAGTATACTTGGAATATATTGACCAATAGGGATTCGGACATACAATAACACGGTAAAAAATCTGTTTGGGAGAAAAAGGGACATAGAATAACCTGTTTCTGAAGCGACGATACAGTATTCCTTTTTAATGGATGGCTCTATAAACTGACAATTTAAAAAAAAATGAACTTGTCATGTTTTTCCCCTTTAGGTTAATCTACAATTTTATTAAAGTATCGAAAAAATTAAAAAGTGTCTCGTCTGCAGCTTTGTACTGAGTCTACCGAATATTTTTAAGATTAAAAAATAAGCAATGATTAACATTACAACACAAACAGTAACAAAAAAATATATGCGACCTTTATGAACGAAAAACCCTATCGGCTATTTAAATAAAATTAACATATCTAACTGGTTTAATGAAACTTAACAATAGTAGTATTCATTTGGTTTCATTTGAGCTTCAAGCAAATACTAGCAATTAAGCAAAGTATTCTAACAAAACTTATTTCGCTTATTTGTGTTTGTTAAACCAAACTTCAAGGTTTATTATTAAATAGTAATAATGCAAACACATCACATGCCTCCGGTTTACTTTTTTAAAGTCAGTGCCACCACCTTAAAAAAATGACACGAACAAAAATGCACTTATCCATAATGAAATTAAAACAAGGAATTTCTAATACTGAAAAGCAAAGCACACAAATTCATACTAAAAAATTGAGTGAATCTTACGCAAAACTTCCCCAATTTAAGTCCAATTTTTAAACCTGTAAAGAAATATCTGGTAAAAGACAGTTAATTAGAAATAATATAAAATAATAATATAAAATCTAAACGATCCTGATCGTAAAAATGTAAAAATTAAATGTTTCCTCTATAAATTTGACTGTCCATACTTTTGCACAAAACAATCCGTCACACCTGGAAGCATAATTTAATAAAATATGGCTGGTATCAATGAAATTATGTAATACCTATATATTTTAGTATAAATTATATAATCCATTTGAACTGAACTATTTTAATAAAGCAGGTATATTACAGTTTACAGTGTAAATGGCAATGATCCAGTTGGACATTGCTTTTATGGGAATTTTAGATAAATACCTAAGTTCTCGCACTTTAGAGAAAATATTTTAATATTACAATGTCAATAGCAATGAGCCAATTTTGTGTAGAGAGGCGATAATAACAAAGAACTCTTGCTATAATTGAACCAAGACATAAACATGTCGAAATTTTTGTTTTTCAAACTTTTTTTGTATAGTCCGTCCATTAGGCACTGGAAATATGGTCGTTTTAATTTAAGTGCAGGTATCTACGATCTACATCATAAAATATAGAGGGGTAAATTACTTTCTTACAATTTTCACACCAACTTCCAAGTATTCCTATCCCATAGTACTTATTTTCTGTAAGAATAGTGCATTTTTTATTCACAAGCAAAATTTTGGCTTGAGACAGGAGCTAAACAATGCTCACTGAAAAATTGTCTAATATAGGTAGTCACTGAAAAATTGATGACGAAAAATCGCGTTTTCATTCAGTATCGTAAAAGATTCTTAATATTGAGGAGTGGGTGTAGCCTAGTGTTGTAAATATCCGTATTCTTTAGATATCCGGATAATACGGAATCAGCTAATATCCGTATCCATTATCCGAATACGAATCCATTTCTTGACCCGCGCGACAGATCATGTATACGTATGCATGCAATACTAAAACATTTTCTATCCGGATACACGGCTAGGTAGGTCGATGCGATATCGGTATCAGTCGGAAGTCGAAGGTTAGGGATAGGAAGGCACCGTCGGCGTCGTTCGTTCTCGTTTGAATTCGGTTCGGGTGAGGCGGGCCTAGTTTAACCAATGGGTCTCATCCCATATGATACCCGTTACCCCGATAACTATGCTATCTTTTTTTAGGAAAGGTCATTAGAAAGAGAAAGCATAAGATCAAATATGCCACATCGCAGACCGTGTTGTTCGCTTACACTCGATTCCGATTCCGCTTTCTCTTTGCACTTTGCATTAGTATACAGCCGATGCGAATTTATTTTGATTCCGAATCCGTATTCAAGTTCTCGGCCGGTTCCGGATAATCCGGATTCTTTTAATATCCGTATCCAACGGATTTTTGGATACGTATCCTTACATCACTAGTGTAGCCCATAATAAAATATGTTTTTACAACTAGGTACACTGATTCTAATCTTTCATAGATGGGTTATGCCTAGTGATATTTTTAAAGCGTTCCTAGGGTGGAGTAATAAACAACAAATAAACTGAAACTTACAACTACCAATCCTTCATCACATTTGTCTAATATTCGTAGTTTCAACTGCATCAGTCCTGTAGGCTCAGCCTCTGTATTTTTAAGGCAAGTGTAATCATCCAATACTTCAATATTAACAGTTTTATAAATCTTTTTTTGAAATCCTGTGATTCCAATGATATTTATATAAGGCACTTGACAACCAATATCAAATTTATCAATATCGTTTTCCATTGAAACCTGTTTTAAGTTTTCCACAATTCTTTTCAGAACAGGTCGTTTTTGTAACTGTCTACTAAGGTTGTAATGGTCTACCTTGTCTAGCTGTATTTTTAGCGAATTAAATAAATCATTATCCTCATAATATATGCAGGTCAACAGAAGATTTAAACTGGTTTTGCTTGGTGAGTTACTGGCTGAAACATATTACAAATTCAAAAAATGCTTTATTGTCCAAAACAAAAAATCTTCTTATTGACAAAGCGTAGCAATTAATATAAAATAAATGTCAAATACATATATAAAAAATCCCAAAAATACCTACACAATCGAGTTAGTTGTTGCTTTTATAAAAAATATATGTTTACATAGAAGTAATACTCAACAAAGTTACATGATAAAATCGAAAATAGAAATAGGAACAAGAAACAAAAGATTCCAATATAGAAACCAGAATCTCAATAAAATGCTGGAAAATTTATAAATGACAAACATAATGTCTACATAAGGAGAACAAACAATAACATATAATAACAAGTAAAATAAAATATTACGTGAAAATATAAAATAAGAAACATATACAGGGTGTCCAAAAAGTCTTATTATGGGCAAATATCTTTGCTATTAGTAGAGATAGAGACACCAAATTTTAGGTGTATCTTATTGGTTAATCTACTTTGTTATGTAATTTAACTTTTTCAACAGTTGTATAAATCTTTTTTTTTTAAATCCTGTGATTCCAATGATATTTATACAGGGTGTTTCCAAATAAGTGCGAAAAATTTGAAGGCGCTTTTTTTGAGCTAATTTTAAGCATAAATGTTCATATAAACATATATCTGACAATGCTTAGTTTTTAAGATACAGGGTGTTAAATCCCTATCATATTCAACGATCGCAGACGCTTTTACCTCGAGACTTTTTGCCGCGTGTAGATTTTTGCCAGTGGATACTTGAAATGATCGCCCAAACGACTCTGTTTTTATCTCGTATTTTGTTTACTGATGAGGCAAACTTTTCAAGAGAATCCATCAGAAATTTTCATAATAATCACATTTGGGCTGAAGAAAACCCACATGCAATGCTTGAATCCAATTTTCAACATCAGTTTTCATTAAATGTGTGGCTTGGTATCATTGGTGATTATTTAGTTGGCCCATGTTTCATTCCATTAAGATTAAATGGCGACTCATACAGTCACTTTCTCGAGGTAGAGTTACCTGTCCTTCTTGAAGAGGTTCCTCTTCAAATTAGACAAGAATTATGGTTTGTGCACGATGGCGCTCCAGCACATTTTAGTATCAATGCACACCGTCACATAGACGCAGTACCTATATCCAAATCGTTGGATAGGTCGAATCGCTCGATATGCCTGCCCGATCTCCAGATTTAAACCCTTTTGATTTTTGCATCTGGAGTTCCCTTAAATCTTTGGTTTATTCATCTCCTGTTGAAGATGTAGACGATTTGAGAAATCGCATTGTGGCATCGTGCGAAAGGATAAGAAACATTCCCGGATTAATTCAACGAATACGCAGTTTAATGAGGCGAAGATCAGATTCTTGCATTATGGCTGAGGGCGGCCATTTTCAACATTTGTTGTAATGTCTGTTATTACGATTTTTTTTACTGTTGTTAAGATTCTGTTGTTATTATTATGTTGTAATTTTTTTCTCTCATTCCCTGTTCATTAAAAGAAATACATTATGATTTTTTATATATTTTATTTTTTTGTCGAAAAACTGTCGACTTTTAGAGGAAAACTCAGGACCCAAAAAAACTTCACAATAAGATGGGAAAACTAATTGAGTGATCAAATTGAGTCAGTGGCGTCCCAAAAAAAAGTTTGAGGGGGTAAAATGCTAAAATGTAACATGGCCCGGGAAACAGTAACACACTGTAGATTATTTTACATAAAAATAATTTGGTTTTATGGGAACTTCAAAAATTGTTACGTGTACCAAATTTGACTTTATTACCTTTAAAAACAAGTTACGTAATTTAAAAAAACTGAAAAAAATAAATTTTAACACGCTGTATCTTAAAAATTAAACATTATCAGATATATATTTATATGAACTTCTATACTTAAAATTAGCTCAAGAATAACCCCTTAAAATTTTTCGCACTTATTTGGAAACACCCTGTATGTATAAGGCACTTGATAATCCATAAGTGACTAAGTAAGAATATGTTTTACATAGGCACACATGCATCTGTGATATCAAAATACAAGGATCAGGGGTGACGCTAGTGAGCTGAGGTCAAAAATTTTAAATGCAACCGCAAACCCGAGGTCCGTATCTTAATTCGTTTTTAAATGGCAAACCTATAAAAACTAAAAATCGTGAAAAAAATATTAAAAATTCTAGTAGATAAGTACCTTTATTTCTCTCATTACTTTAAAAGTTGTTCAAAATGACCACCATGAACTTCTTGGCAGTAATAAAGTCGATTTTGGAACTCGGCCAAGAAAATAACCTGCCATTCTTGAACATGAGCAGCCAGTTCCAAAGTTGACTTTATTACTGCCATTCTTGGCAGCAGCTCTAATGACAAAACTTAAAAGGGTTTTTTTTTCTAACAGTATATTTTTGTCAATATCTGTATGTCTTTCAGGGGCAAATTATTGGCCAAAAATTCTAGTATAAAAATATGTAGGAAAATAATTTTGTTTTGTGGTTTTTCAGCGTGGCTCCGCTAGCTTGAACTCGAGCCAGCAGAGCCACAAGTGTTTTAAAAAAACGAAGAGCAAAAGAATTTAAAATGTGGTAATAAAATAGCCAAAAATTATGACTTGAGAAAAAATTTGAAAAGGCGTTGTGGCTCTGCTAGCTTGATTGACATTAGGGTAGATACATTTAAAAAAATTAAAATTTAATTCTGATTCCTTCTGTGCTCAGCAAACCAGTTTTAGCTTGATTATGAAAATTATTATTTAGCAACATTTTCATACCACTGAAGTAGGTACCTATCTCAGTATCTTATACTTTTTATTTTATAAAAGTAAAGCTTCCAGTAAGTATATTTTACCTCTTATTAATTGTACAGTATCTGATTTAATACTCTTGTTAATTAATGTATAAGCTTTGTACTGCATCATCCACAAATACAATATAATATCCACCAGAGTTCCAGGGTTATTTATATATTCGTCAGCTTCAATTCTACTGAAGATTTGTGGAATTATTATTTTTTCAATATCATCCTTATTTAGCTTGTAATTTAAATTGCTTAGAGCCCACAAAAACCTTTTAATATCTTTTGATCTAGGTTGTTGTTCCAAATATGCATCTTTAGACAAGTATGTATTATTTTCTAACTGTTCAAGACATCTTTTTGAGAAAAGGTCCAATATATTTTGATCATAATAAAGGTAATCACCATATAAGGCTAAAATATGACACATTGCTGAAAATGAATAATACTCAAATGTTTTGTTAAAGAATATTGTGTTACTGATTGTGGATAAAATAACATCATCTTGATAGCGATTATGTCTAAGTGTTTTTATAAGAGTAACAAAAACTGCAGGATCTTTTAGTAAAAACAAGTTATCACTTATATATAACTTTATTTTCTCCAATAATAAATTATTTGTTATTTTTGTGCTTGTTTTAAATGTAGAACTGCATAAAATGCAAAGGTCTTCTTTGGTCAATTTATTAACACATTTTTTATTAAATAACTTCATGCATTGCTGAAGCATATCCTGTGCTCTGACTGATTTTTTAAATAAACCTATTAAAAATACTAAATGTATTATTTGGCCTTTGTTTAGTCTGTGCTTCTGGTTCATTAAATCTTCCAAAGACAAATGAAAGTAATGACATTGTGTAATACGATGAGGTATACAGTTCATAAATGAATGTAACAAATGAAGTGTAACATCAACATCTATCTTTTCCAGTCTTTTGCAACATTCTGTGTCAACGATACGTAGCAATCTACCAAACTCATGTTTGTTGTGAACAACTTCTTTATCATTTAAAGTATTTAATACTGTAACAACATCGTTGGTATCAAAATTTTCAATCTCTGTGGGCTGAGAGTTTAATAGGTTAATCAAATTAAATTTATTTCTACTGCTTACATCTTCACATACTTTGCTATTATCTAAATATATTAAAAATCTTCCAGTAAGTGTATCTTGGTTCAAAGGCTTAACACGGTCTCCAGTAATAGCCCGTGCAAAATATTTCACATCAAGGTATATTTTTGATTTAATCGGGAGTAGTTTTAGATATTTTAACACCGAGATCATTTCTATGCTGCTTACATTTACCGAATATCATTTTATTATTATTTTTAAATACCGCCTCGGCTCAAATTGTCACGAGACTAGGTTATAATTAATTAAGTCTTCTTTTTTGTTCAATAATGGCGTCTTCAGCAGTCTACTTTCTTATTCCACTCTCTTTCCTTATGTAAGTTCCATTCACTCCAGTTTAGCGCAAGCGGGAAATGCAGTTTTTTAGTCGCACGAGAGATGCAATTTACATTCGGCCAAAAAATTTTGATACTTATAAGCGCAAGTATTTGAGTAAACCTGCTTTGAACAAATGCAAATCGCAATAAATACGCGACTAAAAAACTGATGTGCGCGTTTGCACTTATGCTCAGGCGAAGGCGCGATTTCACTAGAGAATGGACCGTAGCATAGTTTATAGTCTGGAAAATAGTGATAGAAAATAACAGTATGATTAGCCGAGAACTGAAAAACCATAAAATATAAATTGGGTTTATTGATAAACGCTCAGATGAAATGCTTAAAAAAAAGTAGAATACCTACTGGCAGTCCTACTCCGGGTGGGTAGTTTTCTATAATCGACACAAAGCTATAGTGTTGATTTTGTCTGCAGATCATTTGACAGAGAGCGTAAAACAGAGCGAAAAATATCGTTGTCTCTACAAATAGAATTCTACGACCTTGTGGAGTCCCACTCTGGTTTCAAAAATGACACACGTATTCGTGGACGGCTACATGGAGAATTTCGTTTTATTAGGTTCGTTACTAACAACTTGTGTTGGCAGTAGCCGCTAACTTCGTGAAAGTCGGGCGGTAATTTTAAAAACAAAGGAATAAAATATGAATGTTAATATTTTATAATGTAAAATAACTCCAAATGTTGGGCTACTTAAGGTTATTGTTTTAGAGCTATTGTTCAATTCAATTACTGAAGACAAATTTTGGTGATTCAAAACCATGAAAGCCAAACCCGAGGGTTCAACAGGGTTGTCTATTTATTTACATTTGACTGCATTGTACAAATAAGGATAACAATAAGGTTTTGATTTTAGTCAGTGGCAGTAGCTTTGTTTGTTTATGTTTAATTACGTTGGATAAAGAAAGAGAGCACATGGTTTTGGTTCGCCAAACCCCGCCCTTAATATAAACTGAAAAAAAATTTTGGTAAAATGCATTCCACAAATCCGAACGCACTCACGTTTGTTGTTAACGTATTTCAAGTAACAAAACTGCCAGTGCTGCCAGCGCGCCAGAATCTAAACTTGAATCCCTTAGATAGCCGTCATAGAAATAGGAGGGGATATAGAAATCGCTTCCCCTCTGCGCGAATGGCGAGATCTTTGATTAGGGATCGCTTGGACCTCACGTGGTTGATACTGAAAATAGGGCAAGCAGAATGTATCGATTTGTTGTCCGTAGTTCCAAATACTTTGAAAATGTAACTTGTATTAGACAATTGTATATAGCATGACAGAAGTATTCTTGAGTATACAGCTATTGTCTGGAGCCCGTTCTATGAAAATCATAAGTACAAGATTGAAAGAGTGCAAAACAAATATTTGAGGTATTTATTTTACAAGGAAACGCACACTTATTATGACTTAGCAGTCCCTAAAACTGAATTAAGACGCAAGCGGCTGCCGTGCAGAGTCTGACAAACGGCTGACGGCAGTATACCCATTTGACGTTGACGCTCGAAAAGAAACGGATAAATTAAATTGTCACATGAGCAGTACTAGGCGTCAGACGCTGTGCGGTAGCCGCGAGCGTCAGCCGCCCCATAGGAACCGCACCTTAAAGGTGCGCGCACACTTAGGCGCAGCGTCGCGAAGAGAATTTTATCCATCCAAGAACTTTACATGCAATCAAATGGGAGCCCGCATACTGAAGCGTTGTGAAGGCTTCCATTTGATTGCACGTAAGTTTCTTGGACGGATAAAATTCTCTTCGCTTCGCGACGCTTCACCTAAGTGTGCGCGCACCTTTAAGGTGCGTTTCTATGGGGCGGCTGACGCACGCGGCTGCCGCACAACGTCTCAAACGGCTGACGCCAGTATACCCATTGACGCTTGCGTCTGACGCTCGAAAAGAAACGGATAAATTAAATTATCACATGAGCAGTACTAGGCGTTAGGCGCTGAGCGGCAGCCGCGCGCGTCAGCCGCCCCATAGGAAACGCACCTTTAAGGGAGAAGTATAAATTAAAAAGCTTAAAACGGCGAAGGCTGGCGCATCTCTGGTCTTTTTGTATAAATTAGTGCATAATTTAATAGATGATCCTGCGTTACTATCGCAAATTAATTTTTGTGTACCGTGTTATAGAAGTAGGAATCTTCTAACATTCTATCTAGATCCAGTTAGTACAAATAATTTCAGAAATGTGTAGACTATTCAATAATATAAGAAATGATTGTGATATATTCCATGTAGGCTTGAGTGAGTTTAATAGAGTGTGTATGTAACCTCTTTTTGTACTTTTATTCTATAATTATTTTTAACATGTAAGCTATTAGTATCATACTCCGTAATCGGAATATCTGTAGGGTATGTAAATAAATAAATAAATAATGTACAAAAGAAAACTGTTAAATAACAAAAAACACAAACAAATAAATAATATATTTATATAGATATTTACAAACAAAAGTCTGCTGATTTCCTAACTCTAGGGTAGTAGGGTAGGCTACGCAACGCCATAAGGGATTCATAAAGGGTTGAATAGGAAATTTACGTTTTGATAGGATAATAGAATTTCTGCTGTGGATAAGTAGGGAGATAGCATTAAGTTAGAAGGTTTGTTGGCAAATTTTATATTTAAGTTGTGAATACGTTCTAGGATCGGTACAATTTGGGTTTGTTGAAACATAAAAGCATTTGAAGGATTGTGAAGGGGGTTATAGGGTGTCACATCCTTGTAATTGCTCTCAGGCTGCTTCTTTCTCCAATCTCAATGTTGTGAAGGGGTGGTCTTCATGCATTGCAGAGAAGTATGTGGCCATATTCCAGTATTGGCCTGCAGATCATAGTGTATATTCTGGATCCAGTTGAAATATTGATCCCTTGGTTTTTGTAAGTCATGGAACGAAAGTGTTTAGCCCTCGAAAGTATCTTCTTTTTAACATCCTGGGCATGCAACTTGAAATTAAGTTGTTGTCTGATCCCGGGGATGACTTGCGTTCTTTTATTAATGCTTGAAAGTATTCATCTTCTATAGGTGGTTAATCTGGAAAAGCTTGTGCATTGTTGAAAAAGTCCCTTGCCCATGAATTGATTAAATCTTTGGTGGTTTTAAAAGCTTCCTTAAAGTGTTTACTAAAAATGTTGGCTTTATCCTGATCTTTGCTGTAGGTTTTTCCCTCATGATTTATGTAACTTATTGATGTAGTGCTTTCATATTTAGAGAGTTTAGGAATCTATTGCCAGTAGTTTTTGCCTTGTGAACTACTTATTTTATTACAAGCTTCCAAATATTTTGATGATCTATACTGTTCTGTTAATTTGTGAATGTTCTTTTTCAAATTATTGTACTGTCTTTTTATCTGTCCATCCTGTACATATTTCCATTGTCTATAAAGCTGCTTTTTTCTTTTAATTAGGTATATAATATATGGATGTAGTGTGCGTGAGTAGTATTGTGTCCTACACTGCGGTGTATTGTCCCTGATGGTTTTTGAAATAAGTTTATGGAATTCTGAAATTTTCTCAACATTGATTTCTTCTTGACTTCTGGGTTCTATATGCTCAAGTAATTTTTAAATAAATATTCATAAATCCAGGCAAGAGAATAATGTCTACTTTTAGAACTGGATACTTTAGCTGCAGCGAAACAAGTCCTTACTGCTTCTTGTTGAGTGTTTGGCAAGCCTGATATAATTTCTTCCAGTTTCAGATGCTACAGTAGCACTTTTCTTTCTCTACATCCTTTATAAGCTTAGTGATCTACAAAAGAAAGTATATAGAAATAAGATAATAAGATGTAAGTATGGGCATAATGTAAAATTACCTTCTGTCTTAATCTTAAATTTTTACGGGTAACACAAAGTAATATATACGATTTAGTAATTTTCTTTTTATTGCCTATATATTTTGATTTGCACGGTGAGCAACTAGTTAAAAGTACTCCCTTTTATCCAGGTTTCCTTATAAGAGCAGTCCCCAAGCATAACTCAGATATGCTAAAGTTTTTTAGAGATATTTGTAATAATTACATACATGTACTAAATTTTAGCTCAGCTGGTTAAGTAGTTTTTGCATTATCCTACAGACTGATAAAAAGACAAAATATCTATGCTAATAGGGTTTCTCTTTTGACAGAACCCTAAAAGGGAGCTATAGAATCTTTTAAAATAGCACCAAATAAAATTAATAAACCTCTTAAAAATTATATATTACTTTACCTTACCTGTTAAATTCCTGCACATACTTCCATTTTATTGATTAATTTTAATATATTTTCAAGTTTGTCAAAACTAGTAATTATTCTGTCTCCACCATCAAGCTTAATTTCAGTTTTCCCAAACAAAACCTTGAAACATTTGTGAAATAGATAAAGCTGAATTGCAGAATTATGTAGTGACTAATATTAGCACGGTAGTTCTCTACTCTGATATTAGTAACCTAACAAGTAAAAGAAATCAAATTTAATACCTTAAAAGACATATCTTGGCATATCACAATTTTTTTTTTAGCCGTATAGGTTTCATCCCATTCCACAAAAAGTACTTGGTTTTTTCCGGGAATAAATGTACCCGACCACTGCTTATTTGGAGTGCAAATTATACCCAAATTATTTTTTAAATTGGTAAACAATACAGAAGTCTCATCTCTCTTAACATCAACAAGCTGCTTATCAGAAGTTTTCGCTAAGCTATGCTCTAGGGTTTCAACTTTAGCTGAAGTAACAGCACTTCTGACTGGATCTGGCAAAGGAAAATACTTCTTTCGTTTTATGTTGGGCATCTCAGTTCGCTCACATGGTGGTTTTCGCCCTTCTTTGGGATTTGACAAATATGAAGGCAGATTAGGGAATATACTTGGTACTGATTCATTCTTTAATTTTGGTCTCCCCCTTTTAATTCTATTTATGGTACCATCGGCCAATTTAGTTTCATAAAAGTTCAAAATGCCTTCTGCCGGAAAGTGTAATGCACAAACAACATCACCAGTACCAAATATTTTATCAGTCCTAGGAATTGCTCGTTGCCATTGTTGAAAAATTATGGGGTCCTAATAAGAAAACGCATAATAATAAATAATTGTACAATAAAATGTGGCTATGATTTTTGTAATTACCATTATAGGGGAGGATGGGGGAATAAGAAACATGGGTAATAAGATATATTTTTTGTTCTATTCGTTTGTATGTGGAAAAATTCTGAAAGAAAAAAACATAAGAAACCTATAACCTTCAACCACAGGCCCTAAAAAGTTTTCCATGATATTTGGATACAAGAATTCTGATTGTTTTTGATTAGTAATAAATTTGCTTTCAAACATTAAAGACAAGTTTTGTTCCTTCATTTTTCTGTTGCTGCTGAAAAAAAAAACATTTACAAACAGATCTGAAGAAATTTAGGGTTATAAAATACACCTCAAGAATCATAAACGTCGATGAAATCCGTGTCAAGAATGTATCTTATTACCCCTATGGGGGCAATAAGAAACTTTTTGTAGGGGCAATAAGAAACAATGCTTGCAAATGATTTTTGGTTTTTCAATTCAAATGATTCATTACACATATATGAGTATCCTCAGGTAAGACATATGCCAGAAAAAGGAAACCGAGGTCTACTTAAAACTATCACCTGTATACAAGTTCTTAGTTTCTTATTCCCCATGCATATCTTATTCCCCCACCCTCCCCTACCTCACAATTGAAGAGTGTAACTTCTAATTAGCCAATGTGTCAAAAATCTTTTGTAGCAGTAATTAATATGAACTGTTTGATTTGAAAAATAAAAGACCAATGCAAACATAAAAGACACAGTATTACAATGACAACACTATAAACAACAAATTTTGTAAATAGTCTAGGTGCCTTGGGCTAATTACAAGTAAAACAGTGTAAGTACAAAACCGCTTATAATGTTTAACAAGTCTAACTCTCCAATCCTAAGTGCCAGTTCTAAGTTTTATTTTTCCATACCTTGTTTTTCAGTTTTTGCAATCAAATTTTCGTAGAATGGTACCTGCATGTTATAGTGGTATATAGTCAAACATATCTTTTAAATTTTGTTGTTTTGGTGCTGAGATGCGATTTTTGCATTGCAATGATGGTAATGCTTGCAAGTTGTTTAATTTATTTTTCCTTTTTTAAGGACATTGTATGTTTTCCAAGGAGCAACTCTGCTTAAACATTTTTTATCTGTGAACGGGTGGGATTTCCTGCTGAAATTCTTATCCAGCATGCTTTGGAGATGCTAATATTTGTGGTGTTTATATAGTCAAAGTCAAAAAATACTTTATTGTATAAAAAACAAAATTCTCGGTTACAAAGCAGATTGTAGGTAGGTACTAAAGGAAATATAAAAAAAAACCATTACATTACTTCAATATGGCGAACTAAAACAAGATCAATACATGTATATTTAAAACACTAACAATAATAAAAAGTTAAGTACAAAATTTCAAAAATATAATTTCTTATAGGTACTTAAAACATCACAATAACAGTACTTAGTAAATTAAACATCACATTAATATATTAAAATTTATAAGTCAACTACTAGCAATAAAATATATATAAGACAAACCAAAACTAACAAACAAAAACAAAAATATCACAAAACATCATTATAAAACTCATCCAAACTATAATAAGCCTTACCAATCAATATTTTTCAAGTCTTCCTTTTCAATATTTTCATCGTAGGACAAGTTTTCAGTTCATTTGGAAGGTGATTGTATATTTTCAAGCTTTTATAAATATACAATGGATTTTTTGGTTAATGTTAAGGAGGGGATGGGCAAAGGTGAATTAAGATATGCATCAGCCACTTGTTGAAGGTCTGTAAAGTATTCTTCTTGTAAATGTACCTCATGAAATAGATTTGTATGTTGACTTTCTGTAATCATTTTTTTGATATCTGATCGCACAGAGTTTTGTCAATTTGCGCCAAATCGCGATCACATGGCAAGTAGGTGTTACTAAAAATGTCTGCTCTATGTGAGTGAATTTACCAGAAGCAACTAGATAGATCAAAGCCATTAATACCATCCTGTTTTATTTTAACAGCTGACTAATGACTGGCACATAGACTATTTCAAAGTTAACCACTACTGGTTGATACAACGACTGCAATCTAGGATGTAACAGTTCTACTATTCCTTTTGTACTAGCACTTTGCACATTTAAGGGAACATTGGCATTGGTACATAGACCCCTTTTGCGACAAAATCTTAAAATTTACAAAATTGGCCCTTAGACTAATTAGAAGTTGACACTCTTGAATTATACTGTTGTTAAATTTACTTATAATTTATTTAATTAATACATGACAGAATAGTTCCAATGGTACTCAGAATAGGTACTTTATGTACAAAAATGTTGATAAAATAGTGATTTAGCCTGGACTTATTTCAGAAATTAGTAATATTAACCTGAATATTAGTGTCTTAATACAATATTAGAAAAAAACTATTTTTAATGTAATACATTTTTTAGGTTATGCTGTGTGCAAAATACGCGAGTGATGTAGTGAAAGAAATATCCATAACATCGACAGCATAATATACTATTTTCATGAGTTTGTTAGCCCTTAATTACAGCTTATAACCAAATTAACTTACCTTTGGAGCTAGGAAGAGGCTTTGGTTGTTTTCACCGCGTTCTTTCCTGACCTTCTTATCGGAAGCATACCCTGTTTTACACCCCGGCACAAAGCAAGCTCTACTTTTATATGATTTGCCGTTACTCATTGTCAATAGTCAATAGTGTTAAGAAAAAAATTAATAATAAAATGTTTTCCACAAATAAACGAGTTTAAATTAGAGCGAACGAACGAAGGCGAAGGAACGAATTCGTTCGTTTATCCGTTTATGTTTGGACGTTTTCATTTGAACGAACATTCGCATTCGTCGATGATCCGTGCAACCAAACATTAACAGAAAGCAGGTTTTATTCTAACCACAGCTAACGAAACGAACAGAGCGTCTCCATCGACAAGAAGGAAGAAGTTTCAATTTTAAACCCAACCTCAATCTGTCAGCATCAGCTGGGTATAAAACTTAATTTGTATTCGTTGGTATAAAAGTTCCATACAACACGAACACGTCAGTAAACTTTTGAAGAGGTTTATGATTTTATATGCAAAAAACATATTAATGGAAGTACGGAACAATTTTTACCAGTGACGTTGTTTATACATTTAATTCCTTGTAAAATTATTTGTGCTTAAGTAATGGGTCTTTCAAGGCAAGAGATAAACCTCAGAAGATTGTTGGCAAAATGTGAGCTAATGTGCAAAAATCAAAAAGATGATGAACGATTTGAGAAATATATTGAAACGTTGGAGGATATGGTGCAGGAAATTAAAAGAAATGCGGAGTGAGTATCTACCAGTACATTCTGATTTTTGATAATAGGTATTGAAATATGGAACATTGCAAAAAAATTCTCTTGCTGAGTTTCCACTTTTCCTCTAATATCTGTCAAGCAGAATTATGTATAACCAGGACGCTCTTAATGTTTTTATATTCATCTTTTGTGTTTACAATTCACATTTTCCCAATAATAGGTCAAACAGGACTTTTATTGAATATTCGGTACGTTTTCATGAGGATTTGAAATCGATTTGAGTACACTTTCGGGTTTGAATATCCAAGAGTTTTCATGCACAGTTTCCAATTCGATTTGAAAACACTTTTAAAATTTTGATTCTTGACAGCCATTGGGCTACAAAAAACTGTGTTATAATAACCTCACTTTTGACTCGAAATCGGAATGTTGATTATATTCGTGTGTCAGATAAATTATAGAGCCCTGAAAATAAATAATCATGAATAATATCAATATAAGTCAGTCGGTTGTGTTTGCTTTGATCATAATTCAGGTAAAATTATTTGACATTTTTGACATCCAAACGCGCAAGTCAGTTTTCAGTTCGGAACGGCGTTTTCATGATATTCGATCTCGATACGATCCCAAAATTTGCCGAATCGACCTTGAAACTCGAAACGATTTCAATACAGGGTTTCATGCACTATTCAAAAAGGAAAGAGTACTCAAATCGATTTCAAATCCTCATGAAAACGTACTAATATTATGTACTTTTTATATTAGAGATTGCAAATATTATCTCTTTGACTTTGAATCCCAAATATAACCATACAAATATACAAAAATATTTATAAATCTCCAAAGTAATAGAATTAAATAAGTCAGTTCAAAGCTTGTAGGAAATAAGGTAAATTAGGTATAATATATTACCTAATTTAAGATATTTTAGCACATCTATTGAATCAATAAAAAGTTACCAAAAAAGAATCATGAACATCAAAACAACACTGGGGATAATGACTACTAGTAAATATGATGAATTTAATGATCCAGCCACTTTGCGAGAGGATTTATTAGGTATGAAACTAGTTGATTTATAAGGAAAATCAGTTTATTTTATAATATTGTCAGGTTTACGGCAAAGAAACATCACACAAGGAAGTCTCAACACAGATAACTTAGATGAAGTTATAAAATATCAAGAAGAAATGCAACAAAAGATTACTGAAGAAATGTTGCATTTTACAAAAACATTAAAAGAACAGTCACAGTTAGCTAATAAAATAATAAAAAAGGATACTGAGGTAGGTACTATAAAATTATTATCATTTTTGAATTAAATCTAGCTAGGCTCTAGAAAGAACATTTTATGTTGATTTGCTGCACATCTATTTTTTCTCATTAGACTTTTAACAATCAAAGATATATGTTCCATTATAATATTAATGCTTACAAATATATTATGATAAAATCCCAAAAATATCTTTATTTTAAGGTAGTTACACATTCTAGCCAATTAACAGACCAAAATTCTTCAAAACTAAGTGTAGAGTCTGCAAAATTAGCCGAACATACGAAGAGAGCATGGAAGTGCTGGATGTGGATAATGTTAGCTATTGTTTTAGTCGTTTTTATAAGTAAGTATAAATTTGATGTGTATACAGGGTGTTATGAAATTCACTGCATATATTGGAATGAGTGTCTCCTAGGGTAGTCTACAATACTTTTTTCCCGCAAATCACATTTTTTTTTATTTTAAAAAATGCCCAAATACCGGCCCTTATCTGACGCTTCTGAAGAACCTGACGTCATATGCTCTAATATTATAAAGAAAAAACAAATGATCCAGCCAGGGCATTGCCAAACTTAATTATCGTGACATCTCATTTTTTTATCAGTTTTAGTGAAAACCGAAAATAATTCAAACTATTTTTAATTCCACAGATGCATTTTACCAAAAATGTGTATTTTAATATAATAGCAATTTCTTAATATGGGAAAATATGGACCACTCGTGAAATCAGTTGAAATTGTAGCCAGAATGAAACAGCCTATGTTACACCGGCAGCACAAAGAATTATGATGCCCTATATTACATTATTAATGAAACGAGCGTTATTCGTACTAGCTTCAACTTTCTGCTAAAAAAAAAGGTTGAGAATCAAACCAAAAAACAGTGAGTGAGCACAACCACACAGTATTTTGAAATTATAACCAAAATTTTTTCATTACAGCATTTGTCAAAAAAAAAACATTATTTTGTTTCACACAGCACGTTCAGAAAGTTGATATTCGCCCTTTTGTCAAGAAAATTATCGTAACGCACTGATTTTTTTGAAAAGAAATGAGTTTTTCTAAAGTCCAGATGTATCTAAATCGCTTTCTTGGACCCGCAAAGTTACATAATACGTAAATATTATTAGTGGTGAATTTAATTTAGCTTTCAACCCTATTAGGCTAATTTAAGATAGTAACTAATCGAAGCACAAACTGGATAAAACTGTACAAAATATTAGTTAGGATCGACGAAGGGGCCATTTTCTAAGTAGCAAAAAAAACTACATTATTAAAAACTAACTTCCAAAGAAAAAATATTGATAAGATTTATAATATGCACATGTGTTTGTATTGTTGCCTATGCAGTAGAGTATGTTAAAATAAACAAAAACCAGGCAGGGGTAAAATTATTTCAGACATTTAAATATTTTAACGCTAGTCGCAGGAAGTTGTTTTTTAAAAGCAAATTTATTTATTTATTACAAACCCTACAGATCTACGCTCCAGTTACAGAGTAGGGCAGTAATGTCTATTATAATCTTAACCAAATTATTGGTATAATTGTCTCTTGAATTGCACAGCACTAGTGTTAAAGATGTCAAAGTTATTCCTTAACTTTATTATATAATTTGCACACTGCAAAATTGTCGAAAAAACGATAAAAAGCTTGAATTGCTGAACGCTGCTATTATTTCCACACAACTTTTTTTCATAGCTATTATGCAACAATAACTATTGGTAGTTTTTTTGGGTTGCCTATCTTTTGGTATGTCAGGGGTAAAAGTGTTTGAAACAATTATGTCAAATAACTTATTTAGGCGGACCGCAAGAGTTTTGTTGTTTAATAAATAAATAACTTTTGAGTTTTTCAGTGTTGATAGTAAGAAAATACCGTGTGGATTCTTTTAAGCATTGTGTTTTAATTAGTTAGTGGACCGTTTTTTACATGAATGGCTATACATACTGTTCTGTTACTGTTGTATAAGTTTAACATAAAACCTAACAAACCTATTCCATTTTCTTTGGTAAAATCTTTCTACAAGAAGTGTATTTTACGCAGATTTTACTCTGAAAGTAACAAAAACATTAGTTTCGTTTTTAATAGTGCGGATAGTGACAAAAATGCGTGGAATCTTTGTTTTTTACTTTTGTTAATTTTAATTAGTCGAGTGTCTTTTTTGCATTAATGACTGTACCCCAGAATATAGTGTTATATTCTGGGACTGTACTGTGTTGTTAGTGCACATTTAATAATCTAAAATATTTTCAAAAGAAGTGGTTTTTAAAGGAATTTTACTTTAAATTTTTAAAGGTAACAAAAACATAATTTTTTATGCTGACTTGTAGCATAGAAAAAATTGATTAAATTGGCAACTTATTCGTACTGTGTTTCTTGCCAGTGGCGGGTACCGTCAGTTAGAGAAAGTTTAAGGGGCGATTACTAGCCTATTTATTGGGAAGCGCCATTTATGAATATTTTCCTCCAATCTGAATTCATACCAGGATTTACCGGTTTCAATATATGCGGTGAATTTTATAACACCCCGTATACGCATATGTAATTTTACACCTTGTTTTTAAATGTTGACTATGCTTAGAGCCACGGCACCTTTTAAAAATTCTTTATATCATAATTTTTGGCTATTTTATTGCGATTCACCCATTTATTGTTGCTCCTTTTTTTAAACAGACAAATGTGGCTTTGCTAGCATGAATTCATGCTAGCAGAGCTACAAACTCCAAATTTTATTTCAAAAATGACAAGAAAAATCTTATTATAATTTATTATAGAAAAAATATTTAGATATTAGATTGCTTTGAATACCCTGAAAACTCTCTATGATCACTGTCAGAAGTGAGAGTATTTGCACTTCAGCTAGTGACTAATGTTGATTGCTGCTGGAGTGCTGGTCATATAATTCTTGAAAATAATAAAATAATACTACAGACATTTTCTGCGGGCTTTGGGCAAGGCTTAGTTGATAGGTAAACAGTAAGTTAAAGTTCATTTCTCAATCAATTGGTTGACAAATGAAGATTATTGTTTAAGTGTCAACTGCAACCGTAACCACAGGTCATTCGAAAATGCTGTATAGTGCACACAAATACATCTTGATTTTAGATATGGTAATGTTTATGAAAATAATGAAGAAAAGCAAGTAAAAGAAATAGCTTTTTGGGTTGTGGATTACACTATAAAATGCTTCTGTTCATGATGGGATAAACACTTTTGCAAAGTTTTCATAATATTAAAGAAAGTTTATACAATAATGGCACACAATAAATTGATAAGGTCGACGAAAACTTTTTGCTGTCATTCAATTTATGTAAAAATATTTTATCAGAACCTAGGCAAGAGATAAATGTTTTATTTATTTATTTTTTAGTAATTTATTTTTCACCGTATATTATTTTTTTTATCACCTTATATAAAATATTTCTTTTTTGTATTGTGATTCTAGACAATAAGATAATTTATAATTAAAAATAAATGATAAATTGGAAAATAGAATTTTGTTTAAACTAGCTTTTATACGTGCCGCTTCGCTTACGCTTCCCTGTATAAAGTCTAAAGCCTTGTGTAACCGAACCTTGTAACGTAAGCATCGTCGCGAACCAAGGGCACGTTCGCAAGAATGTACGCTTCGAAGATCGGGTCAAGAAGTATGCAGCCCAACCTCGCCTAGTAACGTAACAAAGTTACATTCTGGCGAGCCGTCAAATATCAGTGAGTTTTTGACACTAACCGGGTAAATACCTATAATATCCAGCGGCGTATTCAAAGGAGTTTTCCTTCGTCCATTTTTATCAACGATTCTCAAAACGGCCCTCCCTTCTTGATAGCTGTGACTAAACTAGATAGAATCGAAGTTCGCCAAAATGTTTGGAGTTCTGTCCACACGATATAACATTTGCTGGCCTACCGACAACTGGCGGCTCGCCGCGAGCGGTACGGTAGCACCGTACAAAATTTGACACGCGACGAGGTTCGGGACGCCGCACGGTGATCAATTCGATTCTTTATGACGATAAAACCATTCGCTTCATTCTTCATTGTAGCATTACGTGAATTATTAGCCTTTTGAACTTAAAAATTTAGCAAAATGTTATTATTTATACAATTGTAGACCCAAAATCTCAAAAAAGTTAAACTTTTTGTGAGGTTATATTTATTAGTGACTACAAAAAATCTAGTTAACAAATTACAATATTTAAAAAAAAAGTTAAAGGAAGCAAATATGTATTACTAGTTTTACAGCTAATACTCTGCGCTACAACGCAGAGTACAATTGGCTGTGAAACTGTGAACGCGATTAAAATTTAGGTATTACGAAACTTTGCGGCATTCTCTAGGTACCAGAAGGTGTCTAATTTATAGCTGAAAGCACAAACCTATAACACAGAACTATAACTAGTATGCGTAGACCGCCTAATCGCCCCTCGAGGGGCTCTATAAGGTCGGTAATATCTTCATTGTCATGCCCTGAAAGGGGGCTCCATAAGGTCGGCAATATTATCATTGTCGTGCACTGAAAGGGGGATTATAATGTCGGTAATATCATCGTCGTGCCCTGAAAATTTCGTGTTTCTAGGTCATGTATTAAGGAAGATATCACACTCCTTCGGACTGATAATGCAGAATAGACCGCCCTTGGTAACCGTATCGCTACATACATACAAACACCTACACATAGAAACATTTTTCAAGGTCGTTCGCTCCCCAGACACGTATTTTCCCCAAGATCTCCGCTCCCCAGACGCGAAATTTTTTCACGGTCTTCCGCTCCCCAGATGGATATTCGCCAACACAAAGACTTTTCGGACACCCTGTATACATACATATAAATAAACACATATAAATCCAAATATAGACGATTTTCTTGAAATCCGACTTAATTAAGTTTATTTTGGTACTAATAAACGGATTTGCAAATACTAAGACTTTTCGGACACCCTGTATACAAACGTACAAACATAAACACATAATCCAAATATATTCGATTTGCTTGAAATCCGAATTAATTAAGTTTATCTAAATACTAATATGAGTATTTGCCAATACCAAGATTTTTTGGACACCCTGTATACATACACACTACACACCACAGGTTTAAATAGGAATATATATATATATATATATATATATATATATATATATATATATATATATATATATATATATATATATATATATATATATAGTCGAATTACTTAAAATCCTACTTAATTAAGTTTATCTTGGTACTAGTAGAAGTATTTGCCCATACTAAGACTTTTCGGACAACCTGTATGCATTATATATATATATATATATATATATATATATATATATATATATATATATATATATATATATATATATATATATATACAACATATATAAATACAAATATAATCGATTTTCTTTAAATCCGACTCAATTAAGTTTATATTTTTACAAATTACAAAGGTATTTGCCCATACAATGACTTTTCGGACACCCTGTATACATACATACAAACACAACACGACACATAGTAATTTAAATATTTTAGATTTTCTTGAAAACCGACCCAAGTTTATCTACTAATCGCAAAGATATTTGCGCATACAAAGACTTTTTGGACACCCTGTATACATACATATAAACAAACACACAAAGGAATAAAAAATTTATGATTTTCTTGAAATCCGACTCCATTAAGTTTATCTTCGTACTAATGACAAAGACTTTTCGGGCACCCTGTATACATACATACAAACACAACACAACACGACACACATAGTCGTTATCCTGGCGAATTGCCAGCGACTTCTCAACAAGCGCTTCGCCAGCGACGCGCCGTTGATGCGTGTCTTATAATTAGCGATGCTCCGTCTATGAAATGCATTACCGGAATATGCGGTGGGATAAAAGCTGGCCAATCTCCGGAGACTGACTATGAATACGAGTGATAGTAATTTAACTATTTTCGATTTTCTTGAAAACCGACTCAATTAAGTTTATCTTCGTACTAATGACAAAGATATTTGCGCATACAAAGAGTTTTCGGACACCCTGTAGACATATACAAAATTACCTACATGCCGAAAGGAATAAAGTGTATTTTCGAATCGTTCTGGTTACTTTAAAACTGCCCAAATCAACTCCTTTTCCTAAAATTAAATTAAAATTATTTAATAATACTTAATATATTGGCCCAAAGATATACATGCTCATGGTTAGAAAAAAATTTTTTTGGATAATATAACAAATTAACAACGTAAAGCGCCACCTTCTGTTCAAATGTTTGTCCATTGTATGGCTTTAAAATTCGCACTTTTTAGAAAATTTTCGTGTCCCGATGCAGAAAACTATTTATTTATAACTTTAACGAAAAAATATGCAATTTTGATTAGTGTGAAGTGTTCTCAGATAATGAGGGAAGGAAATAAACTAAAAAAGAACTGTTAAATAAGAGAAATAATATGGAATAACGCCGTTTAAAGATGAGTTTTGATAGAAAATATAGACAAAATGAGTTTTTACCCCCTAAATGCGGTCCTGGATCACCCATTCGAGATTAATTTTAGAGCCTAATTATATCCCCACGGGATACCGTTGAAAAAGTTGTAAGAAATTGGATAGGAAACGATACAGAATGATTCGAATGTAGAGATGTCATCAAAAAAAGGTTAAAAATCGAAATTTAATCGTCGATTGCTCCCTTCCTATAAAAAATGAAGAAACCAAAAAATATGAAAATTACGTATTTCGATGAGCTCTTCCCGACCAGGTATATGGGATTTTCATTTGGATCCATTTTGACTCAAAAAAAAAAATTAAAAACCGTCAAAAATTTTCATCAAAAATCGTAATTTTCAGTTTCTCCCAAATTTTTTCAATTTCCAGTCATTTTAGGTATAGGTAAATATATTGCAAAAATAAAGTATTTGAGATTCTAAAGTTTGACGTGTCAAACCGTTTTTCTGTCTGACGTTTCGTTTTCGAGCAATGCGGAACTCAAAATGGGTCTGCAAGTGGCATTTTCAACATAAAAAAATTCAAAAGAAATACTTCCCATTTTCCGAATATCGCCAATTTCGATAGGGTTCGGAAGCCCCCGGTCCTCTACAACCTCCAAAAATTAAAATCGGTTTAATTAACTTTTGCGACCTGTATCGTGTACCATACGAAATCGCGGAAAATTCGACTCTGACGTTTAATAACTCCGAAACGATGCACCCTGTATAACTGAATTTTTTATCGAAGCTAGATGCACTATCCCTCTATTAACCCAGAAAATTTGATCGCTCCCACTTCAACCGTTTTCGAGAAAAAAAATTGAAATGGTGAAAATGTCTAAAACGACGGCAACCGACACACATTTTTTCACGGGCGGGGCGGGGAAGTATATAGACCGGTGGTCTATAAATATTGTAAAAGGTGAAGAATCTGGCGACAAGGTGGCAGCGGCGGACTGGGCGTAGGAATGGCAGCGTTGATCCCTCTGACGGCGAATGGGCGAACCAGAGAGGAGGGAGCGGTACTTCGGAGAGAGCGCTCAACGTGGCGTGAGGCATAATTTTAAATTGTGGTGGTATTTTGAGAAAATAAAGGCATTCAACTATTAAAAAGTGTGTTAAAAATATTAACCTCCTATACACACAAGACTGGCTATCGGCAGAACAGTCCACGACTAATTAAGCACTTTACCGTAACATTGGTATTTATGACCTTGATCGCATCAAATGTGTAGAGTCTAGCCAAGTTACTTTTGTCACATCAATTACCGTTTTATTAGCTTACACCGTACTCTATTATTTGTTCCCTGTAACAAGATTGGTTTTGAATTTTGTCTTCGTAATTATAGAAAATTTATCACAGTGCGCCGTCTACACAGAGCGTACCATGCAACGTAAACCTGTTACGTTACACGGCTTAATATTTACATTTAAAAACTTCTCTCACGTAGTTCGTGTTCGCGAAAGCGCAGGTCAAAACAACAACCTACAGCAACAGCCTAGCAACCAAGAGTAAAAATTGGGGAGGGTCTTTAGGTGTGGAGATAGTTCGTTTTTTTTTTATAATAGACTAGCAGACATCTGCAAAACCAAAAATTCAAGTTGCAGTTGTTAAATTATTTAGGTTACTGAATTTCAGAAGTACATGATTTCAAATCAAATTGGTTAAGAATAAATTGTCGTTTGGGTCACTCACAAAGGTGAGTCATTTTTACACTATTGTCCTCCATAAAAATGTGAAAATAATAGTTTTAACAAATATGGTACAATCGCCTACTCTCTTTTGTTGTACGATGACGTCAAATATAGCCGATTTATTAAATGTTTATATAAACCGTGAGTTTAGTGACGAAACTGACATTTTTTGTCATAATCGGACACAAAATATAACTACACTATAAAAATGGCCTCTAAGGCAAGGACCATAATTATTTTTACTTACCTGAGAAAAATTGTTTAACTATTTAAAAAATTATATCAACGAGTGCGAAACTGACAGGGTTGAGGGTTATGACGAGTAAAATAGATTAGTTTTCTGCAAAAAATGATAATAAAAACCTTATGTGCACTCACTTGCAGCAGAAAAGAGATTAAATAATGCATTTATATTACCCCACATTTTAGTTTTCAAATGGTGGCACGGCACTGACGTTATTAATCAAGAACATACTTTCGGCTGCGATGGAAAAAATAGTTTTTGTTTTTGGAAATTGTTGCCCATAATAAAATTTTAGCTACTCTTTAAGTAGAAAATATTAAAATACATTAGTAAACGCCTTTCTTTGCAGCTAGCTTCTTTAAAGTTTTTACCTAACAAGTGCGGGAAGTGGCAATTTTCCGCACGCGATGGCAGTTGCACGAACGACGCGAAGGGGAGTTAGGGCAAGCCGTCATCCGTCAATTCAAATTTAACAAAAATTTAGAGAAAACAAAATTTTATTATTACTAAATTGAAGAAAACCGTTTTTTAAATATGAAAAACATGCAAAGAACTATTGTTTGCGTTAAATGAACATTTTTCTTTTTTAACGCTTCGGCACTTGTGCGGAAAAGTCTTTTCCGTACTCTACATGTTTTTTTTTTTAATTCGTGCGGAAAAGTAATTTAACCGCGCAAGTGCGGAAAAGTATTTCTTTCCGCATCCAAAATTGTGGACAAGTCCACTTTTCCACATGCTCGTAGGAAAAAGAGGTTTGAAGTAAGTTCCTAAGCACATTATCTTCAAGTAACCAAACTAACACTAGGGGTGGGCAAAATAATCGAGTATTAATCGATTGAACGATTACAGAAAAATTTAAAATCGATTTTTCGATTAATCAATTAATAGATTTTTTCGATTATGCGAATTTATCGATTAATCGATTCTTTTTTATAATCATAACTCGACTATAAAACACGTATTCAACGAAATAATTTGAATGCTTTTCGATCCGCGCTCCTTTAATTTTTAAGGGTTTAAAATTTAAATCGTCCGCGGAATTGTGTTCAAGATAGGCAAGTGGTAAGCGCTGGAGTAGCTTTCATTATGTCATTAGTAATGACATAATTTCGACTAGTTCAATATATCGATTTAGTCCGATTAATCGATTTTCTCGATTAATCGATTTTTCGATTAATTTACATTTATCGATAAATATAAATTTAATCGATTAATTTCGATTAATCGATTAATTTCGATTAATCGGAAATAATCGATTATTTCAAATAATAAAAAATCGATTATCTTTTTTGATAATCGCCCAGCCCTAACTAACACTAGCAACCTAAACTGAAACAAAATCAATCAAAACAAAATTCTCGCGCTAAATTACCCACCTGTTTTTTGATGTCATAAAACAGAAAAGGTACAAAAGCACTTATTAGTAATAAAGATTTAATAAAATTAATAAATATTCAAAGCTGTAGATAAATTTAAATCTGCCCTATTCTTGCTAAAATATCTGTTGAAGTCCAAATGCAGTAATAACTGAAGTAAATGTCCTCCACTGACTTTTTCATGAAGACTATATAAAACGAAAAACAGAGATTCTATGGCAATATCAGATCGCTTCTGAAATATTTCTAGTTCTTCCACATTCGCTTCCGTCAGAACATCTTCCCAGGTGTTTCCGATAACACAAAACTCATCACATAGTTCTAGTAATTTGGTTACTACATTATAAACCTACAAAATAATAAAAAAGTTGTTTTAGATAACCTCTTTCTAGTGATGATTTTTGTTACGATTTTAGCGCCATGCGCTGGTGCAATAGTCGCGAAACTTTTCTGTAATGAGAATGAGACATGGAAGTTTGTGAAAAAAACATCTTACCGCAAAAAATGGGTGTAAAAACTTACTGGATGGATAAGGCTCTAACAAAACCTACCTCCACCTTACTGTAAACTATTTCCGATAGGTTGCTAGTTCATTTTCATCTAAATGCGCAATCTCTGGCAGCTGCGACTTGTTGGAAGTAAAAGACATCTATTTCACTAAATAATTTGTATTTATTTATTTCTTGGTTGAAGGTATATACAACTATATTGGTTTTGACACTAGTAAAAGAAGTGACGTGTATTCTTCATGTTCTGTTATTACGAGATGTAATTGTTGTACTTTTATTTGGTGTACATTTATACCGACTTTTGAATTTTATGAACTGAAATACAGGACTACGCCTGAGAAAAAGGGGGAGTTTTTCCCGCACAGTTACACGCCGAAATTGTGTGAATTACTGAACTGTAATACAGGACTATGCCTGATAAAAAGAAAGGGGGGTTTTTCCCGCACGAAACAGGACTTTTGGTCTTACTTGACCGTCGCGGTTCTGTTGCGCCAAGGGGCGCAACAGTCTCTCGATGTGGTATATTGTCGACTGATACTCTGTTCCCGACGGGAACCAATATCCTCCGCGAGTTCCTGGCCAATTCCAGGTCACATTGGTATGACGCTTACGAATCATTTTTAAGCAGATGTTATCTTATTGGTGAAAGGGTTGACCGGATACTTCGGTACAACGAAGTGAAGAGACAGGGGGTTTAGCCATATTTGCTGACTTTTTATACATTTGTTTTAGAACGTAAAGGCAATAAAACTAAAAGATAAGATATCTTCAAAGAAAACTAAGCCTTTGAAGTTTGCTGCCGGTGTTTTAGAGGAACTAAATTAAAAGGGATTTTCGTTGGATCTTTTAGCCGACATGGTCTTTGTGTTTTACCGATAACTGCGTGTTTTTATGCAAGTTAAATTTACAAAGGAGACACGTTTGAGCTTGTTTATTTGAAGGGGATTATTTAGAATACAAATAGAGATATAGAAATTAAACGAACGGTTGGGTTTCCCCAACACTTACCTTGGTTGGAACATTATGCTGCAGGGCTGGCATTTGATACAGTCTATGTTTACTTTTGTCCTCTTGAGACTAAAACCAAATAATTTGTTAAGGGAAAAATTAAAAGCACGTATATGAGAAAGGCAACAGGGAATTAAATTAAGCTTTTCAGCGAAGAATAGACGATTAAAAACCGTTTTTGGTTTGAATACACAAAGTATCACATAACTTCGTCGCTTTAACGGAATTGGTAGCCTTTCTGTTTTACGGAAATCTATGAATTATGAAGTGATTCTTACTTCGTCTGGTGCCAATACGAAAGTTTTTGCCAAAAGGTTTGTGACGAACTCGTGGTGGATTTTAATAATATCTTCAAACTCGTTCGCATTTTCAACAGCCTTTAATAGGATTGAGAATTGGGCTTCAATCACATCCACTTGCATATAATACTGCAAATTGTTAACTAAAAACATTAAATTTTGACGAAGAGTACAAACACGACGATCACTAAAACAAAAATTGAAAAATAGTACCTACAAAACTACACGTCTAATTAAATAGTACTATATATTTAATTATGTACCCAATATATTGCACCTTCAAAAGAAAAATGGTCAAATTTGATATATTAAAAATTTATCATTCCTGTATCTTCACCGAGACAAAATTTAGACCGATTGTTATCAGAAGAGAACGACGTGTAGGTATATTTTGATTAATTTCGAAAAATCATTATTTAAATAACAAATGGAAAAAAAACTTCATTTCTCTAAAATGTAATGAATTTAATGTTAAAATAAGAAAACAACAAACGTTTAGGTCACTGATTTACTAAACATGCATGCCAGTACCGGCGCGGCGGTGGAAGCATATTAAACAAATATTCTGGTTCTGCCAGCTATAAAATCACTTTTAGGTACTTTTAACAAGGATAACCCACAATATAAAAATTTTATAGTAATGTCATTGTTCTTTTGGCTGTGAGAAATAGTAAAAACTAAACTGGTCGAGTTGAAAACTTCACTGTTTGCCGGCGGCTATGATTTTGTGGCAGTTACTGAGTCCTGGCTCAATCAGACAGTGTTCACATGTGAATTTTGTACCAACTTTAATGTGTTTCGAAAGGACAGGGATCCTAATATATGCGGAAAATACCAGGGTGGCGGAGTTTTCGTTTGCGTGAATAAAAACTTTATTTCTTCTGAAAGTGACATATTTGATCAGGATATAGAGGCAATCGGTGTTAAAGTAGTTTTAGGTTATGGTTTTGCTTTTATAATTGTATTATAAATTCTGCCTGGTAGCACTATTGAGCTGTATAGGCATGTATTTAATAATTTAGATAGAGTGCAAGGACATCAATGTCTAATCGTCAGTGATTTAAACATAACTTCTTAATATAAGTGACTTATCGGCGTCTAAACTCAGTCCAAGAATTGTTACCAAACAACAAGCCGCAGCGAATGCAATTTTCAGACTGGTAATTTGCATAATATTGAAAATGTATTATTTCAAAAAACATTTTTACTGACGAGGCATGGTTTTACCTCTCTGGTTATGTAAATTCTCAACAAATGAGAATATGACGCTCTGAAAATCCAAATTTTTTTTGAAGGGACTCTCAATTTAGCGCGATACCGTAACGAAATTTTAGAGAATTTTGTAAACGCATTAGACGATGAATAGATGTAACAAGGCTACTTCCAGCAGGACGGCGCACACAGGCGAAAAATCGATAAAAGTCGGACAGAACCCATTTTCAAAAAGTTCCTAGAATACAAAAATTAGGCTTTGGACCTCTACCTTAATGACCAATCTATGGTACCTGTGCGCGCGAGCACTGCGAGACCCTCCGTTACTTCGCTACGTTAGTGCGAAGAACGGTTTGTTGGAGAGCGTATGAGTTACGGAAGATAAAGTGCTATTTTGTTTATATGCATGTTGGTGTTTTTCGTGGATTATTTTAGTAAAACTTTTGGGATAATTTGTATGTTTACAATGAATTTCGTTTTTTGTTTATAAAATTAATAGGAGGATAACGGTTATGGTAACTGGCCAAGTAGCACAGTTGTTTGTAATTTTATCTGATTATTTACCTTTACATGGGGATAAAGTTAACAATACGGTCAGATTCCAGTTTAAAACTTTGATTAGACGTAAGTCTGAAGTCTTGTTTTGCAAATACAACAATGATTTTATGCGACCAAGTGCGACCCTTAACAAAAATGGCGCTTTTATACAGTTATGTTTGCTCTAATCTGTACTATTAATAAAGTTGTTCAAAATGAAAAATCTGTACATAAAGCAGAATTGTAAAAAAGGGGTTTCTATCGTCTATTTAAGGTGTTCTGAACCAAAAGCAACAGTTTTTAGAATGTTTGTCTGTCTGTTTGTGTCTTTGTTCCGGCATCACTTAAAAACTACTAAAAATAGATTTTAATTGGACTTTTACCAAAAGATAGGTCTTATAGCCAGTTAAATATTGGGGTATATTTTATTAGGATAGGTCAAGTATAGGTCAAGTTGACGAATAAAATGTTTAAACCAGTATTGCCTTTTTATTACAATACTTATTTTTTTTACTACAATTAATTTTAACTTTAAAATGATTTAATAGACTAATGGTCATTTGCACCACCAAATTTAAGGCAAGTATAGTTATAAATACGTTTATTTTGAATCAGTAATAAATTACGTAATAGCATTTAAAACTATACTTAGCTTAAGTAAGCCTTAAATTTGGTTGTGCAAATGACCACAAGTCTAATTACTCGCGCAAAGGGGTAGAATGAATAATAATCAGGTACTGGCTACTTAATAAAATACTTACCTATAGTCTGTACACCGAACGTACGGAGTAACAAAACTACCTGATATTCAGTAACAAAACTACCTGATATTAGGTTTAAATTGTTTTGGGTCATAATGGGAAAGTAACATTATTATTGTTTTTTCCGAAAATTCTATCCTTAATAAAGGTAGAAAAATTAATTTTAACGTAGCATAGTTTGTGATATCACCGTATACAGACAAAGACAAGTAGAACCACTCGATGTCGGGCGTTTGATGATTCGAGATCTAAAGCGATTTGCCGACGCACCGGCTGGCGAGGTATTGCAACGAAATACGAGGTCTGCGCAGGCGGTAACGTTATCGTGGCAGGAAGCGCGTTAGCTACCGGGGTTATACCCAAAGTACATTCTTTCAATCGTAAAATAATAAACAAAAAATGTGCTGCTGAATTATACTCAAAATATAGAAAGTACAAGTACGTTATTATTACATTGAAGCCATTTTTAGTGTTCCGTGAAACGAAATACTTATGAAATCACTTCGATTTTCTCTGAAACTAGTCGACGTAAAAATTTGAAATTTGACACAGAGATAGAGCGTGGTGGCCCAATTATAGACGTGTAGTATAAAAAGTTGAATTTTGATTCGGGGGTCAAATTTAGGGGGTAAACTGGGAAATGGAAAAAAAGATTTCAAGGGCATCGTGTAGGGTGTCAAATGAAAGCTTATTAAAGCACGAATGTAACAATACATTATGATGTATTTTTTTATTCGTTTTTTTTTAGTGAAAACGCTTAAAAATTGCTGTCCCCCACCTTAATCAACAAAAGGATCGCTCAGAAAAATCTGAAAGAAATTATGAACATTGAGAATTAAGTGTAGGTTGCGGTAGAATTATCAAAAAGTTGAATTTTGATTCTGGGGGTTAATTCCGGGGGGTAAATTGGGCAATGGAAAAAAATTTCTAGGACATCGTGTATGGTGTTAAATGAAAGCTTATTGAAGCACGAATTGAACGATATATATAGTGTATATTTGTATTTCATATTTTTAAACATTTTTCGGGAAAACACTTAAAAATTGCTGTCCCCCACCCTTATCACCAGGAGGATCGCTCAGAAAAATTTTAAAAAATCATGAACATTGAGAATTAGATTTAGATTGAGCGAAAATTATCAGAATTGAAAAATTCTCACGCGGTCAATTGTTATAAACACTTTAATAGTTTATTGCTTATAAAGGCTGGACCATTGACTTTACAAAAGTTTTTCGACAAAAATATTTCTCACGATGTAAGGAACAACTTTTGGCTTTACACGTTTTTCGAAATTTTTAATTTGGTCCACTCAGCTCCGCGCATACGCGATATGATACGGCGTTAGTGCCGTCGGCGGCAGGTATCGCGGCAGATGGACGGAGATCAGGTGGCCGAGGTTTGCTCTGGTTAAGTGGGAGGTTGATTGCAGGGAACACTAATTGAGCAAGTATAGCTTGCTCTTGATCGATTTTTTTTATGTTGTTTCTTTTCTTCCTTTATTACACTATTAAAAATCTTGAGATTAATTTTAATTGGTTTATTAGGTGAAGAAAACTATTTAGATTTTTTTTATAAAATTAATTAAATAATCCTGTTTCTACAATGTACTACTTAAAAAAACTACTTAGTATTAATTAATGAGAAATATTACGCATGATTGCCTATGTACATATTTAGAAGTTTCGCAAAATTTTACTCTTAGGATTTTGTTTAGACATTTTTTTAGTCTTGATATTCCTAATATCAAAGCGGAAAAATGGAAGTCCTGGACATATTTTAGTATAACACCCATCAACGGAACAGTATGTTATACGAGGCATTTTAACACGACGACTACAAATAACGAAATAAACACAACTGATACAAATAACAAAATAAAAATCGAATATCTACGCTTTGCAAAATAATAGTTTTTAAAGAGCCACTGTGTAAAACGCACTGAAAATATTTCGTTTGCGATGACCAGCTTCGACCTGAGACACCGTATATCGTTATTATTGCCAAAACCAGCCAACAACCTGCTAGATGCGGCCCGAACGAGGGCAGGTCGGATTAGACCTTGAGCGAGAGTGCTTCTACTTGTCTTATGTCTGTATACGGTGGTGATATACAGATGGAGACGCAAAAATAAAAAAAATAACTACTAAAAACCAATAATATTTAAAATCGAAGAAGAAAATACAAAGAAGTAATCTAATTCTGCTTTCTAAAAAAATACTTATTTTAGTGATTTTTAGAGCTACAGTTTTTAATCTTTTGGCTTCCTTGTATATTTTACATAAAATTTACCTATCAAAATTTATTTTTTCTTATACACTAACTTTTATCAAGAATCGCACTTTCTGAGAAATCAATATTAGAGAAGTTTTTTCGTTGACGCCGACTTTTTTGCACTGATCTTGGTACATAATCCTAATAATGTCATTACCATGAGATATAGTTCAACTTAATTAGGCTTAAAATAATTTTTTTTAGTCAAATAGGGTTTAAAGGTAATATTAAAAATATTTTGTTCAACAATTAATAACGTGTAGGTTTTGTCCGACTTTTATCGATTTTTCGCCTGTGTGCGGCGCACCAATTCACGTAACTCTGGATAATTTAAATTTTTTCTAAGAATATTTTGAAGACCGAATCATTAGTTATGCTAGCTAGGTGGCCACCACCATACCTTTTACCTATGTTACCTTTCAAGAGTAATAATTCAAGACATGCCTGATTGATTTCACGGCATACTTTGAGGACGTTTCTTTTATCTTACGATATGTACGCTGTTCCTAATCTAGGGACTTTATACCGCGACCTAAAAAAATCTCACCAGGTGATTTTTTTTTTGCAATAATTGCGATGTTTCCTTCTTGCGAAGAAAATAAACACTGGCAGCAGCACTTTAAATTTACCAAGCTAAAGATAAACTAATACTTACATTCTGTGCTTTCTGAATGTATGATTTGACCATAGTTTGTAAAGATTTATCTGAGTTTTCTTTAACCTTAGCAAGTAACAAAATAATTTGTTGTAAAATTCCATCACTTCTGGGTGAAAAATTATGTGAAGTGGCCACTCAATTTCAAAATTTAATTGCAACCGTTGCCATGGATTAGTTTCTAAAAGGAAAAAATATGTTTGTTTCCGTAGCAGTTTGAAACTAGCCACAGCCAATCATCTTCAAGAAAAACAGTTCGTTGAATAAAAACCGGGCAATCTCATTGGCTCTGTTTGATTTGAAACTGCTGCAGAAACAAACCCATTAATAAACACATTGAAGAAAAGTAGAGATACTGACAGTGAATACCTAAAATCAAAGTTTAATAGGGCTCTTAAAGGCGAAATAGCCCACTATATAATCTAAGTGGGCACTTTTCCTGTCTTATGTGTTTAATAAAAATAAAATAATCCTTTTCCGGTGGTGGCTTATGATGTGTCACATAGTGCTAAATTGCTTCTAGAATCAAGGTTAACGTTCAGCAATTCACGTCCGAGCAATCGGATCTATTGTTAAAAATCTTGTAAGTAGTTATCTATCTCCAATTATCACCTGTCATAAATGTAATGTTACATTATAGCGTTAACAGATTTTTTTATTTGATGGCGTTTGATTTTTGAGTCAGTTCATTTTTACTTTCCGAGCACAGCCTGCACAGAAAACCATATAACTGCATTGAAACTGAGAGAGAAACAAACATACGAGCTTTAGGAAGTTAAAAAGAGACAAATATAATACGAAATTGTCGACGACCCACCAATAATATTGCTTTCGACGAGTGCGTAATTCGTCGACGCCGCCGGTTCTCGGATTGTCCCGGGCCACTATGGAAATACACTCGAACCGCTCCGTGAAATATACTATTGCAAAACATTTGGGTTAGACAAAGAAACACTAATTACCCAATATGTGAATTGTATTTGCATAAACCTTTGTTTACATTTCATTACGCGTCGCGCCGGCACTTATTTATTAGTTTAAGAGGTGTTTCGGCTTTCCTAATTTTATTGTGTAATATGTTTTTGTATATTATTTGATACTTGTGTTGAAAATAGTGACCTAATTTGCAGAGAACTGTAGTTGTGCTGTGTTAAGTATATTTTCATTTCAAATGCCATAATGGCGTACCTTTACTTATACCTAGTTAATGATAGGTATGTTCGGAAAATTATTTAATCTACTTGCAAACATTCTAGTCGAATGAGGACAACCGCGACAAAGAAATTTTCGAAGAGGACTGAGGACACATTTTCATATATTCTGTCAACATAAAACCGTTTAATATGTATAATGTATGTACACCTGTCAAGGTGGGTGTATAAGAACAACATTCTCAGAACATGAAAATTAAGGTGTGCCGATATTGTGTAAAACTAAAAAAAAAAAAAATTGCTACGTGGGACGACTATGGGTCTAGATCAGGGGTCGGCAACTGGCGGACCCCGGTTCGGATCTGGACCGCGGAAGGTAGAAAACTAGACGGCTAGACGGCCAAAAAATCTTAATTAATTTGCAAGAACAAATACCTATCTATCTTATATTATTTTTAAGAGTAAAAATAAAAGTTTAAAACAAATAATATGAGTTTCTATGAACTACGGAGGAGGGTTAAAGGTGAGGAGTGAAAAGCGCCGAATGCTGCCTTGCACTATTTTTTTCAAAACGTCATATACACCGTTGATTCTATTTCTAAATCGGGTGTTGGACGACCCAACTTTTTGATTGCAACTTTTTCTTCAAATGGAACAGATCTATTTTCTAAAATATACTTTACAGAATTCACATTGACAATGAAAATACCGAAAAAACAGGAAACAAAACAAACTATTTAACGGCAAAGGCAGAAAGGCTGCAGAAGTTTTGAGACCGAAGCACGTGTACTATGCCAACCGTTGTCATAGCAACCACAGATTTATTCGCAATCTGATTGGTCATCGAGCATCGCGTCGTTTTGCGTGACATCATCTCGCAGTTGTTCTCAATCTGAGACCGTGCGGAAGTAAGGATTAGGTTCGAGCTTGATCCACCGTTCAGATTATAACGTGGACTTCTGCCAAGGTACTCCAAACTACCTTCCAAGCAAAAACGCTGCATTATTTAGTTGTGCTTTCGCTGGCTCTGTAATTTACGTTACGAGGAGAGTTTGAGCAGTTTTTTGGTGCTATGAGTTGCTTTAATGAAATAAATAATTTATATATTTATTTTATTATTTTAGTTGGTAATTTAATTGGGGGGTGCGAGACCCTGCGCCCCCTGGCAGTAGCCGCCCCTGCCTGCGGTCCATTTAAAGTTTTTCTTGTTTTTTCCGGACCTCCATACAATTTTTCAAAGGTATCTGGACCCTACTAGAAATTAGCTGCCGATCTTTGGTCTAAATGTTTACTTAAAGTTATTTGCTAATGGAAAAAACCAACCAATTATCACTTTGAAATAAAACATCAGAATGATGTATTAACCATTCTAACTTCACCTTTTTTTCGCACTCATTTTAATCCTTCATTTACTTTTTACAAATTTAAATAAACACTACAGTCAGTCTATAAACGAACTAAACGGCACCCTGCAGGAGATCTTTACCTCACGATACACCAAACGAATTTAACAATTGGATGATACTTTTAAACCCGCTACGAGCTTTTCTCGGTATTTGCACCGTTAGATCAAACGCCGCCGACAACGCGGCTTGCATTGATGTACTTTGACGACAGACGTTATATTAATTTTCCAATTTTTATTACGTATTTACTATGTACTATTTTATTAATAATCTACTATTACCTGCATTTTTGGAAATTTATTAATATTTTGTGTTAAGTGATCCAAATTTAATGTATAAGCTTGGCTAAAAAGTAGTAAGGCCAGTAACGGCGAATGCGAGATACGGGTGAATCATAACGCTGTGAATTATTTGGCGCTGTGAACTATTTATTCTTGCAGTCGCGAGCGTTTAGTTAGGATGTTTTGCTGGTTGTTTCTTTTTTAGTGTTAAAACGATTTACTTTAAAAGTAGAGTTTTTATCATTATAAACGCCACAATCGTAACCAATTTTCTCCGATATAATAAATAATCATTTACCTGCTACCCCGTGACGTTTATGGGTTCACATGTTAACTACAATTTATTTGTTTTTGGAAACACATTGCCAAATAGCTAATTATGCAGTGTTTGCACATAAAAAATTGTTTTTACAAAAATATACGATTTACTTTAAAAGTAAAGTTTTTTATCATTACAAACGCCACAATCGTAACCAATTTTCTCCGATATAATAAATAATCATTTACCTGCTACCCCGTGACGTTTATGGGTTCACATGTTAACTACAATTATTTATTTGTTTTTGAAAACACATTGCCAAATAGTTAATTATGCAGTGTTTGCACTTAAAAAATTATTTTTACAAAAATATACGATTTCCCTGTGTAACGCAACTGGCCCGGGTTGTCTCGGTATTCCAGCTTGGAGAGTTTTCGCACTGCACTTGCAGAGGGAGTTAGTTGCACCAAGGCATTGTATTTGTGTAGGTAATTATTCTTAATAACGGCAACTCCAGTAACAGTACAATTACATAAATTAAATATTTCTAAATATATATGAACTTTAAGTCTATTTTGGGTTTATTAAACTAATGTAATATGAATATAAAAATAGTAGTTTACATTTTTATTTGTGCAAGAAACGTGATCCCTCAGTTCGTATTGCACTATAGCTATCCTAGAATAAAAATACTAAAAATAGATACGAAATGGCAATGAATTGGTTACTGGCGCTTGTTATTTTTATTGTTGGTAGTTCACACAATTAAATGAGTGGAAAAAACCAAATTCCGCTCTTTACTAATTAGGCAATAACAACGCACTGATCACAGCGGGTAATGCAACCATTGGGGAAATGGATCAGGATTGAATATTAGGTTTGATTTTAGATACGTACTATATGTAGTATATTTAATATTTCTGTTTTCAATGTTATAAATAATATGACCTGTATGGATGCCCTAGGTAATCTTTAACAGCTATTAAGCATATGTTAATAGTAGTTGGGGAAAGTCACTGGATAAATGTTTAACGCTAAAACCTTTATAGAAAGAATTAACTCACTTAGTATTTCTCCATTAGGGGACATCAATTCAAATCTTAAATAACTTTTATCATTTTCCCCATAAATTTTACGAGCTGTTTCATGAAAAATGAAATTAAGATGTTGTAGCAATGAATCACTTGGCACATCTTTTAAGTTAGTATCCGAAACTGTCAGAAACTGTTGAAATAGCTCCCCACGTCCAAGGGCGTAATAATCTCTTATGCACTGTAAATGCTGTATGAGGTTCCCTTCTTCTAACATTATTGACCAAAGGTACTACAACAAGACAAACAATTTAATCGTCATTGTCAGACAAAGGTAAGTTACAATATTAGATTATTCAGCAAAGTGCATATACATTTGTTTACATCCATTTTACTTTTGGTACCTCACAGTCTACAAGGAGTAGAACGCCGAACAAAAATCTTCGATTAATGAGTATCTGATTAACAACATTGCCAAAATGGGAAAAATTTACGCAATCTGCCATTTTCATAAAGTTTTTATACATAGTCTCTTCGATCTTCTTTCGTGTGGCGCAAATGTTTTTTGAAATGCCCTGCGTAAGTAGGTAACGGTTTTGCTAAGCTGTTTTCACATTTATTATACATGAATGCTTAGTCAATTTATGTTCTTAATTAATTAAATTACAAGTTCATATATACAAAACAAACTCATATTCAAAAACATGATTAGTTTACCTTTGTTAATTTAATCCTACATTCTTCAATGGTCTTTTTAAACTCAACTCCATTAAAAGTTTGGTTTCCAAGAGCTTGAATTTTAGTATAATATTCAGTATCTTTCCCTTCCCAAATGTCCCTTCTAAATTTGGTTTGGTAATCGCCAGTACATGCCTCTTTCTTAGGGTCATTTTTAACAATCCAAACGATTCTACCCATAAAGAGTATACTTTCTGCTGAATCTTCGCTTACGAACATAGGAACCATATCCCAATTTATAAAAAATTTTCTTACTGGTGGTGGACGTCGAATTTTTGTCTTTTTCTAAAACGCATGTTATAAAATTATCGAGGATTTTTTAGCATTAAAGACAATCAAGTGATTTCAGTATGCCTGTCAACTTTTGAGAAAGCTACCCGAATGAATGGCGAAACGTAGTGTTAAACTTGGACAGGGTCTATTACTCAATTTTTTTCATTTGCTTATTAGAAAGTGCAGTTGAAAATATGTATACGTATGTGTATTTTGATATTTTAGGTTTATTTTTTATTAGTTTCTAATTTAATTCCTCGGTTAATTTTTACATGAAAATATGTACATAAAACTTTTTTCCATTTTTTAATCTCTAGAAATGCCCTAAGAATCGATGGCATGTTCAAATTTTCTAGGCTAATATCATCATTTTAGGCGAGTAACGTCATCACTTTCCGGCAGTTTCATTGCTTTCTATTATAACTCTGTTGGAAGTTGAAACACGTCATTTACGTCATCGTGAGAAAATCCTTTACCATTGATGCCCCCTAGCAACGGTACTTACCATAAGTGTAAGCACATTTCTCTTAGAAATTGTAAATCATAAACTGTAGCTACTACTAATACTTCAAGGCACTGTGTTCCTCAGGCGCGGCCCGTGAGTTTTTTTACATGTGTCAATAATACCTTAATACATGGATATATGCAGGGATAAACACTCTTTGTTATATTTTAAAATATTTTGCTCAGTTTTATGAACACAAACGATACCGTAGCTTGTACACAATGCCCCGAACCATCTTTGTTTTAGATTTTAGCTTCAGATCTTTAATAAACGAAGGTCTAACGCACGTCGAAGTTTTACCAGGTAAAATCCTATGGCCCGCGTTAAAAAAATGTACTGTCTAACATAAAGGAAAAGTTTAATTGTAAGTATGTTAACAATAATAACGCAGATCTATACTATATATATATATATATATATATATATATATATATATATATATATATATATATATATATATATATATATATATATATATATATATACAGTGAAAGTCACTTATAACGACGACCAAGGGCCGGCAAATTCCCGTCGTTATAAAAAGACGTCGTTACATACAGCCGATTTTTTTTCAGTAATAAGGTGAAAAACATATCTTTGTATATTAATTTTATTACTTACATAAAGATACATTACTCACATAGTTATGAAAAACAAAAATTAAAACAAAAACAACTAAGTACATAATACGTTATATGTATGTACGTAATTAAGATGAGACACATAGGTACACAATACTACTTATGATTTATTTATAGGATAACTAATTCGAACAGCACCAGTCGCCTACTAAAAATATTGTTATTGTTGCATTTCGATATCGGGAATTCTGGGAATCACATCAGTGACAAAACGGTTTTACAAAAACAGACCAATCGGAACATTCTACACACGTCGCATTGTGACTTTGCTCGTCCGCACGTCGTTATATCCGGCTTGACCCTGAGTACAGCAGGGCGTTACAAGCGACTTCGTCGTTATATCCGACGACGTTATACACGACTACAAAAGCGTTGCCGGATATAGAAATCCAACCGATTCTCTAGGGTTCGGTCGTTATAAGCAACTTGTCGTTACAAGCGACGTCGCTATAAATGATTTCCACTATATTATATATATATATATATATATATATATATATATATATATATATATATATATATATATATATATATATATATATATTATACAGTTGATTCGTCGTCTAATTCACTGAAGTTGAAATCTGCTATAAAAAGTGCGCTCGTATACGCCGCACCTCTCTAAAAGCGATAAAAACATCGGATTTCATGAAAAAGGACTTACCGATTTTAATTAATATAATTAAGTTACTATTCGAATAAAATCTAATCACTGGTTTTCCCGGATAATTTGCTGGTAAATTACAATCCTTACCGTAGAATATGACGAAATGATACTTTCAGCCAACTGTTCTGGGTACAAAAAATTTTCGTCTGGTACTTTACCATCGCATATAAAAAATTCGTTGTGAGGGTCAACCAAATCCCCACATACTATCCAGTTGCATAAGTGTTGATAGAATACTGTGTTTATTGATTTAATAATACTAAAAATATTTTAAAAATCAATGTCATTTTAACATACTAGAAATTATTTTGCGAGAGTTTGAAACGATAAAAAGTAAATTTAAAAAAACTGACTACGCAAAACAACAGCTGAAAAGTTAGGAACACGTTACACGCCTGCAAATATGCCTGCAGTATGCCTATTCATCAGAAAGATGTTTCACAGAACAAGTGTTGTCGCCCAAATACCAGGCGCGGCCCGTCCATAAGGTCATTTGGTCAATGACCCACCTAAAATTTTCAGTGATCTACCTAATAATTTATTTTTTAATTTTTTAAAACCAAAAAAGAATCTTTTGTTTCAAAGACCCATGCGAAAACTCCCCAAGAAAGAATCAAGCCAAGCCATCGTCAAAAGCTTGCTCGGGCTGGGTCATATTTTAAATTGATCTTAATAACGTAGTGGCTGAAAACAGAAACAGCTGAGAGAGTTATATAATATTAATTCTTTGCTGCTACTTTTCTATGGACGATATAAATTCATTAAAAGTAAGAGAGAAACAGACATACGCGTTTGAGGAAGTTAAAAAGAGACACAATTGGTCGACGGCCCACCAATAATATCTGGCCACTCCCACTATGGAAATACTCTCAAACCGCCCCCTAAAATATACTATTTCAAAACATTTGGTTTGGAAAAAGAAAAACTAATTAGGTACCTAATATGTGCATTCTATTAATAATATTAATTAGCGGTTAAACATAAAAAATTATAAATACGATTTCTGTCAGGCCAGCGCTAGGCATCAAATTTAACGATATCGGACCGATTTTCTTACATGACCAGCGTAGTCCAGAGGTACAATCTCAGCGAGTTGATCAGAAGGTCGAGGGTTCGAATTTGTGTTGGGGCAAGAACTTTTTTTAATTTTTTGATATTTAAAAAATTAGATCGGCTCTAAAAGGTGTATTGGCAACAAGTTGTTGCTCGATAAAATATTTTTATCTCATATTTACTACAGCTTACAGCCTGCACGTTCGTAGACAAATATCGTATTACTGTGTCTAGTCGCCAGCATGGTATTTATTAAAGAAAACGGAATTTCGGCAGCGTTCCTAATTTTATTTTACGAATAATCATACTTTTAGCTCAGAATTTTGTTCTGTTTATATTCTGGGCTTTTAGTACAAGGCGCGACATCTATTGAGGAGATGCTAAACTTATCAAAACGGAAGCCGCTAAAATCTACTAATCTAGTGTATTAAAACACATAGAAAAAAGCCATAAACATCTAGAGTAGTAATGTTCAATATTCTGCAGTACCTATTTTATGATTTTTGCAGTGTTTATTTGTAGGTAAATAATTTCTTGAGACATTATTAAAAAACCTTTCTTAATTAAAAAAGTGTATTTTGCTTGTTGCGTTGATGTCACTAGTTGTCCACAAAATTTTGACCCACCTGTAAAAAAACTCACGGGCCGCGCCTGCCAAATACTTATCTAATAGGGAATATGCACGAAATTCAAATCAACCCGAAATATTTTTTATTGTATTCTCTATATAAATTAAATGATTATGGCGGTTGTTGTTTTCCATTTAGCAAAAAAAAAGATTTAAAACTGCAAATTTTCGCGCGAATTTCGGAACTTGTAAAACGCACTTCTTTTGTTTGTGACGTCACTTTTTTATGACGTAAACGTTTTATAATGCCTAGTGTAATGTAAATTTCAGTATTAATTCATTTTCTTGATTGTTTCCCGAAGATTAGTACATTTAGTTGATAGAAAACCTTTTATTTGATTAAAAAAATTGTTTAGAAATGACCAAAACGGAGTGCGTGCAAAGAAAATCGTATAATTTGCTGGAAGTTGATGCCCTTTAGAGAGGGTTCCTTTTTTGCCTTCAGAATTTCGTTACCAATACTTATTATTTATTATACTATGAAAATAAATTTACAGTCACATATGCTTACTTGAATTTGGCGATACTGACCTTTATAGATACCGCTTTATGTAAAATTACGTATACTTTCTTCCAGCACCGGCTCTTTTGGACACGAGAAAATGAAGTTTTCCAAGTCATTAGCTGGAGAATTCTTTTACACTGGCATAATATAATATCTGTAGGTTAGTTTTTTAACATTTTCTACTGTTTAATAAAAAGGATTATTAACAAAATACGATATAATCGAAGACAAACAACAAAATCAAACTTATCAAACCCAACCACACCAGATAAAGCGACCGTCACACTGAAGAAGCAATGTTGCCACCGCTGCAAACACCTGCGTGTTCGATTGACAATAATTGGATCAATCAGGATCACTTTACGTCACTTCAATGCTATTTTATCTCTTTGCACTGCCATTCCCTTAAAGTTCGTCAACTGATCCGGATCAATCCGATTTTGTCAATCGAACACGCCAGTGGCTAAAAAAATGACACGTGAAAAACCGAACCGACCCTGTCATCATTAAAGCTTTGCAAACGGGATTA
This sequence comes from Philopedon plagiatum, assembly GCA_963971165.1. NCBI lineage: Eukaryota > Metazoa > Arthropoda > Insecta > Coleoptera > Curculionidae > Philopedon > Philopedon plagiatum. The sequence goes on along the minus strand of OZ020197.1, from coordinate 32,401,153 downwards.
AATCCAGAGACGGCTCTAACCTAGTTGGAAATAAAATTAGGATCCGATGTGAAAATAAAATACAAATATTTATTTACCCACATTGTGTTATTTGAAAGTGCGAAATACGAAAATCCCATACAGGGTGTCTGAAAAGTCTTAGCATGGGCAAATATCTTTACTATTAATTAAGATAGAGACACCAAATTTTAGTTTTATCTTATTGGTTAATAAATCTACTTTTTTATGTAATTTGACTTTTACAATCCCCTTGGGGGATTACGCTAGGGAGTTGAGGTCAAAAATTTTAAATGCAACCCTATACCGTGTGGTACCTCATTTTAAAGGTCTTTTCTCAGATGTTACTTCTTGGCAGAGTTCCAAAACGGACTTTATTACTGCCAAGAAGTTCATGGTGGCCAGTCTAAACAACTTTTAACGTAATTAGTAAGGCAGTCACTGTTGGTCTGTTACCAGAGGCGTCGATGCCGAAAATAAGTACATACGGTATTTGACAGAAATAATTTATTTGATGAGCGTTGCCGTGATTGTGTGAAATAAAAAAAACCGGTTGAGTGCAAGTTCGACTCGCGCATAGAGGGTTCCGTGAGACATACAATATTTTGAATTTCTCACAGGACGCAAAAGTCTCAATAACTATGGTAAGGCTAATGCTTGAATAAATAAGAAGAAGCGGCCATGCCGGAAATATGTCAGTGCGTAATATAACTGATTAGTAAGGCTGGCACGGTTGGTCACAATGTCACATAGTTATGTTCAAAAAAGTAAGACGTCATAAAATCGTACAAATATGTTAAATACGTAGTTGTAGTTTTACTATTGGAGATATATTCTTGAAAGTGGGTAGGTTTCAATGTAGACACCAAAGTACATCTTCTGAAATTTCGTGCGCATGTCTAGCCCTCTTAGTTTGATTGGGTGGTACGCATTTGGGTCTACTGCGCAGATGTCAAAAAACAAAATATAAAAACGACAAATGAAGAAGTAAAGTTGGAAAAAAGTTAGAAAAAAAGTGCCCCATAAAACAAAAAATAGCAGCGCAGACTGGTAGGTACTGTATGGCACAAGAGGTCGACTAATGGTCGACTTGTGCCCCGCCTGATTATACGATTTACGATTTATAATTTTTATAGGCTTGCCATGTAAAAATGCATTAAAATACGGGAGTTGCGGTAAAATGTTGCGGTTTAATGACTTTTAAAAGAAGAGGCCACCCGGCATAGGTTTGCATTCAAAATTTTTGACCTCAACTCCCTAGCGTAACCCCCCAAGGGGGTTGAAAAAGTCAAATTACATAAAAAAGTAGATTTATTAACCAATAAGATACAACTAAAATTTGGTGTCTCTATCTTTATTAATAGTAAAGATATTTGCCCATGCTAAGACTTTTCAGACACCCTGTATGGTAGTTTCTTATCTCGCACTTTTAAATAACACAATGTGGGCAAATATAAATATTTGTATTTTATTTGCACATCGAATCCTGATTTTATTTCGCAATAGGTTTCTCTGGATTTACCCCCGTTTGCGTTTGCAAAGCTTTAGTCATCATCGTTTGCCTAGTTGCCTACCTAACCCCTAACCTTGTTTATTTTTGTGGAATCGTTTGTGGAAAGTGGTATTTAGTTTTTATAAATGTAACGCAGACATGCAATGTATCACTATGTAAATAGAAGAAATTGGTAAGTAATTACTAATTATTCTATAAACATATATTTTAATTATATGCACACTTTACACAACACAATAGTATCATAGACTAAATAATATATAGACGAACACTGGCGTGTAACAAAAATGGACCAAAAAGCGGGCATCCATTGAGACATTTTGAGGGTTTACTGGTTTATGGCTTAGAAATTTGTTTGTCCACAATTATATATCCATGCGTTTATATGTACTATATAGATATATAATGCTGAACAAACAAATTCCTAAACCATAAACCAGTAAATTCACATAAATGTTTCAATGGATGCTTAAGCTTTTTTTACAACCGTATAGATTTTTTGATGAAATACATGATGATGTTTTTAGGTACACTTGCTACATAAAATACATCAGGCAAAACTCTTAAAATTTATTTAAACGCTTTATTTTGCACTTTCTTAGGTTTTATTTAAATCTTATTATAGTTATTAAGTATATCCAAATGACAATCTTTTTATGCTCATACTCATAACCTTTCTCATAACTATGCTCATAACCATAACATAACCTTGGATGAATAAAGACAGTCCTTGAGGTAATCCTGGTAATCAGGTTATAAAACTTCACTTTAAAAATGTTGTAATAGTCCAGATTCATGCCAAACTATTGCCAAAGACAATTATTTAGTACAATATTATTGTCTAAACTAATAATAAAATTATTATTTAATTCAACTGTCTAAAATTTTTTTAAATAAATAAAGACAAAACGTCAACTACAGTTACAGAAGTGACCGGTAGGGGCGTAGAAGGTATCGACTATGGCGGTGTTGCCGTATCCCCTTTTAAGTCACCTTAATTTGAGTCGCCAACACGTTCAGTGTAGATTGCCCATAACACTGCGTGACGTAACTTTTTTGAGTGAGCAAATGGCTGCTTTTGAAACTGTAATAAATTATTCCGAAAAGTAAAAATTTTTTTTAGCTAAATTATCCCAGTAATTTTCTTCAAAATAGCATTTTTGGGGTTGTAATGACTTCCTTAAATGATTTATGCAATAAAAAAAAATGTGCATATTCCTTATTAGCTTAATTTTAAATTTAGAAAAGGAAAAATCTTAGGTGTAGCAAGTTTCTGAAGCATGGTAATTTTTACTGCACTTAGGCATTTAACGACGTGCGACTCCGTCCGTTCTGTGAAACTTTTCTCATGAATAGGTATGACAGACATTTTGTAGTATATAAAAATGCATAATATAAATATGAATCAAATCCCATTTACAGACACGCAACTTGTTTCTAACTTTTCATTTGTAATTTTGCATAGTCGGGTTTTGTTTGGCTGATTTTTTATTTCACGTTTTTCAATTGTGGTACAACTTAATAAAAATATCAAGTAATTGGGCTTCGCCATAGACTTCTTTAACAAGAGAGCCATGAAGCAGATGATCTGGCAACACAGCACGGTGGCTGAAAACAGAAACAGCTGAGAGAGTGTCATAATGTGTCAAGATGAATACGAAAACAATATTAATTCTTTGCTGCTACTTTTCTATTGAAAAGTAGGGACAATACTTTTATATTGTTTTTCTTTCCCCTTAGGTTAAATAACGTAGCCTGAAACTACGTTTCGTAATTTGGGCTAACATTATAAAGACTTTTTTCTTAAACAATGTCTCATTTCTTACAATAACCCTGAGCAAAACTGATTTCTTAAAGTTATTTATATGCTAATTTTCAATTTTTACCTAACAACACTGTATGTAAAACTAATGTAATAAAACATACCAACAGAATGACAACTTACACATTTGCAGCATGTTCAATTTGGTCAATACCGCAACTGATGTACTTATGTAAACCGCTCATTAATAGACAGCCATGCAAGTTCTCCGTCTGTATTTTATTTATCATGGACTTTAAAACTCCAAACAAACCACGGTATTTATCAATAGAACTTAATATATATGTTAGGGAGAGCTGGGGATATTCTAAAAATGTATTTTCTAATCTTATAATTTCTTTACGGTAGTCTCCTAGGACCTCTCTTACACCATTAGAAAACGCTTTGAGGTAAAGTCCGCTTTGTACTTTTGGAGTCTGCAGTTCTTCAGAAAGATGATCACCTAAAAATGAAAGTTAATGGACATGACATACTATTTTGTGATAAATTCCACTTAAGAGATGGCCGTCAAAAATATTACATTACATTAGAATGAGAAATAGTTCTATAAGGCTATTAAAACCGTTAGCATAATTAACTAAAAGTCCGGCATGTTGTCAAAATTTCATTTCCAAATTACCAAAAAAAAAATGGTAAGCTCTAAAAATATGCAGCCTTTGCACGGAACTTTCCTCGCGCAATAAATTATAGTAAGATCTGATAATGCACCAAGCGCGGCCCCGTCCATAAGGTCATTTGGTCAATGACCCACCTAAAATTTTCAGTGATCTACCTAATAATTTATTTTTAAATTTTTTAAAACCAAAAAAGAATCTTTTGTTTGAAAAGTTCCGTGCGAAAACTCCGCAAGAAAGAATCAAGCCAAGCCATCGTCAAAGGATATCCAAGCTTGCTCCGGGCTGGGTCATATTTTAAATTGATCTTCTAGGTTTATATGGACGATATAAATTCATTAAAAGTATGAGAGGAACAGACATACGCGTTTTAGGAAGTTAAAAAGAGACACAATTGGTCGACGGCCCACCCATAATATCTGGCCACTCCCACTATGGAAATACTCTCAGACCGCCCCCTAAAATATACTATTTCAAAACATTTGGTTCGGAAAAAGAAAAACTAATTAGGTAGGTACTTAATATGCGCATTGTATTTGCATTGTCATTGTATTAATAATATTAATTACCCGTTAAACATAAAAAATTATAAATACGATTTCTATCAGGCCAGCGCTAGGCATAAATTTAACGGGCGTCGGACGGATTTTCTTACATTACCAGCGTAGCCGAGTGGTCGAGTCTTGGCGAGTTAACGCGAAGGTCGAGGGTTCAAATCTGTATTGGGGCAAATTTTTTTTTTATTTTTGTTATTTAAAAAATTAGATCGGCTCTAAAAGGTGTATTGGCAACAAGTTGTTCCTCGATAAAATATTTTTAAAATTGTTGGCAATCTCATATCAACTACAGAGCTTGCAGCCTGCACGTGCGTAGGCGTAGACAAAGATCGTATTACTATGTCTAGTCGCCAGTATTGTATTTATTAAAGAGAACGGAGTTGCGGCAGCGTTCCTAATTTTATTTTACGAATAATCATACTTTTAGCTCTGACCATAAATACACCATTTATTCTGGGCTTTTAGTATAAGGCGGGACCTTTATTGAGGAGATGCTAAACGTATCCACTAGTAAATTGCCGCTAGCAATCTACTAATCTAGAGTATTAAAACACAGAAAAAAGCCATAAACATCTAGAGTAGTAATGTTCGATATACTGCAATACCAGTTTTATAATTTTGCGGTGTTTATTTGTAGGTAAATAATTTCCTGGCACATTATTAAAAAACCTTCCTTAATTAAAAAAGTGTATTTTGCTTGTTGCGTTGATATCACTAGTTGCCCACAAAATTTTGACCCACCTGTAAAAAAACTCACCGCCTCGCGCCTGTAATGCACACTCTTTCATCTTTATCTACAACAATAAAACATAAGTTACATGAACTAGTCGCACACTCTGTATGCGTAAGAATATACCTATGCACAACACAACTATAGCAAATAGTCATTTTTGTCTTAGAAAAACAATACTTCAATTTCAGCAAAATAAATATTGATTAAAAATATCTTTAGCTGTCCACCCTGTATCTGCGCGATCATATCAACGGTAAAAGCCTAACTCATTTTTTAGTCAAAACAACAAAAAATTAAATTATTTTTTAAGGTGTTCTCCCTGTTCTTATATATTGCACCGGAAGTGTAGCCTAATGCAATTTTATACTAACAAGTTTTCGCACTAACAGATAGACCGACAGACAGACAGGCCAACGGAAATGAAAACCATGTTTTTCGTGATATGGAGACGTGGAGATCTGAAAAAAATTTCAAGAGATGATTTTTTGACGAATACAATACTTGCTCTAGCGAGGGAAATAAAAACGAAATCCGAGCTAAGGCCGATTTTATATTGTTACCTGGCTATGCTCTTTAGGACCGAGACAAGTGAGACTGCCGTATGCACCGTTGACAGATGATATTGTCATATTAGGCGCTATAATCGCTTTTAACTCCTAATCCGGATTAAATACTGACCGTGCATATGACACAAAAGGAGAGTAAAGGCAAAGTTTACAGAGTAAAATATTTTGTGAGCTTTGGTAAAGGATGCCGCAACTAGCTTATAATTTAAAATTAAGTATACTTAAGTATTTCCTTTTTTTCAGTTAATATTTTGTTCATTTTAAGTAACAATTTTGTAAACTGTTGCCACTGCATAATGAGAACATAACTGACCTTTAGCATTGCAATTTTGATTTAATACATCGTTGATAAATAAATTTATTTTATGATAATCTGCACCGATTTTCAAAATCATCTGAAGCAGTTTTTCTTCGCCAGGATGAAGAAACTGAGGCAATTCAAATAGATGTGTCCACTGAAAAGTAAACAGATTATTTGGCATAAAATAAACTACATAAATACAACTACACTTATATACAGTGTGTAAGGAAAATATGGAAACCTAGAAATATCTTGCAAACCGTTCATCCGATTTTTATGAAATTTCGTACACTTAGGTGAGAAATTAGACCCGATCCATTGGTGAATTCAGCATTGTTGTCAAGTTTACCGTCTTCCTGAAATCGACAGGAACTTTTTTTTTAAATGGAACGCTTTATATTTTATTTGATTTTCGAATTCAGCTGAAAATTCTGAATACTTCCTATTGGGAATATGTCATGATAAAGTTAACAGTTTTTGAGAAAATGGTGGTCAAAAATCGTTATTTTATTGTATTTTACCTTAAAATACCTGTACACGAAAGTTTGCCTGAAATGTCTGACATTGTCAGTTTCGTTTATTTATAAAAAAAATGGATCATTTAACAGAAACCCAAAGAATTGAAATTTTAATAATACTGGGTTATGGGCACAGAATGCGAACGCAACAAGAAGTTTGTAATATTTTTAATTACAAATATCCTGACAGAAATCCATTAACTAAATCTACTATAAGTAAAGTTTTAAAAAAAAATTCGTCAAACTGAGAACGTAAAAAACGCTATACGCTCTGGCCGACCTAAAAGTGCAACAGATGGTGATAAGGCTCTGAATGCTTTACTCAGTTTAGAGGAAAATCCCCATCTTTCTATTGGAACACTGGGAAAAGAAAACAACGTTTCACATGTAGACCGCCTTTTGAAAACCGAAAAGTTTCATCCGTACAAAATAAGACTTGTGCAACAGCTCTCAGAAGATGATTACGACAGGCGCTTGGAATAATCGGAATATCGAATAAAATATAGAGTGTTCCATTTAAAGAAAAAAGTTCTTGCCGATTTTAGGAAAACGGTAAACTTGACAACAGTGCAGAACTCATTATTGGAGCGGGCGTAATTTCATACCTAAGTGTACAAAATTTCATAAAAATCGGATGAACGGTTTGCAAGATATTTCGAGGTTTCCATATTTTTGTTACACACTGTACATAGGTATATGAGAGTTAAGCTCCAGCAGTCATAGGTTTTTGCCGCTTAGACAGTTCAAAAGAAACTCTCAGAAGTTAACATAAAAAGAGAAATTTTAATTTTTAATGTTTCATCAGAAATATCTTTATAAGCAAAAAAAATTTTGTAACTCTTCTTAACGCGGCCCCAGTCATTTTGCACGAATTTTTTATTTTCGGGCGTGTATGGATTTGATTTACGCATTGTAGAGTCCTTTGCATGAACAAAGAAATATGGTTTTATATTTTTCGTGCAACTCTAAGTAAGAGGAATCTCTTACTATAGTAATTATCGGGGAAAGTGACAATTATTAAAAAGCAGAAATTACGGAAAAAAGGAACTCTAATATATTTTTTTTTCGGCTTAGGCTGTTCAGCCAAAAAGCCAAAACTCAAATACTTAACAAAACTTAATATGTCTCATAAAATTCGTGATAGTCATTTTTTACTGTAAAATACCCTGAAATTCTAGAAATTACATGATATTTTTGAAAATATCAGACGTCAAAAATTTGTATCTCGAGATCGCGGGATTTGGACCCCTATCGATATAACATTTTTTAAATTTTATAACAGTAGGGCCGCGCTAAGCTACCTCAAGCACCCTCAAGCTAAGTAATCCATAAGGACTACAATTGAGTTCTTATAAAGGGGCACATTAGGATGCGTCCTGTTTCTGGTTAAGTGCTGTGTATAAGAATGTTAATCAAGCTAGTAGAGCCACAACGTCTTTCCAAATTTTTTCTTATGTCATAATTTTGGGCTAATTTATTACCACGTTTTAAATTTTTTTGTTCCTCGTTTTTTTTTAACTTATAGCTCTTCTACCCTGAGTTCAAGCTAGCAGAGCTGCGCTGAAAAACCACAAAACAAAATTATTTTCCAAAATCTTTTTATAATGGAATTTTTGGCCAATTATTTGCCCCTAATAAATGTACAGAGACTGACAAAAAAATAAACTGTTAGAAAAAAACAGCGCTTTTCACTTTCGTCATTAGAGAAATCCAATACTATTACCTAAAATCGCTAAATAATAACTTTATAAACTGTGAGTATCTGCAAAGTTTTAAGACTAATTTATTTTAATAAATTAGTCTTAATACATGGTAGATACTCACAGATTATAAAGTTATTATTTCGTGGTTTTAGGTTACAGTATTTGATTCCTCCAATAACGATATTGAAATGCGCATTTTTTTAACAGTTTATTTTTTTCTCAGTCTTGTACATATATAAGGGCAATTAATTGGCCAAAAATTCCAGTATAAAAATATTTAGAAAAATAATTTTGTTTTGTGGTTTTCCAGCGTGGTTCTGCTAGCTTGAACTCAAGCCAGCAGGGCCTTTTTTTTAATAAAAGAGCAAAAAAATGAAAAATAGCGCAATAACTTAGCAATAAATTAGTTTTAAAACATGGGATTTTAAGTAATTTTATTGGATTTTACTAATGACACAACTGAAAAGCGCTGTATTTTTCTAATGGTATATTTTTTTCTCAGTCCCTATACATATACCAGGGGCAATTGGCCAAAAATTAATGTATAAAAATATTTAGGAAAATAATTCTGTTTTGTGGTTTTTCAGCGTGGCTCTGCTAGCTTGAACTCAAGCCAGCAGAGTCACACATTTTTCTAAAAAAACGAAGTGGAAAATTTTTTTAAATATGGTAGTAAATTAGTCTTAAAACTTGGTAGATACTCACCGGTTATAAAGATATTATTTCGCGATTTTAGGTAATAGTATTAGATTTCTTTAATGACGAAAGTGAAAAGCGCTGTTTTTTTTGTCAGTCTCTGTACATTTATTAGGGGCAATTACTTGGCCAAAAATTCCAGTAAAAAAAGATTTTGGAAAATAATTTTGTTTTGTGGTTTTTTAGCGTGCTAGCCTAAACTCAATCCAGCAGAGCCACAAGTGTTTTTTTAAAAACGAAGAGCAAAAAATTTAAAATGTGGTAATAAATGTGCAATAAAATAGCCAAAAATTATGACATAAGAAAAAATTTGAAAAGGCCTTGTGGCTCTACTAGCTTGATTGACATTGTATAAGAATGCTTGCTTCTGATTGTTTTACAACTAGCGGAAAGGTTAAATCAAATTTACTTTTGAAAACCTTAGAAAATTATTTCTAGCCGTATACACCAGCGACATACAGATTCCTATTCCTATTCTGCCGTGCTAAGAAAAAACAACGTAACTTAAAAAAAATCAAAAATGGGTTTTTGTCGATTTCAGAATATACATTTAAGGTTTTCTCACGTGTCAAATTTTTTTCTGAACATTTTGACTTTTTTATGTGCAAAAAATAGATTTTAAAATACACCCTATTGTAAATCCATGCGTGATTAAAGTATAAAGCATAATATAAACAACGTATTTAACCAATCCATAGCAAAAACAACGTATTTTTCTTTCATAATTTTATGTTGCATAGCATAAACATCCTATCTTTTAGGATACATTGTTTGTTTTAAGTAAATTCTCATTAAAAGCTGGTCATATTACAATAAGACTATTCTACGCGACGCACTGCGTTGTTTATGTTATGTAATATGAATCGAAGACCTCCCTCTATTGCACTGACTGACCGTAAATGAATCACGTTCTTTTTTATCTTCTGATGGGCCACGAAGACCGAAGTCTTAAGTATTATGTACCGTGGGTGTACTGGGGAATCGACTAACACATCCAGGGCTGGAAACATCCGTAAGGATTTCACCAGCCCTTTAAGAGGATGTGTGGGGTGGTACCACCTCAGTTGAGGAAGAATTCCTCTACCACCTTCCAATTCCTCTACCGCCTTCCGTTCCCGCGAATAAAAAATTTAACGGTCATGCTACAGCCAAGGTCGTGTGGGCGTTATAAACTGTATTCTGTTGTAAGTGTTTTGTTTTGTGGTAAATTTGTTAATTATTTAGGTAAGTTCAACAAATTCTGATTTGACACCATCCTGAAAATCTCTACCGATCGACTTTTTAAGTCCTTTTATTTATGTATGTTGCTGAGGTTGTTGGTTTGCATTACATAATATAAACAACTTGGGGTTGGATACGTTGTTTATGCCTTGTATGTTGATAACCTACAGATAATATTTTACAATATGTACTTATTTAGTTTTCTTGCGGTAGATTTTTGATAAACAAAAATTTTAACTTTTTTTTGTGTAGAATTGTGCAGAAAGGCATTTTCTTTGCTTTTAGCAAAGTCGTGGTACGCTTTATTGCTATATGTAAAAAATACAAACACTCTAAAGTTACCAAAACTTTAAATTCGATTTTCTCAAAACTTGTAAAATTGTAGTTACGTTGTTTCTAATTAGGACTGCAGTATTGTCTTTTGACAACAAAAACTAAAACTTAAGTAAACGTTTTTTTTAAAACTTCCATAAATGACTACAATTACTTGAATTTTTAGACGGAATCAAAAAGAAGGTAAATAATTTATTGTTTAAGAAATTTCACTAATTTTTCTTATGACTTTCAATAATTTCAAATAAATCTTTTAAAATTTCAGCAAAAATGAAATTTGCCAATGACAAAGGCAAGATCCTGATTGGTCAGTATTATAAATCTACTTAGGGCATCTTCAGCCAGAGCCATAACAGTCAAAACCACATACAGTTTGATAGTGCAATGGTTTAGTGTTCGGTGGTAGTGATAAACATAGATTTTGCATAAAATTATCCAAACTGCATCCTTTAGCATGTGAAAACTTCAATACAAAATATGTGTCATTAATTCATGGCACCATCTCATAACTGTATGCAATTTGTGACCATCATAGCTCTGTTAGATAGTGCCCTTAACAGTGACCACAACTTTCTAAGTTAGAGACGTGTGATAGTGACCAAGCCTTTGGGTAGACTTGTGGGGCGAAATTTATTTTAATTCCCATGAAATTATGAAAAGTTGTTGTATACCTACCTAAAAACAAAATTATCCATTGTCAGAATCGCGAAGTCAAATAGAGCGCAGAAACAAACAAAAATTTGAAAATTGCTCCAGTGAAGTAAGTACCATTATTTTTAAAAGCATAGAAAAATGTTATAGGGAGAAATTCTTTACAATTAAGAGCTGTGCTTAAAAATAAAATCATAGCTCCCTAACTCAATTTTTTTCTTATTTTTTTTTTCAGTAGCATTACGTATTAAATTTTTTAAAAACCAATTCCTTACATTTTGTCAAAACTGAATACAATAGGCATAGGTACTGTTGGAAAAATAAATGTAGATGTGTGCCCTTTTTTATACTCAATTTTCTTTATTATTTAGAAATAGGTTTTCTTGTTTTAAGGGTAATAATTATTAAAATCTATGAATGATTCAAATCTTTTTTTTCAAACTTTAATACCTTAACAAACAAATTCTGTAGATTTTAATAATTGCCCTGGCCACAAGAAAACCCATTTTAAAATAATTACTTACTTAGTGCTTTAAAATTTGTGTTTAGAAACCATTTAAAGGCCAACAATCCTTCGCAAGCATTGGCAGTTTAAAAAACAACATCCATACATCAATTCATCATGTTATCATAAATTACCTTAAGAAATGATATTTAATTTAAGAGCTTCTAAGGCAGCGCTAGATTTAGATATTATGAGAAAGGTTAATTAAATATTTTAAGATATTAAGAATAAATTCTTTCAAACGCTCCTTTAAACAAATAATATAATCACTATGAATATGTAAATAATTATTTTAGAAATAACTGATATATGCCTTACGTCGCCATCCTCAGTATCCACTGTAATTCCAGGATTATTCCAT